>JAPKLY010000045.1:1705031-1837712 GCA_026898435.1 Prunella vulgaris
CACTCCTATTAATCAAAGACATAAATTAAATTGATACATACCCATGTCTATGCAGAATTTTTCACCTGCAAAATTAACAAGCATACAACATTAGCTTAAAAAAATTTACACCTTCCCTAATTTCAATATTTCCTTCACACTACAGTTACTCTTTACACCATGAAATGTAACCCCAACATTAATTTCACAAAAGTAAACTTGCAGGGATAAATAGTTCGGCCTTTCATTTTGTCTCTACCTATTTTCAAAGCAAGAATCCTGATAATCAACAGCTGCAAATTACAATGGCCCCAATTTGGAGTTTGATCAAAGATATAGATCCATCAAAAACTACATGGGCACTAAAATTTCGAGTTGTGTGGTCTTATGAAACAAGGTTTCCAAATCAATCTGAAGCCAATAGTTTGGAGTGTGTGCTTCATGATCAAGAGGTACTTGAAAATTATTATTGTTATAAAATACAAAACTATTATATTTGGCCTTTGTTCCCTTAGTTATATCAATTATTTAATTTTACACAGGGTCTACGAATTCATGCAACATTACCCCATAGACAAATGAATGATTTCAAGCATCTTCTTCGTGAAGGACAGCTTATCGCAATCAAAAATTTTGTTGTTTGTCCCAACAAAATGCCTTTCAAAACTACAAGCCTCAAATATAAAATACTTATATTTAAAAAAACTCAAGCTTTTGAGTTTTTCGATCATTCTTTTCCTTTAAGAATGTACGAGTTTCAGAACTTTTTCGAGTTTCAAAATCCTGACCATTTTGATCAATCGCGTCTTTTCGGTAAATTCTACTCTTTTCCCCTTCCATTTTTCTATGGCGTTATATATTTTTTCCGGGAATTTTTTTTATTTGAACAAGTGATCTCTTTCAATAATGCTTTTGCAGATTTTATTGGGAGACTCAAAGATTCTGAAAGCACTAGAATTGTTCTTTGCAATGGTCAAAACACAAAAGTTCGGGATATTGTGTTAGAGGATATTGAGTAATCTATTTTAGATGTGCATTTTTTATAATCTCAAAGATTGAAAAAATATAAATTGTATTGAAAAATGTGCAGGAAAAATCAGTTGAAGTGCACTTTATGGGGAGACTAGTCTTCATGAAAAACATATATCAGGAATACCCATTTTGATTTTATAGATGTTTAGGGGAAAATTATACAGAGGTACTGTCATACTAATTAGCTTATGTCAATTGCTTACCAATAATTCAACATAGCACTTATCTTAATAAGGTTTTTTTTTCTGAAATTAGATACCGTAAACCTCTGTCATGTATATCATACTTCAAAAATGATTCTTAATGAAGACATTCCTGATATCAATGAGTTTAGACATCAGTAAGAATACTCCTTTACACTCTTTTAAGTTGAAGATTGAATAATTTTTAACCAACAAATTTATTTGCTTTTAATTATTTATGAATGTACTCTTTTGAAAAGGTTGGGGAACGTTCAAGATGTCAACAATATTTTTGAAGATTCAAAATCTTATTCTTCAAATTCTATGTCCTCTTCTAACGATGGGAACATACATGCTGAGAAAGTACTAAAAACCATCGAACAATTGATTGATGACAAAGAGATATCTTTTATATTATGAATTTGTTCTAATCTATACAAATGCTAATAAATAAATCATTTTTAAAATATTGTAGGTTGGTTTTTTTTGGGTATTTGGAGAAATTGTTGATGTAGAATCTGCTGGATCCTGGTCTTATTTGTCATGCAAACGTTGTTTTAAAAAAATCATCCCCCATGGGAATGATTTTTTCTGTTCCCAATGTAATGAAGCAGTCCCAGCTGGGATCCTAAGGTTACTATTAATTTTTTTAAAACAAATTTTGGCCAATATTATTTAGAGTTCTTTTTATTACAAGTTAAAATTTTTTTTTTACAGGTATAAGATCCGGGTACGAGTGGTAGATGAAACTGGAACTATTGTTTTTGTCCTTTGGGATAGAGAATGTATCCAGTTAATTGGAAAAACAGCAACTGAGTTGACATCTTCTACAGAAAATATAAATGAGTCTTTACCGAGGAAATTGAGGAATTGAATGAGAAGAAGCTCTATTTCAAAGTTCATGTGAAAGAAGATCAAATTGAGAACTACAATGGAGCTTATAGTGTGGTCAAAGTTTCATCAACATCAGATTTTATACCTAGCGAGGAAGATCGTTCAGGCAAAGAAAAAAGAGTGAGTGTTGATTACCTACATGTTGGACAGTCAAGCAAGAAGACGGAAATTCCTGAAAATTAAGGGACCTAAGGAGCATTTGGAAGAAGAGTGTTTTATATCAATCAAGTTATGAGAGATGCTTATCTTAAAACAATTTTCGTTTTGATCATGTTTTATTCAAGCTACGCCTTCTTTGAATGAACTGTTTTAAATAATAAGCCCCTTCACTTTTTACTATCAATCAATGTGTATTCTATGAAAAAAACAAAAAGATCACCATGGTACCTACCGACTGGTAGGACATTTGCATTTCTGCCCACCTTGGAACCAAGATGTGAACAATCATCAATTAAAAATATGTCCTGGAAACATGCATATCCTACTGCAGTTGCATTCCTGCATACCAAATAATGAGATGTCATATCATCACACTTTAGCAATGATCTATGTATAATGAACACCACACGAAATTTTTAAATTGTAATAGAAAGAATGTTTCGCGTGTACTTATTACTGTTGTAGCTTTTTTTTTCTTTAATAAAATGTATAAAACTATCAGCTTAGTATAAGCACAAAAGTATATCATCAAACAGATAAACCACAACATTACTAATTTAGCTCTTCATCCACAACTCATGTTAGATACTGATGCACAACATCTCAAACTCATGCCTATGTGTCAACTCATTAATACAACATCACATATACCACTCCATTTTTAAAGTCAGAAGTGTATGCAGGTGGCACAATTGACAGAAGCAAAACTTACAAGTTACATGATATAGGAGAAACACGCAAACAAGAGTGTACACAATTTGGTAAGTTCACTCAATATGATGATTGCTTTATTGTCATTACCTTTGAGTTTTCACTGTCAGTTAAATAAGATGTAAAATATCAGATCAGATCAGGCCACTCTGTGACCCAAAAAACTCCAGACCATATTAAGAAAAAAATTGATGAAAATTATGTCTTTTTGTCCATTAAAGGTATCTGGAAAAAAACCTCCCATTTTCTTAAATCAACTCAATTTATGTCCAAAACAAAGTTATTATATTAAAGATCTACGAGAAATATTTCGCTTTAATCCAAGATGTTTAGAAAAAAGATTTATTTTAATGAGTAAATTTCCAGAAAAGTCGGAAAAGAAATTTCAAGTGTCACATGTTTAATTTGTAACTGAAATTTAATTCCCTATATCACAGTTTTCAGTTTCTAATTAATATGAGTAAAACAATTAAAAATAAACACGCAAAATAAAGAGGTTGGCTCTTGATTATTCTTGGGCATTTAAAAACTATATAAAATAGAATTAATATACAGTAATCAGTTTCCCCCACTAAAAAAAAATATAAAAGAAAGAACAAGAACAAGAGAGAAAAGAAGAGAGCAAAGTCTCGAGGACGCGAACACCAACAACCACACAAACGTGATGATCAATATAAGGCACCATAATTCCCGTAAAAAGCGTCGAAAAACTCAAAACAACATTGAAGGTACGGAAAATCATTATTTACTTTCATAGTATTCTTCTGTCTGTTTTGTAAACTGCCCAACTTTTCACAATCCATTCATTCAAAATCTTTGCATCACCCCATCCATTAATCACCAAAAATAAAAAACTAAAAATATTAAAATTAATTCATTAGGAGTAGATAATAAACTTACACCAGAATTCAGTTTTCATCAATTAAGATAGAGAATGCAGATAGGACTGAAATCTGAAGTGCTAACATAAAACTCCCCATCCTGTTACCAGATCTTTTTCTGCAAACAAATTTGAACAACAATTGTATTATAAGAAACATAGAAATGAAAAAATTAATTGAAAAAGATGCACCCTCTTAGATTTATTAGGTTGGTTAAAAATATTTTATTAATAGTTTTTCAAAAATAATAAATATTATAATCAACACAAATCTCCCATAATAACATTGAGCTTTAGAACACAATATTATGAGAAACAAGTATCTATACAGGATAAACATTCGAACTGCTTGATCAACAACTCCAGTGGATATCAAAATTTAGGATGGAGAGTAGAAGATAATGTTTATAGCCAACCTGCAGGTTTAGACTCTTAAGTAATTGTCTGGGACTAATAAACACATTTTGCTATTTTGAAGATAGAAGACCTTAGAAGGATTATTAATGCTACCTGATTGTCAATTTTGTTAGGATATTCTGAAATTTATTATGTCAATATATTTGATATAAGAATTTTTCATATCAATATTATTGGGTCCTTCTTGCTTCATTTTATACTTTGTGCAACATGACTCTTATATCATTGGCTAAACAATGTGAAAGTTATTCAAATCTATCAAGGCCTTAATAAAGGAAATATAAATAGAGCCTAAAGTTTATAAGGACGTGGAGCAATGAGGAGATTGTGCATGTTCGTGAAATCACACCTTAATTCTCAAAACTAAAATCCGGCACATTATTCAGGAGAGTAGTGCGTACTCAGTGCATCACTATTGGACCTTAGTGGTTTCAGCCACTACATCATAGTTCCAATAGACACTTGGCTACAACCTCTAAAACATGGCGTGGCACTGGAGTAATAAATTGCAAGTAATTAAGCTTTAGCAAATAGTTGTTTAGGCTTTTAACCCCAACCCTGTTTCACATTTATACTAATTCATATGCAAGGGGAATCCTACAATAAAATTGATAAATGCACAGAAAATCAATCTGAAAATTGTATTTCACTTTTTCACCATAAAATTTATTGTGTGTATCATTCGTATAATACTTTGTTTTTTTTACTTTTAAAAATAATAATTGAGTTTCTTCACAAAATGTAGTTAAGAGAATAAATCTATACATATATAATAACAAAATGTTGGGTCAAATCTGACCCAACAAATTGTTACTAATTTTTTTTATTAAGTTCAAGAATTTTTTAAAAGAAATACTCTCTCCGTGCCACTATAAGTTGTTCATGTTGCTATTTTCGTCCGTCTCACTATATGTTGCTCATTACTTTTTTATCTTTTTTGGAAATGACTATTCACTTCTTTATTATTATTTTCAATACTTTTTACACTATTTCCATTACTTTCACTTTTTTCCATCACATCACTTATACTTTTTCACTTTTTCCATCACATCACTTATACTTTTTCACTTTTATCTTAATTCGTGTGCCCAAAAGCAACGAGCAACTTATAGCGGGACGGATGGAGTATATATATATATATATATATATATATATATATATATATATCTTAAATGATAAATTTTTTTTATGTTTTTCTAGACGTATAGGTTCAATTTCTTGCATCTACATATTTATTTATTTTGTGTATTTTCTAATTATATTATTATTTTTTAAATGAGAAAATTCAAGCAGCATATGTATTTAATATATCAATATAATTTTTATAGTAGATTTTATGTGAATATAGTTGATGATATGAATTACATTCTAATTATTTATACTTTTGATAAAAAAAAAATTGTCATGTTAAATATTTTTTTAAGACTTGATACATTAAAATTAAATATTATAACACTTTATATTAATTAGATGTATAATTTAAATAAAAAATTATAATTGATATTCTTAAATAATAATATAATATCGTTGACATTGATACTCATGATGAGATTCTAAATAAGTATCATCAAATATTTGATATTTCAAAATTTTAGACAATTTCATGATAATTTATGTTTTTTTTTCTTGAGTGGGTATTATATATGTGAATAATACTCACGGTAATAATATCGTGCGCAATATATTCCATTTCACGCAGTAACACATATTTCGGCATGTAGTGTTAGTTCATATACAGTGTGATATTAGTTTATATAGAATTTTGTGTTAGTTAATATACTGTGTGGTTTTAGTTCATTTACTGTGACATGCTACCTGTGGTGTTTATTCATATAATATGGTGTTAGTTCGTATACATTATGGTGTTAGTTCATATATTTTATGTTATTTATCTCTATAACAATCAAATTGCAAAATACTTAGAATAAATTATTGTTCACCATAAAATTTATTGTGTGTATCATTCACATAATACTTTGTTTTTTTTTTCCTTTTAAAACTAATAATTGAGTTTCTTCACAAAATGTAGTTAAGAGAATAAATACATATTAAAAGAGAAATTCAATTAATGACAAGTTTTGAGATGAACAAAACGTGGTTTCAAAATAGTTTTATGGTATATTATTGGATTTTTTTCAGCTTCCCAATCTAGTAATTGAATTTTTATGAATCGTGCACCTGAATAGACTAATTGTTCACAAAATGTGCACACATATGAATCATTCATGAAATTTGTATTGAATGTGCATATAAGGATTGTTCACAAATGTGCACGTATTGATCGGTCACGTGAAGTGCACATATTAATCGTTCACTAAATGTGCATGTATGGATCGTGCACAAAATATGCATATAGAAAAACTTCAAAAACTAAAATCAACAACAAAACACAACTTGTATAAAACATAAAAAAAGTGTGGATAATTTTTATACACTTTATTCAACAACAAAAAATACACATTTTTTTGTAAAAATAACTATAATAAAATTTAATATTATATATTTTTTAATATTTACAGACCGTGCAAATGTGCGGTTGATATATTAGTAAATCTAAAAATAAAATGACCGATGGAATACATAATTAAATTGACATATTTTAATTAAAATAGAAAGCTGTTACCGTAAAACTTTCTTAAAAATCCAACAAATTAAAATGAATAACTAAACTAAAGCTAAATCTAGAAAAGTAGAATACGTCAAACATAAATTCTAAATTTCAAGCGATTATTGAAAATTAAGAAATTCAAGGATATAAATAAATGTATACAACCTTTAAATTAAGTCTTTAATCTTGTGCAAAAATATGATTCATGCTTCTAAAAAATCTGGAAAATAATAATAGTATTGAGATGGGCCTTTTCAGAAAGGTCGCAACTTGCCCATGAAAATGACTTCCAATTATCTTTTTATTTGGGCCATATATAAAAATTGGCCCACTGAAGTTAATGGGTAGCAGTTTTACTGAATGTATTCATGGGCTGATTTAATGACTTCATGTGACCTGAAATCTGGCCCGGATTAAATTTTTTGGGTCGAGTAGATTTTTTTGTTAGGCCAGGTTATTGTCACTAGCATTTTTTTTAGAAGGCTCAGGTTAAATGCACCCACAAATGTTTGAAATGCACACACTTAAATTTATAATTATAATTAATAATGCACTAAATGACTAAACTTACTTGATAAATCTAATTATGTATCTACCATCCTTATTTATCAAAATTCGGTAGTTTTTGTCGGAATAGCTCCACATCACGAACTCCATAGTAGCCGGAAAGTAGAAAATCCCATATCATGATTATGGTCGTCCATCGTCGTCATCCCCTCACTCCGGTAAGTTTTTCACCATATTTTTCTAGAATTAGAGTTTGTTTTGAAATACTATTTTTTTTTTTGTTGGTTGTTTTTTATAAATATTTGAATATAGTTCTAATTTACATAATAAGTTTTGTTATATACTGATAATATGATGAGAAAACGGTATATATTTATTTTTCACGTAACTTGAAAAAAATTTCGTATGAAAGAATTTCGATTCTAGTTTGCTGAAAAAATAATAAAATTTCAAAAAATAAAGCCGAAATTTGTAAAAAAATTTGATTTTTTTACCGAAATTAATACAAATATTCGACTTTTTTCTCCAAAATTTTTACTGAGTTTTGATACTTTTTGTATCAATTCTAGTGCGTGCGAAGGAGACGCGACATCAACATGCTCTCCTTTTCAGGTGGGTGCACTACGACAAAGATGTCAGTGGCGCGACGACGATTTTTGAACGAAAGGTTCGAGCCCTAACTCTATGTGATGGGCGTGTGATTGAATTTTAATTCCAGCAGTTTTTGTTGTTAACTGAGGGTATTGTTTGAAAAATTTTGTAGGTGTACTCAACATTATGTGTGTACTCCAAACACTTGTGGGTGCATTTAACTATGACCTTTTTGAAAATAGGATGAATACACTACTTTTTATTCGACAATTTTTTTCAAACTTTTGTTATTGTTTAAATATAGTGTAAAAATGAAAATGTGTTCCAAATTTTAACGAAAATTTATAAAAAATTTGAAAAAAATTATCCAATATCTAAGCTCCGATTGACTTACTTTTTTATTTTTTCATCTGTTTAACGTGCTTCTAATAGTTGGGTCCTCTTTGTCAACAACCATGTTGACTTATAAGAATCGCAAATTCTAGTGTGTACTAGGGTGCATACCATGCACTTGAATTTTAATTTTAATTTTGAATTTTAAAAAACACACACTACACGCCGCATTATTTATTTTTTATTGCGATTGATGTATTGTGAATTATTTTTTGGGTATTATTAATTGCTCTTGGGGTATTGAGAATTGCTCTTGGGGTATTGTGAGTTATTCTTGCGGTATTTACTTAAACTTTTTCTTGAGGTATTGTAAGTTGATTTTGGGGTATTATAATTGTTCTTTGGATATTGTGAGTTGTTTTTTGGGTTTTTGTTTAGAGCTGTTCTTGGGGTATTACGAGTTGTTCTTGGGGTATTTATTTACAATTATTCTTTGGGTATTGTGACTTGTTCATGAAGTATTGTGAGTTGTTTTTTTGGGTATTTTGTTTAGAGTTGTTTTTTGGGTATTGTGATTCGTTCTTTGTGTATTGTTAATCGTTCTTGGGGTATTGTGAATTGTTTTTAGGGTATTTACTTAGATATGTTTTTGGAGTATTGTGAGTTGTTTTTGAGGTATATACGTACCGACTAACTTTATTTTGATAACACAACACATTTTCTCCCTTTACTATCTATTTTTAAAATATCATAATTTAAATAAATTTAATCATTCGGTAAGTTCAAATGAGGATGTCGTTCAAAAAATCTGCAAAGTTTGAAAGTAAAGGTTCAAAGGGAAGAATCAGTGAAACAAATTACTCCCTCCGTCCCTAACCAATTTGCACACTTTCTATTTTGGGTTGTCCCAAATCAATTTGTACACTACTTAAAAGGGAAACATCGATTTACGTGCACACTCACAAAACTTTCCACACATTTACCCATATACCACTACTTTATTTAAAAAAATACATTTTTCTTAAACCGTGTGTCATTCCAAGGGTGCAAATACCCCTGGGACGGAGGGAGTAAATATTGTTATAATATTAATTTCACAAAAAATTCATTGTTACAACCATAAAAATATCTATTTTCATTTAAAAATCCGAATTTATAAAGAAATTTAAAAACCAATTTATTTATTTAATTTATATAACAAACAAAAGGTACTTACAGCTAGCCGGAAAATAATCCAAAGAAAGAGCACACCCATCGTTAAAAAGAAAAAGTAAAAAGACCGCGAAAAATATATGAGGCAAAGTAAGCCCTTTACCTTTCGTTCACCAGTATTTTTTTTCCCAAAGCTGGTCCGATTTATTTCATGGTTTTCTCGTGAACCTTTTTTTTGAAACAATTTTCTCATGAACTTTGACTGCACCTAAATGTACTTTTGTCCCATTTAATTTATACGATGTGGCCAAAATTTTGTTCAACGGGTTATTATGACCTCAATTAATTCGATAGATAAATTAAAATAATTAATTATTTTATCTAATTTAATATTTGATTTAAGACCTAAATTATATGCTGTGTTTAGAGTACATACAATAGTTAAGTGTAGGGGTGAGCATGGCTCGGTTCGGTAACCGAACCGAATAGCCAAAATCGAAATACCCGAATTACCCAATATAAAAAATCGAAATCGAGCCATATATATGCAAAACCGAATAAACCGAAACCGAAAATTTCGGTTCGATTTCGGTTTTATATCGAAATAACCGAAATATTTTTAAAATAATAAAATTTAAAAATTTAAAATATATAATATTAGTATATATTACTATTAGTATATATAATTATATAATATATAATATTATATATACATAATTGAAATCTAATATATATCTAATCTAATTAAGTGCTTTTTTATATATAAAATATATATAATTATATCTAATCTCAAATATATATAATTATATATATGTAATATTTTATTTCGGTTCGGTTTTTGGTATTATGGTATTTTTGCCACGAAAACTGAAACCGAAACCGAATACCAAAAAATTAAAAATCTAAAATCAAAATCGAACCGAATACCAAATTAACCGAACCGAATTTCTATTTCGGTTCGGTTCGTTTCGGTTTTTCCCGAATAGTGCTCACCCCTAGGTAAGTGTACTCATTTAAAATTGAGTATCCCATATAGAATTCCCACAAATTACCCTTCCTCTCTTTACATTAAAATCGTGCACCTATAGTTCGTACCAAAAAAATTTCAAAATTCTCAATCGAAAATCATCAACGCTGCTCATTAATTCACTATTCACCTGCAACCATCGAAATCGATCGATCGCCACCACTTCTCATTTCTTGCATCCTATGCTAAGCATCTTTTCTCCCTTTTGTGCACTTTTGCGTACCTTCTTGTTTTTGTTCCTTTTTTCTTTTTAGTGATTCAAATTAAGCATATTATCTGACTTTCATCTTCTGCTTAAATTAGTTATTAATTTATTCTAACCTTCCCCATATTTCTAGTTTTGATAGTTAGGAAAGAAAGTTTAACACCTTTGGAATAGCTTATTGTTTCCTTTTCTGAATTATATTTTGCTTGGAAAATATCTTGTTTTCCTTCCTTGGGCAGCACTGACCAAGCTTAAAATTATGTATTTCCTTGAGTTTTTATTCCACAAAAACAAGTCTAGTCATCAAAATCTCTACTTAGTAAAATTGAAAGAGTAGGTATTGTGTGAAAATAGTTCATGATAAGTTTATCATGAGATTGTCTTAATGTATCAAATATCTGGTCAAGTGTATCAAAATATTCATTAGATGCATTAAAGTTGAAATCAATATATAGATTTTATTGACCTCAACTTTTGATACACTTGATGAGATTTTTGATACACCTGGTTAAATGTTTGATACTTTAAAACTTGTTCATGATAAACTTATTATGAACCATTTTCATACAATACTTTGCCAAATTGAAATTACTCTTTTCAATTTTCTTGAATTTTTTAAAATTGAAATTTGAATCCATGGGACTCTATTAGGTAAAACCAGCTCAACCTCGGAAAATTTTGACTGAAAATTCAGTAATCCCGAGTGAATACAATGAACCCACTATCAATTTCCTCAACTGGAAAACGTTATTGAAGAGCAAAGACTGCATCAATTAGATTATCAACTTATAAGGGCATATTGGTTATTTTTATGTATTATTATACATAATTATATATTTAAGTGGTAAATTATTTAAGTGTGTGCAATTAACCTGGGCAGCTGGGCCTTGATTTAATGGATAAAGACAATATTAAAATTTAATTTATCTTATCAGTAATAGATAATATTACCTTAAAAAAATATGATAATAATATATTGTATTTATTTTTATTAAAATACTACTCTTATATTGGAAAAAATATTATAATTCTCTCCATTTATGTTTATAATATAGGGGACAAAAATTATTTCTAGACTTTTAAGATGCAAATCTTTGAAAAATAACTTTTTTTTATCAAGTTTTTATAAAAATCATTTCAGTAGAGAAATCGTCTATCCGTTTTGTTAAAAGAAACAACAAATGATGAAGATGGAAGACCTTTGAGAAAAATACCAAATTTCGCCCACTAATCACCAATTAAAATAACATTATTGTATGTTAATTGTATGTACCTTGTAATTTTATATGTTTAATATTTCCTCTGTTCAGGTATAAGTTACTAGTTGCTTTTGAGCACATAAATTAAAAAAAAAATATAAGTGATATGATAAAAAAAGTGAAAAACAATATAAGTGATGTGAAAAAAAAAGTGAAAAAAAATATAAGTGATGTGATGAAAAAGTGAAAAAAAATATAAATGATTTGATGAAAAAAGTGAAAACGTAATAGAAGTAGTGTAAAAAGTAATGAAAACAATAATAAAAAAGTGAATAATAATTTCCAAAAAAAGTAAAATAGCAAATGGAAACATATTGTAAGACAAACGAAAATGACAAAATGAACATATAATGGGATAGAATGAGTATTATTTAATTAGATTTACAAATATTAACATATTAGTTTTTAAAGTAAAAATAAATAATACATTTTAAAGAATATATTATTAATTTGCATAACAAATATGAATGCAAATTTGAGTCTTAAAATTATTGAAAAGGTCAGTATGTTTAGTTTATAAGATAAAATTATTTATACACTTAAAATATATTACTCCTTTTGTTCCACAGGAATTTGCACATTTTTCCCACACAAATTTGCACACTACTAAAAAAGGAAACATTGATTTACGTGTAAACTTATATACTCATATGCCACTATTTTATATATAAAACACATTTTCCTTAAAAAAATGTGTCTATCGGGTGCAAATTCTTACGGGACGGAGGAAGTATATGTTAAACTGATATATAATTTTATCTGGAGCTAATATTAGAGCAAATTTATGTGTCACGTCATTTTCATCCTGTTAAAAACACATCAAAAGAGAAGCAGACGAGTGTAACCATTTCCTATAAATTTGAAGAAAAGTAGCATAAAAAATCAGAGACAGTTATCTCTCTCCGGCCCAAAACAATGATGAACACAGAAACGTGCAATATTAATATTTCCCATGACGAATCCGATGAAAGCCGGAATGATGATGATGAACAACAAAAATTAAACCCCCAAAGCAAAAACTACAGTCTCCTCCTCCTCATAATAAACTACATACTTGTGTTTGTGGGCAGCGTCTCCTCCACCCTCATCTCCAAATTCTACTTCATTCACCACGGCTCCAGCCGCTGGCTCTCAACCTGGGTCCAGTCCGCCGGCTTCCCTCTCCTCCTCCTCCCCATCCTCCTCTCTTCCACATCCACCCACCGCCGCCCCTTCTCCGGCTTCACCTTTCAACTCTTCATCTCATCCATCGTCGTCGGAGTTTTCGTCGGCCTCAGCAACCTCCTCTTCTCCTGGGGCACCTCCTACCTCCCCGTCTCCACCAGCTCCCTCCTCCTCTCTTCTCAGCTCCTCTTCAATCTAATCCTTTCCGCTGTTATAGTTAAGCAGAAAATCACTTTTAACAACTTAAACTGCGTCATGCTTCTCACGCTCAGCTCGGTTCTTTTGGCGCTCACCTCCAGCCACGATAAACCGGCCGGTCTGACCCGGCGGAACTATCTCATCGGTTTTTTTTCCACCCTGGGGACGGGGCTCCTCTTCGCGCTCTATCTGCCGGTGATGGAGACGGTGTACCGGAGAGTGTACTGCTACGCCATGGTCATGGAGATCCAGCTCCTCATTGAGTTCGCCGCCACCGTTTTCGCCACCGTGGGCATGGCGGCGGACGGCGGGTTCCGCGCCATGAGGGACGAGAGCACGGGGGCGTTTGATAAGGGGCCGGCGGCGTACTGGCTCACTGTTGCCGGGAACCTTGTGCTGTGGCAGATTAGCTTCCTGGGAACCGCCGGGATGGTGTTCCTGACGACGGCGCTGACGGGCGGGATTTGCATGACGGCGTTGATGGCGGCGAATGTGGTCGCCGGCGTGGTGGTTTACGGCGACGAGTTCGGCGGCGTGAAGGTGGTGTCCACCGTGCTGTGTGTGTGGGGATTCTGCTCGTATCTGTATGGAATGTACGTCGGAAATAAGAAACAGAATCTAAGGAATGAATCGCGTGTTGAGATGAATCAGATTATTATAAATAATAGTTCGACTTAGGTGTAAATTTATAACCAATTTTAATTTGGATTTAGGTTGCCTATGTATCTACATCGAATAAATAATCCACAGTAGATTAATGTTAACCCAATAATGAGGAACTGACATAAATTTTAGTCCTCTGCAAGTTGCTCTTATTCACTTGGCATTACATTAACTTAATTTTTCGATAATAAAATGTTAATAATTTTTTGAAAAATATATTTAGGGGATGTTTGGCTGATTACTTTTGAAGGTGAGTAATGACAATCAAAATTAGTGTGTGTTTAGAATGATCCCACTATGACTATGATTCACGAAAATTAAAAAATCTATCATAATTCAACTATTTGAGAACTATGACCTTAATTCCATACTATTTTCACTTCTTACAATTATATCAAAAGCTCCCTAATAGTATAGGCTACAACTGATACATATATAAAACTTTTACTCCTATAAAAGACTCGAGCACTCTAACAAAATGATGAGTCAAAATATAAACAATTCATTTGATGCATAATTAATTAATATGTTGTAGTTAAAATAATTAATATTTTTAATAAAAATAATTATTGACACTATCAAATTAAATAATATATCCATTTGAATTGCACGGTCCAATAGTATATGTTTGAATTGCACGGTCAAATAATAATTAAAATAGTATTTTTTGAATAAAATATTTTGTAAATTTTTTAAATCATAATAGACAAATGAAGTATATAGGACATTCGTGCATAACAATAAATATATTATTTAAATAATAAATAGAAGTTTAATTTTATCTTTATTAGCAGTAAGTAAAGTACATAAAAATATTTTTAGAGGGTCCTACATAGATCTTCACTGCGGTTGCACACAATATTGTCTCTTATAAGAATTTCTCCAACAAATATTATAATTTTTGAAATAGGATATGAAACGTACTTGTTATACTTATAATGATGGGACACATCTATTTATAGATTATTTTAGAAATGAAGATTTTTATATTATTATAAAATTTTATAAGTCAGTCTAATTTGTTCTGTGTAAAGTTAAATTATTTTGGTTAGATTTTTGTAATCTCAAGTCTAATTTTCTACTATGTAAAAATTAAATTATTTTGGTTAAATCTTTGTAATCATGTCTAAAAAATTCATAAATAATTTGTTATTTTCTTACCGCGAATCAAGTACAAATGATCATGTGGTAACTTGTAAGATGCAACTCAAGATTTAAGGTAATTGACAAAAACTTGTATGAACCCGAGTTCACGGGTTCTCAAATATCAATGTTATGTGTATACACTATCACTGTTATGTATATTTACTATCACTGTTATGCATATGCACTATCACTGTTAAAAAATCAAGTATGTTTTTATAACAGTGATAATATATATGAATAACAGTGATAGTGATTATACATGACAGTGATACGAGTTCATGTGAACTCGATTTCACAAGAGACCTACTCAAGATAATTTCTTTCTTTTATCTTTCTTTGATTAACGTTTTCTATTTTTTTAATTTGAGGGAAAAACAACGGGATACCCTTGATTTCTTGTTTCCAAATTTAAAAAAAAAAATGTTTGTGTATTGATTTTTACTTATACTATCAATATGGTTCCAAAATATTTATAATGAGTAAATTGTACTTTTGGTCCCATGAGAATTTATATTTGACAGATTTGATCTCATGTTCTTTTTTGGTTCTTTTTTTAACATATTTTTTCCACCCGTGAAAATAAATTGCACATATAGGGTGTGTTTTCAACCACTTAAGTTGGGTCTTACCCACTTCTATAAAAAAATGATTATACACTTTTTAAGTGGTTGAAAACACACCCATAGTCTCATGAGAATTTTTGCTCAACAGATTTAATTACACTAATCCATTAATTTCAACGGAAAAATCTTATGAGACCATTTATGTTAAAAAAGAAAAAACTAAATTCATTAACACAAATTCTTATGGGACCACTTGTGCAATTTACTCTATTTTTAATATAAATATACAGTATATTCAAAGTATGTATGCATCTGAATGTCCAGTTTTGATGGAGCTCAGCTTCAGTTCAGCATAAATTATTGGTTACTATCTATTATATTAAAATAAATTTCAATTTGGAGTAATATTTCTTTAGAAATATAGGAACTATATATTAGTATCAACAAAAGAAATATACAATATCCCTTTCAATCACGAGATTATTAATCACAGGTAACATGCTATTTTTACACCTGCAAGGTTGCAGTTGTGCGACCTAACTTTGCATTAATAATAATAGTAAAAATGTATAACATTTATAGTATATAAAAATAATAGTAATATTTAATAAATCAACTTCACGAATTCAAATTCATAATTAAAAATAATTCTTTTTATTTTAATAATTAAGTTGCATAAAGGAAAAATTATAGACAGGAGTAACGTACATACTGAATGAATAAAACAATAATATTGATATTGGTGATACATCGTGACCAAATAATTTGATGGGCCAATTGCCCTCTAAATGGGAACACAATATTCTGAAATTCATAAATATTATTGGGACCCAACCCCACTCTGCTAATGTTATTAATTAAATAACACAAAATTTTCGATTAAATTATTTATTGCATAAATTTATACTGTTATAGTCATTTATTAATACCATAAATTTTATTTAGTGATATTATTATATTTATAAATTAAAATACAGAATAAAATACTATAAGTATTAATTTATAAAATAATAATATCCTGAAAACATAAACTTGTACATGCCGTTTATTTTCCTTTATGGGAAGCAATTTTCTATAAAATGTGCGTAGAAAAAATATTAAATTATATATAATTAAAATATATTAGTTTGTATTAATTTATTTATGGGATAAAAAAGACTTGAATTCATGACCTTACGGTATCGATAATAAATCACTACCCATTTGAACTATACTACTTCGTTTTACATTAAAAATTACTACTGGTAATTTTGGTTTTGTATATTTATGCCCTTCTTTTATGTGAGAAAAACATTTTACAAAAATATGTAATGGTTATAATCATATTTAATTGAAAAGAATAAACTCTTTTGTGGAGCTTATCCACTTTACGAAGTTGAATTTATTAAGTAATATTATAAAATTTACTGAGTTATACAACTAATTTTATAAGCTAATGTCAGAATATTTTTAAATAATTTTGTATTAGTTTATAAGTGTAGTGATATTATTTAAAAATATTATGATATTATTGAATGGATGTTAATTATGTATTAGTTTCGTGCAATGAACTAGATTTGATTTTTTTTTTTTAAATGTGCAAACCTTAATATGTAACATTTATAGGACAAAGTATAATGTGAATCAATTTCATACTTTTAAATTTTATTAATTATCTAATTAAAATATTAATATAATTGTATAAAGAAAATCAAGAACTAGTCTAGAGGCTGGATTGGATCCACCTTAGTGCAAGCCCAAAAATAGTACGTCACATTAATATATATGACAAAGGCCCAGGTTATTCGCACTTTCTTTGATGGTAAGTACACTATCTAATTTTTATTTTAGCAAATACATGAAATACAAAAAAATATCCTTTTCGGGGGCGTTTATTTAAATTCTTCAATAGTAATAAGAATGTAATTTTATTTTCCTTCTTTACCCTTAAATATGTTGAATAATATGGGTTGTGTTCATGATAGTTACATCATTAGAGTTATACTCCAATTTTGGAATAAGTTGACAAAAAAGAAAGTTATTGATTATTGTATGGAGGATTGATTGAGGATGAAGATTATAGGATGAGATGAGGGTAATCAAATGGGGGTAATGATTACCTTATTTAGGAGGAAAATCAATGTCGTATATCTTATTTGTTCTCATTACCTACTATAATTACTATATATGTATCCTTACTCCCATTACCATTAAAGAATTTTCATACCAAGCGCCCCCTCAGTTTTTCATTTCTAATATTACTAGTAAATACACCGCCCATTTCACAAAAAGAATCATATGTAAAATGATCGTTACTACTCGTTATTCGCTTCATTGTTCATCGCGCTATCGGTCAATAATGCAATCCTTTTGTCAAGATGCATGTATATAGTCAATGTTTTAGGCTTTTTTGGATTTTAAGAATTTTTAAGTTATATTTTAGGGTTAATATTATGCATTAAATGTGTTTTATTATTTATAAATAAGTAAATAATTTTCAAATTATGCAAATATACGATAATATGAATGAAAAAAAATGGATTTGTGATTTTTGAATTGAAAAATGTTATCCTATATGTTCGTATTAATTTTTTAAAAATATGTCAATTACAATTTTTTTATGAGCTTCCCAAAATAAAAAATTAGAAACTCATAGTATACTCATAAAATTAGTAACCACCCAAGTTTCGATTTTTTTTTTTAGTTCATTTTTTTTTTCCCATTTTTTTGAAAGAAGGATTACTTTTTTTCAAAAAAATTGCATATTTTCAAAAAATTAGTATAAAAAATGTAAGGTCACATTTTTCGTTCTAAAATCACAAACTCATATTTTTCGCGGTCATACTACCATATTTTTTTATTAATTTTATTACACAGAAAATGAATATTGCTATCGTAATTATTTTAAGATTTTCAAATTTTAGAAGTTAACACATGGTAAAGGGCGATGAGGAGGAGCAAGGCAGACAACTGCGATGGATAACAAAGCAGACGTTGAAGGTTAGAAGGGCGATGTATGGTGAAATTTGAGAAGAAGAAGAAGAACAATTATTATTTTTAAAAGGTAAATATATATAGTGTATTCATTCGGATGATATATTTAAAAAAAAGGTAAATGCAATAACATAGTCTATGACTAAATATGATATTTTTAAGAATAAGGACAGCACCAAAAATATTTAGAAAATTCCTTCACTTGCACAATTTCTATTCATTTAAGTCCAGTCCCATTGATGAATTACAAAAATTTTAGGCTCTATTTGGATGGATGAATTTGAAAACAAATGAAAATAGAACATCGTGTATTTAAATTTTGTCCCATATATTTAAATTTCATATTTAATATAAAAAAATTTAATAACCTTGTTAATATTTGTTCAACGCACTTGTTAATATTTTTTAATTAAAAGTTCAACAGTGAGATAATGTCCACGAATCCTCTCCATTTATTTAGTACTCCATAAATTTCCTGTCAATTTCAGAGAGATAGATACAAAATTTAAATAATTAATAAAAATACATATTTATGGGACCCATGATAATGATCTCATTCCATGTATTGTGTTTATCTCTCTCTTAACTTTAGAAAAAATTTACACAAAGAAATGGAGATGATCCGGACTCGTGAGCTAATACCATCTGAACCTAAGCTTTTTAATCATATTAAATTTTGAATTCAATTAATTACGAGGGCATTCAGCTATTTAGGGAGATGAAGTTCTTGAGTATGAATTTTGGATAGGGTGTGGTTATTCACATCAAATAATTTGCTTAGTTTACCCACTACTTACTACTTAATACACCCCCTTATATGTTACTTATATACAAATTTTACTTAGTACACCTATTTTAAATTAATAATTATACCCCTAAAATAATATTCTTACCCAATATATTAATATGCACACCCACCACAAATAATATACAAAGTTCACTTTAAACCATAAAATTACCAAATAATAATTAAAGTTTGTGTTTAAAAAAATTAATGTATCCATGTGTTGATAAGCGAACTACCCTAGGATGATTATACGATTAATTATCTCAAAGGTTAAGAAGGTCGCCAACTTGTGTAGAAGCTACGTCATCAACTTTGACCGAGATCAACATGGAGAAGCTCGGCGAGATGAGAAAGAAGCTCGCCCAAGCCTCGATGGCCTAAAGTCAGTTGATCCACCAGGTCAAGAGAGAGGAGCTCGCCCATAACCAGAGAGATTAAGTCAGAGTCCACCTTTGCTTTGCTCCGGAACCGCGTAAGGCCTTGAAGCTCGCCTAGGAAGCTCGCTTAGGACTAGGGTCTTAGC
This sequence comes from Prunella vulgaris, assembly GCA_026898435.1. NCBI lineage: Eukaryota > Viridiplantae > Streptophyta > Magnoliopsida > Lamiales > Lamiaceae > Prunella > Prunella vulgaris. Next base: position 1,724,985 of record JAPKLY010000045.1, read on the forward strand.
AACGTGTATAAAAGGAGCAAGTAGGCATGTAGTAGGACCAACATTGTAAATGTAGCATGGTGATGGACCAAGACAAGTGTTGAGGACACTTGTCAATACCTAAGGCCAAATAGGCCCACAAGGTACCACTACACCCATGCACACCTATAAATACATCTCTCTTGTATCATTCGCTCTCTAAGTTTTCATAATACACAATTACTCTCTCTCTCTAAGCTCTCACTTTCTCTCTCTACATTATCCATTCAAGAACAAATATTTCTTAGATTATTGTTTGATAGAATCATATGTTATAACAGCCATTTAACTACATCATTACGAAATTCTACCAACAATTTGGCGCTAGAAGGAGGGTGTTGAACCTCCGATTTTGAAAAAATTTGAGAGCAAAAGTGAGGGTTGTTTGAAGATTTGAAGGTGTTCTTGACCAAGACTCAAAAACACTTGAAGATATACATATATTTCCATTTTTCAAACAAAAACCCAGATTTTTGGGCTTGTAGATTTTGCAAAAAGGCTTTTAAACGCATGCGTGTACGCAATGTTGATAGAATTTACTAATTGTGTTCGTTTATGTGGCTTTACGACGGATTAATTCTACCAAACAATAATCTTATGATTTTATGTTCTTGGGGAGGGAGAGTAGAGAGTTTAGAGAGAGAAATATTGCAATGAAGATTGTATTGATTGTGTGAAATGTGAGAGAGTTGTGTAAATAGTACAAGAGAGGTCTTATTTATAGGTGTGTGAGTGTGAGACGGCACCTTACGAGCCTATGTGGCTTCCGGTGTTGACGAGGGTTCCTTACCCTCGTCTTGATCTCTCACACTGCTTCCCCCATCACGCCTCCTCCTACTACTATGCCTTAGACTAGATGAGCCTCATTAAAAACCTCGCCGTAAACCACCCTTGTGGATAAACCGGACGGAGGGAAAAATAGCGCGCCATCGGGGTCCTATTGACTAACAGGCGAGCTCATGGGCGGGCGAGCTCTGGGGCGAGCTCTAATGCCTTGCGTGGCCTACGAGTGTTGTGCGATGATGAACCTCGGCGAGGTCTTCACGAGGATATGGGGTGAGTTCGGGGCGAGCTCCAGAATGGCAGAGGCGACCTCCTGATTCTCTGATTCACCTCGAGTGGCTCGCCCATCAACAATTACCCCCCAGCTCGCCTTCATCATGGCTCATGACATGTGTGGGCGAGCTGGCATATGACTCTCGGGCGAGCTCTTGTTAGACGGTCCCTCGGGCTGACGTGGGTGGAATTCGAGACGTCGCACACGTCTCCCTGAGTGTCGTTTCCCACGCCCGTAATAATAACTTTTCAAATTCTTTGCAAAAAGGTCCCTGATCTTTCAGGAATTTCGAGCTCGTGCCCAGCGTCTATAAATAGGTGAAAACGAAAAATTCCCTCACTTTGCTTCACTTCTCAGAGCGTATTTCTGGCGATCGTCCCTCTGCTCCAGACGCGTCTCCCAAGGTAGAAATCCGGATTTCCCTTTCTTCTTTCTAGTTTTTTGTTCCCGGACGCCTACATTATGTCTGAGAACTCTTCAAGTCGTACCCCTCCAAATCGTGATTTGGGTAAAGAACAAATGACCGATGACCTTCCAAACCCCTGAGCGGCATCTGTGATCCTTTCCTCGAGCTCTGGGGCGGGCTCTGAAACCTCCCCGGACAGTAGCGAGCTCTTGGGGTCAGTTCGTTCTGACTCCAGCGAACAGGCTACAAGCTCCGGTGAGGAATCGCCCCTCCGCGAACTCTAGGATTACTCAGAGCGAGCTCACGGAGGAGCCGCGACCCCCGTTGAAGAGGAGGCCGCCGAGACTGAGACCCGGGAGGAGGTCGCTGAGGTTGGGGCTGGTGACCTTGCTGGCGAGCTGGCCCACGAGGTCGACGAAGAGGTCGGCGAGGATACGGGGACGGAGGTTACCTATGAATACCTCCGTTTCATCGACTTTCCCTTTCCCAAGCTCCCTGAACATCAAGTCTCCGCCGAGGTCGTGAACGAGTTCGACTGGGGCGAGTATGTGAGAACCCACAGGGCGAGCTTTCCCTTACCCCAGCGAGCTCCGATTCGAAAGGCCGCTGGCAAATCCGACCTTAAGGTCAACGGGGTGGAAAGTATCATGAGCGAGTTCGCCCTCCCGGATATTCGGAGGCGGTTCCACATCCCGCTGGACATTTTTATGTATCCCGCTGAGGAGAAAGAACGAGCCGACCTCCCCCCTGCCGGGCTCACAGCCATGAATTATCACACTTTGAAGGAGGGGCTCACCCTTCCCCTCCACCCCATCATTGGGCAGTTTCTGGCGGACACGGGCCTCGCCATTACCCAACTCACTCCGAACGCATGGAGCAATCTGTTGGAAGCCCTGACCGTCTTCTGCCTCGAGGGCTATGAAAATCTACTGAGTACGGCGGAGATCAACGAGCTCTTCATCGTGATCAGACAAGTGAGGGAGGGGAATGGATATTATTCTTTCCAAGCTCGCCCGGGGGGCAAATTTTTAGGAGACCTCCCAACAAAATCCAGGATTGGAAGGAGCAGTTCTTCTTTATCGGGGGGGATTGGCGAGCTTCTAACGGTCGCGGAGGGCGCATTCCTACCCCCGAAACCTACGGGGAGGCGAGCTGTAGGTGGCGTACCTTAGTGTGTGTGCGTCAGATTAGATTACTGATCTAATCTATCTTTTTGCAGGTTTGAAGCGCCGCAAGTCGAGCCATGGGAAATCGGAGGTTTCGATTGGCTTCGAGTTTGTGCGGACGGTGTGTTGCTTGAGGGAGAAGAAGGATCACGAGATCGAACACTTGTGCCAACACCACTGCCGCAGGCTCGCCGGCCTCATCACTTCGCCAAACCACCTCGCCGCTCAAGGTTTCAAAATCTTCGATTATGACATTTCCACAGCTCGATGTCTCATATGTCGAGGTCGTCGGACTTACCTGATTATTTGTTGTGCAGGTGTGGGTCCAGTTGCCGAGCTTCCGCCCATCGAAGTTCCTGAAGCCTACCATTTTCTAGCTCGGCAGCTTAGGATGGGTAAACCTCGCCCGGGGAGAGAAGGCATCCCCTCTGGAGCGGTCCTGGATGCCACGAAAAAGCTCGAGCTCGCCAAGGCCGCTGATAAGGCCGGGGGCTCGGGCTCACAAAGGACCTCGGCGCCTCCCCAAGCAAAGGAGAAGGTCGCTGTGACCAAGAGGGGAGCGGGCCGAGGTTCGGATTCTGAAAGGGGTACCCAACCCCCCCACCTCATCAGACGAGGCGAGCTCTCCACCGAGGGGGTGGCTCGCAGGTGAGCGAGGAAGAGACCCGCCCCGCCAAACGAGTTAGGGCCGAGGGCGGCTCCAGATCAACCCCAGCAGGGTCAGGGCGAGCTCTTGCTGTTCAATCTTCTCAGGCGCCCCCAACTCCTCAGAGTGCGCCCTCGCCGCCCCCCTACGGGGTCCATATTCGGGATGATACCCTGCTCGGGCTCAACCCTGATAGGTTTGGGTAAGTGGGCGACCTCTTTTGAAGTTGGAAGCCTTTGTAACTTCTATGATTTTTGCTAACTGATCTGAGTATGTGTAGGTATACCCCCGCCGAGTTCCCGCAGCGACCTGAATCTCTCCACATTGGCGAGCGGTGCAAGGCCCTGAGCTCATCGAGGGATCTTCCTGATGGGGCGGCTCACCTGGTTTTTACTGAGGCCCCCAAGTATCTCTCCGCCTCGGAGCTCGGCATGATCGAGAGGCAAAAGCCCGCCGACAAGGCGAGGCTGGCGATGCACTATGCCTGTGTGGTAATGGCGGCGGCCTAGCTCGTCAGCGATGATATCGCCACCGCTGATAGAGCTCGCCATGACACGAAGAAGGCGCTCACCAAGGTGGGCGACGAGCGGAAGAAAGCCCTCGAGGAGCTCGCGAGGGCAGAGACCAAGGCAAAGGCCTCACTGGAGGCGGAGCGGCTTGCTATCAGAAAGTCAGAAAAACTTCAGGCCAACCTCCGCCAACAACAGGCCGAGCTGGAGGAAGCTCGCCGGACAATTACCGCTCGGGAAGAAGAGCTCGCCCTGACCCGGGTTGAGGTAGGGCTCCTCCGTGATCAGAGCCGAGGGAACTCAGAGAAGTGCCGCAAGCTGCGGGAAGAGGTCGCCGCTAAGGCTCTGGAGATCGCCGAGCTCAGGAGCCGTTCTGACACCGCCATCACGCCCGAGGCACTTGAGCTTGCCGAGGTGGTCGCCACCGTCAAGGGCTTCGTGCTCTGCTTTGCTGAGGTAATCCGCTCCTTCCAATGGGCACGGATTAATAATGACAGTGAGTGGGAAGCCCTTGTCAGCGAGTTTGAGGATTGCTTGGAGAAGTCCTCGATCCCCCCCGGTACGGAGCTGAACATTGGAGACCTCGCGGGCTATGGGATCAATCTTGACGTTGCTCGTCAAAAGTTCAACATTATCCAGACGAAGCAGGTCTTGACTGCCGACCTTGCCCAAGAGACTGAAGGTGCAGAGGGGGATGCTGGAGGCGAGGCCCCGCCGACAATGGAGCAGATGCAGGAGGTCTGCGGGGATGCGATGATAAACATCAGCGAGCTCGACACTAGCGGGCTCTACGGGAATATCGCTTCTGATGTCGAGCTTGCCATGCCCATCCGCCAGGTCGCCCCTACTCCAGAGGTCGCCGACCCCGAGCCCTAGGCCTTCTTTACTGTTGCTTTATTAGTTTAGTTTTTATTTTCCAAGTTACGATAGGTCGCCGGGTTGCGGAGCTCGCCCAGAAGGAGCTCCATTTTTGTAGCCTTTGCTTTTTGTTCAAGTAGACTTAGCTCCCCGGGCACGTGCAGCTCGCCCAGAAGGAGCTTTTTGTAGTTTAAAGATGGCCAGCTGGTCGGCCTTTGTGGCCAGCACAGCTACTTATACTTAGGATTTTTTCAAGCATATTTTTGGCTTGAAAATCTCTTAAGTATCTTTTTGAATATAAGCCGAGCATTTTTTGTCCCAACTCTTTTCCTTTATGTATTTGCGCTTTTATGTTATAATTTCCTAAATAGCTCGTTCTTGTTTATTTTTCTGGTACATAATTGTTCGTCTTACTCTGCTTTGAGAAGCGAATCGTTTGTTTTACGTCACTTACGACCCCGAATTGTACCTCTATTTTGAGAGTGCGTATGCTTCGCCTTACGCCACTTAGGGTCACGAATCGTTCGTCTTAGACCACTTAGGACGGTGAACTGCACTTCGATTGATTCACGTTGGGCCATTGGGTTTCATGAACCTTGCCTTAGATGTTTCTTCGTCTTTTTCGCGAATTTTTCTAACTTATGGCAGTAGGTGCTTAGCAACCCTTTAAGGAGGTACCTTCACGACCTTGGGCACTTTGGCCTTTGCCTTCGAGCTATTTAATTACAACGTTTGGGACCTTGGTCCTTACGCATTGCGGATTCTTGAGCATGTGGGCGAGCTGGGTTTGGCGAGCTCCCTGGAGCGGTGGGCGACCTGGTGCAGCTCGCCTGGTTGGAGAGCTGCACAGGTCTAACACTTGGGAATTTTTCTGACTTTTCATAGCAGTGTAATTTATATCGGTTGCCATCGACATTTCTGATGCAAACCTTCGACTAGTCTATTACAGGATTCTAGTCTATTGGTAGAACTTTTTTAGATGTGCCGAGCTCCAGGTGTATGACGAAGCTTTGCCTTCTGCGTCTTCTAGATCATAGGTACCGTTTGGCCAGGCTGCGGTGACCCGGAATGGTCCTTCCCAGTTTGAACCGAATACACCTGGTGGGGCCATCAATTTCTTTTTTAACACCAGGTCTCCAACCTTGAATTTTCGGTCCCGGACCTAAGAGTTGTAATATTTTTCCGCTCTACGCTTGTAGGTGGCGTTCTTCATTTCTGACGAAGCTCTGGTCTCTTCGATCAGATCCCTTTCTACTGCCAAGGCTTCATCGTTCTTTTCTTCATCATACCCCACCACCTTCCAAGTCTTGTTCTGGACTTCTACCGGGACTACGGCTTCAGTCCCGAAGGCTAGGGCAAACGGGGTCTCCCCGGTGCTGGCCCTATAGGAAGTTCTATAAGACCATAGGACCTCCGGGAGTTCATCTGCCCAGCTCCCCTTCTTTTCTTCGAGGCGGAGCTTCAATATGTGTTTCAGGATCTTGTTCACTGCCTCGACCTGGCCGTTCGACTGGGGGTGATATGGAGTTGAGTAGTGCTTCTTGATGTTCCATGAACTGCAGAAGTCCCTCAACTTCTGTCCGTCGAACTGCCTTCCATTATCAGTGATGACCGACTGCGGGAGTCCAAATCTGCAGATCAGGTTTTTCCAAATGAAGCCGATCATCCTTTCTTGGGTTATGGTTGTGAGAGCTTCGGCCTCAGCCCACTTAGTGTAGTAGTCTACTGCTACGACAACAAACTTTACACCGCCTCTACCAGGTGGAAATGGGCCGATCAAGTCGATACCCCATTTCACGAAAGGCCTTGGGTTAAGCTGGTTAGCTGGGGAGTGGATGTTAGGTGCGAAAAGTTGGCACTTTCGGCACCTTCGAGCGAAGCTGATGGCATCTTTGCGAAGAGTGGGCCAGTAATAGCCCTGTCTGATCGTCTTGTATGCCAATGCTTGCCCCCCAGTGTGACTCCCACAAATTCCTTCGTGAATTTCTTCTAACACTTCGGACCCCTGCTTCCTAGTTAGGCATTTGAGTAGGGGTAGAGAGAATCCACGTTTGTAGAGTTGGCCGTCCAGCAGTGTATATCTGGCAGCTTGCTTTACTAGCCGGCTAGCTTCCCAGGTGTCCACGGGGGTTGTTCCGTCTGTCAAATATTTTTGGATTGGAGTGCACCAATCTTTACCATCTTCACTATCCTCCTGCCCCCCACTCGAGGTTTGATTTATCTTGTAATCGGATGTCAAGGGACTTTTCAGTGTGGTGATTACAACCTCCATGAATTCGGCTTCGCCGTTGCTAGTAGCTAGCCGAGCTAGAGCATCTGCTTGTGTGTTTTCTAGCCGCGGTATCTGATTGATGTAAACTTGTGTAAACATCGAGATCAAATGTGCGGCTATCTTCTGGTAGGTCATCATCTGCTGGTCTTTTGCCTCATATTCCCCCCAGACTTGGGATATTATTAGCTGGGAATCTCCAAAAACTTGAAGATTGGTTGCCCCCACAGCTAATGATAGCCTAAGTCCCGCTATTAGTGCTTCATATTCTGCCTCGTTGTTGGTTGCTTGAAAGTCGAACCGAATTGTAGAGGTGAAGACTTGTATGTCCGGGCTGATCAGGACCACGCCGGCACCTGCTGCCATGCTGGTTGATGATCCGTCTACGTAGAGATGCCAAGGAGCTATACGCCCCCTCGTCGGATCTTGTGGGAAAGTTAGCTCGACGATGAAGTCGGCAAGTGCTTGTCCCTTGATCACTGTTCGGGGTGCGTAGGTTATACCATATTGCCTGATCTCTAGTGACCATTTCAGCAGGCGTCCGACGGTGTCTGGGCGCTGTAGTATTTGGTGCAGTGGGAACGTTGTCAACACCTCTACTGGGTGGTCAAAGAAGTAAGGCCTCAATTTTCTAACACTCATCACCAGTGCATAAGCCAGCTTCTCTGTTGGGGTGTACCGCAACTCAGCTTCGTGTAGTACTTGGCTTACGTAGTACACTGGTAGGTGTGTTTTCGCCTCCTCTCGGACCAGGACGGAGCTGATGGCCACCTCCGATGCAGCCAGGTAGAGGTATAGCTTTTCTCCAGGTATCGGCTTTGACAGGACCTGTGTATGTATGTTTTGATGTCCTCAAAGGCTCGTTGGCATTCACTTGTCCAAACGAAGTGGTTTTTGAGGTGGAGCTTGTTGGCTTTGGCCGCCTCTTTGTACCTCCGTGTGTTTGCCTTAATTGCCTCAAAAAAAGGACGATTTCGGTCGCCAGACCTGGAGATGAATCTATTCAGGGCCGCCATGCACCCAGTCAGTCTTTGAATTTTTTGGACGGAATCGGGTATACCCATCTCGATTATGCATTGGACCTGTGTTGGGTTGACCTCAATTCCACGCTGGCTAACTAGGTGCCCCAGGAACTTTCCGGAGTGTACGCCGAAGCTGGTCTTTTTGGGGTTCAACTTCATGTTGTAGTGGCGCAGTATGTCGAAGGTCTATTTTAGGTGGTCCAGGTGGTCCTCCTTTCTCAAACTCTTGACAACTATATCATCCACGTACACCTCCATTGATTTGCCAATGTGTTGGTCAAACATTTTGTTCACCAATCTTTGGTAGGTGGCTCCGGCGTTGATGAGTCCGAACGGCATCCTTTCCCAGCAATACATGTTTTTGTTGGTGTAGAACGCCGTGTGTTCCTGGTCATCTGGGTGTAGAGCTATCTGGTGATAGCCCGCGAAAGCATCCATGAATGTCATCATCTCATGGCCTGCGGTGCTATCCACCAGCTGATCGATGTGAGGCAGTGGGAAGTTGTCCTTTGGGCATGCTTTGTTCAGGTCCGTGAAGTCGATGCAGAGTCTCCACGTCCCGTTGTGTTTCTTTATCAGGACGGGGTTTGCAACCCACTGTGGACACAAGGCCTCCTTGATGAGCTTGTTGCCTAACAACTTCTCGACCTCAACAGTCAGAGCTGCGTACTTGTCTGGTCCATACTTTCTTCGCTTTTGGCGTACGGGCCTCCTCGTCGGATCTATGTTAAGTCTTTGGCAAGCATGTTCCAACGGGATTCCCGTCATGTCTTCGTGAGACCAGGCAAACACGTCCAGGTTGGTCATCAAGAACAGCTCCATCCTCGACCGGTACGATTCAGGTAACTCAGAACCGATGAAAAGTTCTAAGTCCCTTTCCTGGTCCACCGGGAGTGCCGTCAACTCTTCTATGGGGGTGGCTTTTCTCTTTTGACTTTTCCACCTCGGGTCGCTGATGAACTCGTCCCACTCTTCCTGTGACATCTGCACGGGCTCGTAGCCTATATGCGGTTCGAGGTCATCGAGTTGGCTTTCAGTTTGGGCGGGCTCGTCAGCTGTGAGCACCTCCGGTGGTTTGTCAACTCGGAATGGTGTGGTGACTTGGGGAGTTGGGTCAACGTCAATTGGTGTTGGTTCTTGACCTCCCGTAGGTCCCCCACCTTGGGCTTCATCAACCACCTCCATGGGAGCGGGTTGTTGCACCTGCGCAAGTACTGACCTCTGCGCAGGTCTCAGCACTTAGGCTTCTTCCAAGTCCTCCATTGGTGTCGGTTGTGTGTCTTGCACAGGTCCAGTGCCTTGGTTGGTTTTTGAAAGCTAGTCTGCAGGAATCTGTTCGTCTCCTTCGAGGATGTGGACCTGTGTAACAGACTTCTTGATCCGGCTGTCTTTGATCTGGAGTAAACACTCTCGGGCCTTTTTCTGGTCACCTTTTATAGTTCCGGCGCCTTTTGGAGTTGGAAATTTTAAACAGTAGTAGTAGGTCGAACACGCCACTTTGAATTCATTAATAAACGGGCGACCAAGGAACCCGTTGTAGGAGGACTGCTGGTCGACAACAAGAAAATCTATGAGCCTAGTCAGTCTCCTTTCGGGATCCTCAGTCGATACAAGCTGGACGCTCAACCTAACGCTACCTAGGGGGACGGTTACAGCCTCTCCGAACCCCACTATCCTAGCATTGCTAGGTTCCAGATACGACTCAAAATCACCTAAGGCATCCAAGGTGGATTTGAAGAGAATGTTGGTGAATGCGCCGGTGTCCACAAGCAGCCTGTGAACTCGGACGTTCATGATGTTGGCGGTTATCACCAATGAGTCATTGTGGGGCATCAGTACCCCTTCCAGGTCCGCCGAGGAAAATGTCAGCCCGTCAGTAAGTCGCGAGACAGTCCTGGGGCCGGAGCTGCCCTCCTGGACTTGGTTTATGGCCCGGATTTTAGCCTTCCTCTTTCTCCTGGATATGGAGGATCCCCCGTCCTGGAGACCTCCTGCAGCTCCGATCTCCTCCTCGAGAACCAAGAGTTCCTGGGTGGGCTCCATGTTTTGCTGAGGTTGGGGAGGTGCCCTCCTCCTGTTATGGGGACCAGGTTGGTCCGCTTCCTCCTCCTCGTCATCGGAGGTAGCCCTCCTTTCGAACCTCGGCCTCTTAGCTGGGACCTTCTTCACGAACTCGGCCAGCTTCCCATCCTCGTAAAATTTCCAGAGTTGCTTGAGGAGGTCACGACACTCGCTGGTGAAGTGGCTGATGGCCTGATGGTAGGCACATAATTTATTGGGGTTGAGCTTCGTGCGGTCCTGGCGGATCCGCCTTGGCTCCTCCAGCATGGCCCTGCCTTTGACGGTAGTGAAGACGTGGTCAACGGAGACAGTGAGGACCTGATTGAGCTTTTCTTTGAGCTCGTCTCCCTCGCCAAAGGCCTTTAAGTTCCGGGGAGCTTTGTAGGTGCCCCCGAACTTCTTCCCGTAAGGCTTCCTTTCCTCGTGGGCACCAACTTCTTTAAGTAGTGCCTCCTGCATAGCCACAAACACCCCCGCCTTGTGGCGGAATTCGCTGTAAGTGTTGGGACATGCGAGGTGCATCTCCTTCCAGAGGTCGGTGCCCCTCCTGAGTCCGGCCATCGCTGCGACGACCTTGGTATCCTCGCTTACCGGCTCGCCTTCCAGCAGAATTTTGTCGAACCTTTCCAGGTACTGCTGGTCGGTCTCGTTCTCGCCTTGGTGGATGTTGGTGAGTCGGTGCTTCTGGGTAAGGTAGGAACCGAACCCAGAGAAGTGGGCCAGGAACTCCCGTGAGAGTTGGCCAAATGAGCAGATTGACCCCGGGACGAGTGAAGAGTTCCAGCGGTGAGCTCGATCCCCTAGGGTCAGTGGGAAATTACGGCACTGGGTGGGATCGGTGGTGCCAACCGAAATCATGAAGTCCACGTACTTGGCCAGGTGGACTTTCGGGTCAGATTCGCCCTCGTACGCGGACATTACCAGGAACTGGATTTTCTTCTGGACCGGTGCGCGGAGGATGGCGGGTGCCAATGGAGATGTGGGGAGAGCCGTGGCGTCAGGTCCGCCAGACTTGGCTGCTACCTGCGCTTGTAGCATTTCAACGACCCTCTTTAGTGAGGCCAGCTCGTCATCACGGGTCACCTCCGGTGGAGGCTGCTCAAAGGTTGTGCATTTCGTGGACGCACGTCCCTGAGGTACCTCGCTCTGGGGTGACCTCTCAGTGGCGGGCTGGAATTGGCATCCGCCGTGGGGGCCCAGTCGGTCGGTGGCGGGCCTCCTCAGCCTCTCATGGGCTGATCTGCGTGGCTGCTGGTCGGAGTCCCCATGGGACGCAACTGGGGCCGCCGTCTGCTCATTCTCCCCGTATCTCGGGCCCAGATGGCCTTGGAGGACCTCCCTCCTTTGAGATTGGTGGGTGCCAGACGCCCCGGTGTAGGCCGACTCCCTTCCAGTGTAAGGAGCGGGACCCTCCTCCACCATTTTGGCCTTACCGGTCCTCTCTCTACACTGGCGGGCTTGTGCCGAGCTAGCCTCCTGCTCGGTGGGGAGTACGCTGTAGTCTCCTCTGGTCTGGGGGCCCTGAGTGGGCCTGGTCTGCTCTCGGGCTTCGGCAGCTGGAACTCGCCTGGGTACCAGGGCGAGTTCGTCCTGCTGTCGCTGTTGCAACCTCTGTAGGGTCGCGATGGTGCGTTGGAGCTCGTCAGGATTGCTGACCAGGTCCCTCAGAGCGGGGGCCAAGTCTTCCTGGGTCACCGCAACTCGTGGAGGTCGCGGAGCTGCGGTGCAGTTCTGGGGAGGTGGTTGTGATGTCTCCACCACCTGGCGTGAGGTCTCCACCTCGGCCTGGTTTTGATCACCCCCTTTAGACCTTCCCGCAGCTGCGGAGGCCTGTTCCTTGGTGGCTCGAGTGTTAGCCATTTTTGGGTTTCGGAGGGGGTAGCTTGCTGAAGGTCGTCGGAGTGGAGGGAGGTCGTCGGAGTGGTGGAGGTCGCCGGTGTGGTGGTCGTCCAGCTTAGGTGGAGCTGTGCAAGTTTTCATCTAGCCTTGCGTGCAATGAATTATCTTAAATTCATTTTATTCATGTACACGCGCGTGTTTGAAAACTTGTTCCGGGCAGATTACGTAAAATCCGAAAACTCGGGTTTTTATCCGGAAATCTGGGTTCTTCGCTCGAGGGATAAAGATGTATGTGTATCTTCAAATGTTCTTGAGTTTTATCAAGAACATCTTCGAATCTTCAAATCTTCAAGCAAACTCTAATGTTTCATTCTTGAGATTTTTAATTTTTCAGACTCGCGCCCTCCTTCTAGCGCCAAATTGTTGATAGAATTTACTAATTGTGTTCGTTTATGTGGCTTTACGACGGATTAATTCTACCAAACAATAATCTTATGATTTTATGTTCTTGGGGAGGGAGAGTAGAGAGTTTAGAGAGAGAAATATTGCAATGAAGATTGTATTGATTGTGTGAAATGTGAGAGAGTTATGTGAATAGTACAAGAGAGGTCTTATTTATAGGTGTGTGAGTGTGAGACGGCACCTTACGAGCCTATGTGGCTTCCGGTGTTGACGAGGGTTCCTTACCCTCGTCTTGATCTCTCACACTGCTTCCCCCATCACGCCTCGTCCTACTACTATGCCTTAGACTAGATGGGCCTCATTAAAAACCTCGACGTAAAACACCCTTGTGGATAAACCGGACGGAGGGAAAAAGAGCGCGCCATCGGGGTCCTATTGACTAACAGGCGAGCTCATGGGCGAGCACAGAGGCGGGCGAGCTCTGGGGTGAGCTCTGGGGCGAGCTCTAACACCTTGCGTGGCCTACGAGTGTTGTGCGATGATGAACCTCGGCGAGGTCTTCACGAGGATATGGGGTGAGTTCAGGGCGAGCTCCAGAATGGCAGAGGCGACCTCCTGATTCTCTGATTCACCTCGAGTGGCTCGCCCATCAACACGCAAATAAACCAGATTCTGGATAATTTGTTGCATGCAAGGCTAGATAAAAACCTAAACAAGTTTACCTTGATTGGAGTACGACGACATTAGCGACCTTCTCAACGAAATCCTCAAAATGTCTAAGGAACAAACCTCGGCGACTACCAGGAGGTGGAAGGGAAACAACCAGAACCAGGTTGAGGGGGAAACCTCACGCCGAGCTCCCCAGAAGAGCAACACCCCGCGAGCTTCAACAGCTCAGGACGAACTAAACCCTGCCCTGAGGGACCTCGCCAACAATCCCGACGAGCTCCAACGCACGATTACTGCCCTGCAGAGGTTGCAGCAGAGGCAACATGACGAGCTTGCCCTAGTGCCCCGGCGAGCTCCAGCAAATGAGGCCAGGGAGCAGACAAGGTCAACACAGGGCGCCCAAACCCGGGGGCAGTACAGCTACCTCCCCACTGAGCAAGAGGCGAGCTCAGCTCAAGCTCGCCAGCACAGGGAGCGCGCCAGGAAGGCCAAAGTGGTGAAGGGACCAGGTCTGCGTGATGGACGAACTTCAGCCTATACCGGGGCATCTGCCACCCATCAATCGCAGAGGAGTGAGGTCCTCCAGGGCAGATTGGGGTCGAGACGTGAAGAGAACGAATGAACGGCGGCCCCTGCTTCATCCCATAGGGGAGAATCGGACCTACAACCTCGTAGGTCCGCCCATGACCGATTGAGAAGGCCCGTAGCTGATAGGTTGGGCCCGAATGGTGGGCGCCAGTTCCAGCCCGTCACAGAGGGGTCACCCCAGAGCGAGAGACTGCGAGCACGTGCGTCCACGAGGCACACGACCTTCGAACAACCTCCACAGGAGGTGGCCCGCAATGACGAGCTGGCCACATTGAAAAAGGCCATCGAGATGCTACAAATGCAAGTAGCAGCCAAATTCGGCAGACCTGATGCCACCACTCTTCCCGCATCTCCTTTGGCACCTACCGTCCTCAGAGCACCGATTCAAAAGAAAATCCAATTCCCGGTGATGTCTGCCTACGAAGCGAATCTGACCCGAAGGTCCACCTGGCCAAGTATGCAGACTATATGATCTCGATAGGTGCCGCCGATGCCACTCAGTGTCGGAACTTCCCGCTGACCCTCGGGGATCGAGCTCATCGCTGGTTTTCATCACTCGCCCCAGGGTCGATTTAATCATTCGGCCAACTCAAGTGGGAGTTCCTGGCCCACTTCTCTGGATTCGGGTCTTATCTGACCCAGAAGCATTGGCTCGCCAACATCCACCAAGGCGACAATGAGACCGACCAGCAGTACTTGGAGAGGTTCGATAAGATCCTGCTGGAAGGTGAGCCGGTGAGCGAAGATACCAAAATCATCGCGGTGATGGCTGGACACCGAGCTCTGGAAGGAAATGCACCTAGCGTGCCCGAACACCTACACCGAGTTTCGACACAAAGCTGGGGTGTTCGTGGCTATGCAGGAGGCCCTCCTGAAAGAGGTCGGTGCCTCAGAAGAAAAGAAGTCATACGGGAAGAAGTCCGGGGGCACATACAAAGCTCCCCGGAACTTGAAAGCTTTCGGTGACGGAGACGAGTTCAAGGAGAAGCTCAACCAGGTACTCACCGTCTCCGTTGACCATGTTTTTACTGCGGTCAAGGACAAAGCCCTGTTGAGCGAACCAAGGAGAATCCATCAAGACCGCACGAAGCTTAACCCCAACAAGTATTGTGCCTACCACCAGTCGATCGGCCACGTCACCAGCGAATACTGAGACCTCCTCAAGCAATTGTGGAAATTCTACGAGGACGGGATGCTGGCTGAGTTCGTCAAAAAGGCACCGACAAAGAGAACCAGTGTAGAGAGAAGGGAGGTGTCCGATGATGAAGAGGAGGACGAAGACTGGTTTGGACCTCAACATAGGCGAAGGGCACCTCCCCAACCTCAACAAGACCAAGAGCCCACTCGTGAACTCCTGGTTCTCGAGGAAGTGATCGGAGCTGCCGGAGGACTCCAGGATGGGAGATCCTCCATTTCCAAAAGGCAGAGGAAGGCCGAAGTCTGGGCCGTAAATCAGGTTCAGGAAGGCAGCTCCAGTTCCAAGCCCGCCGCACAGCCCACAGCCGAACTGACATTCTCTTCGACGGATTTGGAGGGGATTCTGACACCCCACAACGACTCGTTGGTGATAAGCGCCAACATTATGAACGTCTGAGTTCACAGGCTGCTTGTGGACACTGGCGCATTCACCAACATACTCTTCAAATCCACCTTAGATGCCTTAGGTGATTTTGAGTCGTATATAGAACCTAGCAATGCTAGGATAGTGGGGTTCGGAGAAGCTGTAACTGTCCCCTTAGGTAGTATCAGGTTGAGCGTCCAGCTTGTATCGGCCGAGGACCCGGAGCGGAGAGTGACTAGGTTAATAGATTTCCTTGTTGTCGACCAGCAGTCCTCCTATAACGGGTTCCTTGGCCTCCCTTTTATCAATGAATTTAAGGCGGCGTGTTTGACCTACTACTATTGTCTTAAGTTCCCAACTCCAAAAGGTGCCAGAACCATTAAAGGGGACCAGAAAAAGGCTCGTGAATGTTTGCTCCAGATCAAGGATGGCCAGATAAAGAAGTCTGTAATGCAGGTTCACATCCTTGAAGAGGATATACAGATTCCAACAGACGAGCCAAACATCCTAGACATCATCTCAACAGAAACTGAGTTGATGGAGGTAGGCGACCTGCCGGAACCTGACCAAGTATCAGAACCTACGCGGGAGGCACAACCGACACCCATGGAAGGAGTGGAGGAGACTCAAACTAGCCAAGTGCAGGAACCAGCGCAAGATCAGCAACCCGCACCCATGGAAGTGGTCGAGGAAGCTCAAGGCGGAGAACCTACGGGAGATCAAGAACCGGTGCCGATGGAGGTTGATCAAGTCCCCCAAGTCGTAGAACTATCCCAAGTTGATGAGCTACCAGAAGTAGTGAAAGTTGATGAACCTGTCCAAGTTGAAGGCAAGGCTGACGATCCCGAACCACGTATAGGTCACGAACCTATGCAGATGTCACAAGAAGAATGAGATGAATTCATCAACGATCCGAGGTGGAAAAGTCAAAAAAGGAAGGCCGCTCCCATGGAAGAATTGACAGCAATCCCAGTGGACCCGTAAAGGGACTTGGAACTTTTCATAGGTTCCGAGTTGCCAGAACCGTACCAGTCAAAGATGGAGCTATTTCTGATGACCAATTTAGATGTATTTGCTTGGTCGCACAAGGATATGACGTGAATCCCATTGGAGCATGCCTGCCACAGGCTCAATATAGATCCGACAAGGAGACCTGTCCGCCAAAAGTGAAGGAAGTATGGACCAGACAAGTACGCGGCCCAAACCACCGAAGTTGAGAAGCTGTTGGACAACGAGATGATCAAGGAAGCCTTATGTCCGCAGTGGGTCGCGAACCCCATCCTAGTGAAGAAGACCAACGGAACGTGGAGACTATGCATCGACTTCACGAACCTAAACAAGGCGTGCCCGAAGGACAACTTCCCACTACCCCACATTGATCAGCTTGTGGATAGCACCGCAGGCCATGAGATGATGACGTTCATGTATGCTTTCGCGGGCTATCACCAGATAGCAATGCACCCAGATGACCAGGAGCACACGACATTCTACGCCAACAAAAACATGTATTGCTGGGAAAGGATGACGTTTGGACTTATCAACGCCGGAGCAACCTACCAAAGGTTGGTAAACAAGATGTTCGATCAACACATCGGCGAATCTATGGAGGTATACGTGGATGACAGAGTTGTCAAGAGTTTGCGAAAGGAGGATCTCCTCGACCACCTAAAGCAAACCTTTGACATACTGCGCCACTACAACATGAAGTTGAACCCCAAGAAGAGCAGCTTCAGTGTACATTCAGGAAAGTTACTGGGACATCTGGTGAGGAATAGAAGTTAACCCGACGCAGGTCAAATGCATAATCGAAATGAGTGCGCCTGATTCTGTGCCGGAGATTCAAAGATTGACCGGGTGTATGGCAGCCCTGAATAGGTTTATCTCCAGGTCTGGTGATCGAAATCGTCCATTTTTTTAGACAATCAAGGCAAACACGCACATATATAAGGAAGCGGCTAAAGCCAACAAGCTTCACCTTAAAAACCACTTCAAATGGACGAGCGAATGCCAACGAGCTTTCGAAGATATCAAAGCATACCTGGCGAACACTCAAATCCTATCAAAACTGGTACCTGGTGAGAAACTGTACTTGTACCTTGCTGCGTCAGAAGTTGCAATTAGTTCCATCCTGGTTCGAGAAGAGGCAAAAATGCACCTACCAGTGTACTACGTAAGCCAAGTCTTACACGAAGCTAAGTTACGGTACACCCCAACAAAGAAGCTAGCCTACGCACTGGTGATGAGTGTTAGAAAATTGAGGCCCTACTTCTTCGACCATCCGGTGGAGGTGTTGACAACATTCCCACTAAGGTAAATACTGCAACGGCCAGACACTACAGGACGCTTGTTGAAATGGTCACTAGAAGTTAGCCAGTACGGAATAACCTACGCACCCCGAACATCGATCAAGGGACAAGCACTCGCTGATTTTATCATCGAGCTAACTTTTCCGCAAGATCCGACGAGGGGACGTGTAGCTCTGTGACACCTCTACGTTGACGGATCATCGACTAGCACAGTAGTAGGAGCCGATATAGTTCTGATCAGCCCAGACAGGCAAGTCTTCACCTCTGCAATCCGGTTCGATTTCAGAGCAACTAACAATGAGGTGGAATACGAAGCACTAATAGCCGGACTTAGGTTATCATTAGCTGTGGGGGCAACCAATCTTCAGATTTTTGGAGATTCTCAACTTATAATATCCCAAGTCCGGGGGGAGTACGAGGCGAAAGATCAGCAAATGATGACGTACCAGAAGATAGTGGCACACCTGATCTCGATGTTTACACAAGTTTACATCAATCAGATACCAAGGTTAGAGAACACACAGGCAGACACCCTAACCCAACTAGCTACCAGTAACGGCGAAGCAGAAGTCACTGAGGTCTTAGTCACCAAGCTGAAGAACCCCTCGACGTCCGATTACAAAGTAAATCAGACCTCGAGTGGGGGGCAGGATGACGATGAAGATAGTGAAGATTGGCTCACTCCGATCCAAAAATATTTGAAGGAAGGAACTATTCCTGAAGATGCGTGGGAAGCTAGTCGGCTAGTGAAGCAGACAACCAGATATACGTTGGTAGACGACCAACTCTACAAACGTGGATTCTCTCTACCCCTACTCAAATGCTTATCTAAAAAGCAAGGGTTCGAGGTGTTAGAAGAAATCTGCGAAGGAATTTGTGGAAGTCACACTGGGGGGCAAACTTTGGCATACAAGACAATCAGACAGGGATACTATTGGCCCACTCTTCGAAAAGATGCCATTAGCTTCACACGGAAGTGCCGAAAGTGTAAACTTTTCACACCGAATATCCACTCCCCAACTACTCAACTAAAGTCGGTTTTCAGCCCATGGCCTTTTGCAAAATGGGGTATAGACTTGATCGGCCCATTTCCACCTGGCAGAGGCGGTGTAAAGTTTGTTGTTGTAGCAGTAGATTATTACACTAAATGGGCTGAAGCCGAGGCACTCACAACGATAACGTAGGAAAGGATGATCAGTTTTATATGGAAGAGTTTGATCTGCCGGTTTGGACTTCCGCAATCGATCATATCGGACAACGGAAGGCAGTTCAACGGCCAGAAGTTGAGAGAATTTTATAGTTCGTGGAATAGTAAGAAGCATTACTCAACTCCGTACCATCCACAGTCGAACGGCCAGGTTGAGGCTGTTAACAAAATCCTGAAGCATATATTCAAGATCCGCCTCGAGGACAAGAAATGAAGCTGGGCAAACGAACTTTCGGAGGTTCTGTGGTCTTACAGAATATCGTACCGAGCAAGTACCGGAGAAATGCCATTTATCTTGGCCTTCGGAACAGCGATAGTACCGGTGGAAGTCTATAATAAGACTTGAAAGGTGGTAGGATTTGACGAAGAAAAGAACGACGAAGCCTTGGCAGTTGAAAAAGATTTGATTGAAGAAACCAGAGCTTCGTCAGAAATGAAGAATGCCACCTACAAGCGTAGAGCGGAGAAGTACTATAATCCCCAAGTTCGAGATCAAAAGTTTAAAGTTGGGGATTTAGTGCTAAGGAAGAAACTGACAACCCCACCGAGTGTATTTGGACCGAATTGGGAAGGACCGTTCCGGATTACCGCAGCCTGGGCAAACGGTACATATGACCTCGAAGACGCAGAAGGAAACGCCTCGTCATACACTTGGAGTGCAACACATTTGAAGAAATTTTATCAGTAAAACGAGATTTTGAAATAGACTAGCTGAAGGTTCGCACCAGATATGTTGATGACAACCATTGTAAATTATGTTGCTACATGAAGCTAGAAATTTTCAGGAAATACCAACTGTTCGAAGCCTCGTAATATGCAAGGACCAAGGTCCCGAGCGTTATAATCTAAAGGCTCAAAGGCAAAGCACAAAGTGCCCAAGGTTAGCGAAGGTATCCTTTTTAAAGGATTACCAGGCGCCAACTGCCCAAAGTTAGGAAAATTCACCAAAAAGACGGTTAAAACGTCTAAGGCAAGGTTCGTGAAACTCAATCGCCCAAAGTGAATTAAACGAAGTACGAACTCGCTACCCCAAGTGGTTTAAGATGAGCAATTCACGGCCCTAAGCGGTGTAAGACGAAGAATATGTACTGTTCAAACGAAGGTACAATTTGTAGTCCTAAGCGAAATAAAACGAACGATTCTCCTCTCGAAAGTAGAATAAGACGAACAAATAAATACCGAAAATATAGAAATGAGCTAATCAAAGATACAACGTGCATAAAAAATGTAAGTAAACAAAGTTGAAACAAAAGGGTCGGATTTCATTCAAAAATACTTGAGAAACTTTCAAGCCAAAAAAATGATGCTTGAAAAGTTCCCAAGTACAAGAAGTTGTGCTAGCCACAAAGGTCGGCTAGCTGACCATCTTTGAAGTGCAAAAACAAGCTCCTTCTGGGTGAGCTATACATGGCCCGGCGATCTACTATGACTTGAACAAAAAATAAAAAACTACATTAAGAAAGCAGAGAAAAGACTTCAAGTCTCTGGAGCAGTGGGGGCAATTGGAGCGGGAACCTCGGGATTGGCGACCTCGGGAGCAACCCCGCCAGCAACGACTTGGCGATCTTGAGAGGAAAACTGGGGTAATGTGGTGATGTTGCCAGTACACCCACTGGTGTCTAGCTCGCTGATATTGAGCATTGCATCCCCACAAGCATCTTGCAGCTGCTCCACTGTAGGAGGAGTTCGCTCTTCACCCTCGGCGGCCTCCTCTTCGGCCTCGACAATCGGGATTTCAAAAGTCTGGATGATGCTGTAATGTTCTCGAGCTGAGTCGAGATTGATCCCGTAGCCGGTGAGGTCGCCAATGTTCAGCTCTGTGCCCTCCGGAATCTTGGCTTTCATCAAACAGTCGTCAAACTCACCCACGAGAGCCTCCCACTCGCTCTCATTATTCATCTATGCCCACTGGAAAGCAAGGATAACTTCGGCAAAACAAAGAACATAGCTGAGATCAGTGGCGACCAACTTGGCGAGCTCCAGGGCCTCTGGTGAAATTGAAGCATCGACTTGACCTCTGAGCTCGGCGATCTCAAGCGCCATCGCGGCGACCTCCTCACGAAGCAGGGAGCATTCTGCCGAGCTTCCCTTACTCTGCTCCCGGATGATGTTCACCTCATCTCGCATCTTGGCCATCTCCTCGTCCTGAGCGACGAGCTTCTGGCGAGCTTGCTCAAGCTCGGTTTGTTGGCGATGGAAGTCGGCCTGGATTTTCTCCATCTTCTTGATGGCATTTTCCTTTGCCACCAAGGAAGCCTTCGCTTTAGCCTCCATCTTGGCGAGCTCTTCAACCACCTTCTTCCTCTCATCCCCGATCCGGTTCAGTAAAAGCTTGGCATCGTGGAGAGCTTTGTCGGCGGCAGTGATATCATCAGTAATGAGCTAGGTGGCAGCCATAGCTGCACAAGCATAGTGCATAATCAACCTACCCTTGTCAGCGAGCTTCTGCCTCTCAATCATAGCAAGCTCAGAGGCAGAGAGGTACTTAGGGGTCTCGGTGAAGATGCGACGAGCTGGGCCAGGAGGGAGTTCCCTTGCTGAGGCCAAGGCTTTACACCTTTCCGCCATGTGGAGAGCTTCCGGACGATATGGAAACTCGGCGGGGGCATACCTACAAACCATTAAAAAGTTCGCAAAGAATACAAAAATTTGCAAAGTAATTGACTTCCAACTTCAAATAGAAGCTCGCCCTCTTACCCAAACCTATCAGGATTGAGCCCGAGAAGGGTATCATTCTGGATAGGGGTCCCATAAGGAGATGGCGGGGGCGAGCTTTGAGGAGTTGGAGGTGCGGGGGAAGAGTGAGGAATTATTGCTCGCCCTGATCCTCCATGGCCCGATCCGGAGCCACCTCGATCGATGTGCTCAATATCCTCATCGTGAAGACTAGCACGAAGCCACTTTTGTGAGCGAGCTTCATCCTTGCTCACTCGAGAACCGTCTCCACGGTGAAGAGATCACTTGGACTGATGGGATGGAGGTTGGGAACCTCGCTCAGACCCGGATTCACCTCGCCCAGCGCCTTTCTTAGTCTGAGCGACCTTCTCTTTAGTCTGCTAGGGGCAGGAACCTTCCTCTGCGAGCTTGAACCCCCAACCTTATCAGCGGAGGATGCGGCTTTGGCGAGGTCCACCTTCCTTGTCGCATCCAACACCGCCCTAGATGGAATGCCAGCTCGGTTCGGGCGAGGTTTACCCATCTTGAGTTGGCGAGCTAGGAAGTGATACGCTTCAGGAACCTCAATGAGTGGAGGAGCGACTACAGGGCCTCCACCTACCAAAAATAAAGCAAAGGATCAATCAGTAATCTAGCGAGCTTCATCAACAAACCAACAAGCTATGAAGACTTGGAATTTTGAGACACAAACCTTGAACAGCAAGGTGGTGTGGCGAGATTAGAAGACCGGCGAGCCTCCGGCAATGATGTCGGCACATGTGCTTGATCTCCCAGTCCTTCTACTCCCGCAAGCAACAGACAATCAACACGAAATCAAAGCCAACAGATACTTCGGGCTTTCCACGGCTTGACTTGTGATGCTTCAGACCTGCAAAAGAGAAGATTAGATTAGTAAATCTAATCCAACTCACGCACATCGAAATACGCCACCTACTGCTGGCTTCTCCATATTCCTCAGGTGAGAGAATACGTCCTCCGTGCCCATTCGAAGCTCGCCAATCCCCACCGATGAAGAAAAATTATTCTTTCCAATCCCGGACCTTATTGGGAAGAATTCCTAAGAATTTCTCTCCTGGACGAGCTTTGAGGTAGTAATACCCCTTGCCGTCGTTTACTTGTCGGGTTATTGTGAATAGCTCGTGGATCTCCACCGTGGTTAGCCGAATCTCATAACCCTCAAGCCCAAAAATTGTCAACGTCGCCAGAAGACTGCTCCAACCATTCGGAGTAAGTTGTGAGATGGCGAGGTTGTTGTCCATCAGGAACTGCCCGATAATGGGGTGCAAGGGTAGAGTAAGCCCGGCCTCCAGGGTGTGAATATTGATGGCCGTTAGTTCGGGAGGAGGCAAGTCGGCACGTTCATTTTCCTCGGGGGCATACATAAAAATATCCAACGGGATGCGATATTTCTTGTGAAGCTTCGGCAAGGCATACTCACTGATGAGGCTCTCAACCTCGCTCGCCTTGAGGTCAGACTTGTCAGCAGCATTGCGGAAAGCTCGCCCAGGTAGTGGGAAGGCTGTCGCATGTGCCCTCACGTACTCCGCCCAGTCGAAGTCGTGCACAATGTCAGAAGGAACCTGATGCTCCGGGAGCTTAGGGAACGGAAAGTCGATGAAACGAAGGTACTCGTAAGTAACCTCCACACCCCCGACATCCATTCCCTTTTCATCTATCTCGCGGGTAAGCTCGTTAACTTGGTCGTCAGTCTCGGCAACCTCCTCCTGGGCCTCGGCGACCTCCACCTTATCAGGGGCAGTGGCATCATCAGTAGCTCGGTCGATGTCCCCCTGAAGCTCGCGGAGACCTGATACCTCGCCGCCTCCGGAGTTGGTAGCCTTCTCACCCAAATCAAAACGAACCTCGCCTAGAAGCTCGAGACTATGCGGGCGAGCTACTGAGCTCGCCCCAGATTTTGAAGTGATCACGATAGGGGTCATTTAGGGAATCGGCAAATTTTCAGTCATGGGCCTTTTTCCTAGATTGCGATTGGAGGCGGTTCGACTCAAAGATTGGTTCGACATGATTGAGTTAATGGTGGTAAAATTTCAGTTATAATGTTCGAGGTGTCCAAAATCAATACGACGGTCGTCGGAGTGTTAAGTTAGATGATCGGGAATATCCAAAATTTCCGAAAACCCGAAGAAAATGGGAGAAGGGCAAGAGGAAATCTGCAGGAAAGAAGAAAAGAAAGAAGAAAATGGGATTCTACCTTGGGAAGCACTCGAAAATCCATCGGACGCAAGAAAATTAATCGCCGAAAAAGCTGCTCTGAAATTTGAATTGTGAAAAGTGAAAAAAGGAATGGGTTTTCTCCTATTTATAGACGAGAGGGCGAGCTTCAATATTCGGAGAGTTCAGGGACTAATGTGCAAACATTTAAAAGTTTTATCATAATGGGCGCGGGAAATAAGGCCTAGAAAGGCGTGCACGATGCCTTGAATCTCGCTCCGCGTCAGCACTCCTGCCGCCTCAATGAAACTAGCCGGCAAGCTCGGCACCAGACTAAGAGCTAGTTCGCCAACACTCAAGCCTTAGTCTAAATAGACAGATCAGCTCGCCCACACATTAGAAGAATCATGATGTGAGCGAGCTGGGGGCAAATGTTGATAAGCGAACTACCCTAGGATGATTATAAGATTAATTATCTCAAAGGTTAAGAAGGTCGCCAAGTTGTGTAGAAGCTACGTCATCAACTTTGACCGAGATCAACATGGAGAAGCTCAGCGAGAAGAGAAAGAAGCTCGCCCAAGCCTCGATGGCCTAAAGTCAGTTAATCCACCAGGTCAAGAGAGAGGAGCTCGCCCATAACTAGAGAGATTAAGTCAGAGTCCACCTTTGCTTTGCTCCGGAACCTTGTAAGGCCTTGAAGCTCGCTTAGGACTAGGGTCTCAGCAACATGTATAAAAGGAGCAAGTAGGCATGTAGTAGGACCAACATTGTAAAGGTAGCATGGTGATGGACCAAGACAAGTGTTGAGGACACTTGTCAATACCTAAGGCCAAATAGGCCCACAAGGTACCACCACACCCATGCACACCTATAAATACATCTCTCTTGTATCATTCTCTCTCTAAGTTTTCATAATACACAATTACTCTCTCTCTCTAAGCTCTCACTTTCTCTCTCTACATTATCCATTCAAGAACAAATATTTCTTAGATTATTGTTTGATAGAATCATATGTTATAACAACCATTTAACTACATCGTTACGAAATTCTATCAACACCATGTTCGGCAGCAGCGGCTGAACTTACTGGTGTGGGAGAACCCAAGATGATTAGTCTTATTTTCATAGTCATGTTTTTTAGTTTTGACATATTAAATTTGTTTGATTGTACGGAACTTTTAACTTTTATTAATGTTGATTAATCATTTTTTTTATGTGCCAGTCAAAGATTGGTACAAAAATTATGCACTATTTTTAAATAGGTACAATATGCAAAAAATTAACTCTATTATTCAACTTATATTTACACTATTAGCAAAATTTTGATACCTATTTGAAAACAATGCATCACTTTTGTATCAATTTATGATTTTTTTATCGATAGAAGTATTAGTAGTGCTTCTTACATTTATATGAATGTAGAGATTGATAATATTTGTGATTATTTGTATATGTATTTACCTTAAAATTATTTTCAATGTCATGCATTTGATTTCTTTTTGTCCATATTAATTTCTTGTCTGCGTCCTATTTTTTAAAAACTAAATGCACATCTACTAATTTTGATTTTAATTTCAATAAATTTTTTATTTTCAATATTAGAGTTTAAGAATATAACAAAGGCTTAGATTTTTCTTTTTAAAATGTTCAAGAAAGATGAAGATTTTAAAAATAGTTCTTGATATTGCGCGGGATAAACGAAATAGGGAGCAAATGCGAAAGAACAACAAAGCTGATTAAAGATGAGTGACAAATATATTTACCCGTGAAGTATTCAGTGTTGTGGTGGCAGTATAATCGTGACCGATGAACTTTCGATACAGATAAAATATTTACTCAAGAACCGTGGGACAATGGAAAACAAAGACATAATGAATGTCCATTTGTTGAATTATGATAATAGTAGATGATGGTAGGCTAGGATCCGATTGCTACCATTACTGATGGCAGTGCCCACCAGAGGCGAAACCCTAGCGACGTCCTAGGACAGAATCGAAGTGAAAATCCAAAAACTGAAAAAGCAGAACTGAGCGAGAGAAAATCCGATGAGAAAATCTGTGAAAGAGCCGTTAGACCACATAATGGGGGCGTGAGAATGAAAGAGTAGAAAATACACTGGGAAAGAGCGGCGCTGTTTTATTTTCTGAAGAGGAAGAATGATAGTCGTGATCTAAAATTTTCTGCAGTTAATTTTTTGACAAAAACTTATATACAAATTTCTACTGTAAAAATATCTATTTTTGAAAAATTCGCAGGTCTAAACCGGGTCGGGTCGGGTCAGATTTGAGTATTTTTTTCCAAAATTCGCGCAAATTGTAATTTCAGTTTTTTTCGCTCCCAGGTATGTTACTTTAAGGAAAAATGTGTGTTACAATCAGACTAAATGTTGTTTTCTGCACATATTCATTTATTTTTGTAGAAATAAATATTTTTCATACAATGTACCACATGTATATTTTACATTATATGTGTAACAATTATTTGTTTTTAATAAAAATACACTTTTATCATATAGTAAGACATATATGCTCATATAATAACACAAATTGAGGAGCAAATATGTGTTACAATTAGAGTAAATGTGTATTACTGCAAATGTATGTTACAATTGGAGTAAATTTGAGTTACTGCAAATGTGTGTTACATCTAGAGTAAATGTGTGTTACAATTAGAGTAAATGTGTGTTACTGCAAGACCAAATGTGTGTTACTGTATATACAAACATTTATTTATCCTTAGAAAAACATATATTATATTTTATATAACATATATAAGGTATTAAATGATGTATTAGTACCTGAATAACATATTATTAACATAAATCAACAAAGAGAAAAAAAATTAAGTAACACATATTTATTCTTGCAAAAATACATATTTTTTTATAGTTACTTGAAAAGTACAAAAAAACAATTTTTTTAAAATTAGTAACAAAGATTTTGCCTAATTGTAACACGCATTTGCCAAAATTGTAACATACCTGGGAGCGAAAAAATCTGAAATTACAAGTTGCGTGAATTTTGAAAAAAAAAGTCCAAATCCGACCCGACCAGGTTTAGACTCGCGAATTTTTCAAAAACGAATATTTTTATATTAGAAATTTTTATACAAGTGTTACTCTAATTTTTTTGGTGAATAATTTTATGAAATAAATTGAAGTGTAGCTCTTAGGTAGGGTAAAATTATAAAATTCAAAAAATAAGAGGGACAGTATTGTCCTAAAAAGTTTAACATTGCCTAGCCACTTTTATAGGTAGGATAGGATAGATTGTTGAAACTGTTACTCCACAGTGAGATTACCAATCTTATTCCTTTTAATTAAAATAATATATTATTACCGAAAAAATAATTGAGTAACATCGAAAAAACAATTGAATAATATTTTATACTATATTTAACAATATCCCAAACACTTATAAATTATATTATAAAAATAACTTAATAATACGTGAAGAGCAATTTACTAATACATGAAAGATAAATTAGCAACACCTAAAAAAATTGAATAATACTCCATACTATATTTAACAATAGCTCAAGCATTAATAAGTTATACTGTAAGAATAACTTAGCAATATCCGAACAATAATTTAGTAATACTACAAGACTCACAAATACCCCAATAACAAATCGATTTATATAAAAGGATACACGTAATATCTCATGATTATAAACTTCTAATCGATTTATAGTGTTTTAAAATAATCGATTTATCAAAAAGCTAAACTACCTCAAAAAAAAAAAATTCCTCATAATTTTTATAAAAAGAAATATACTACTCACTTTATTTCAATTCGCATGCTTACTTTTATCCTTTAATAAAATGGAGACATATGTCTTTGATGTTGAAAATCAACAAAAATAATTTAAAATAAAACTAATCAAAGCATGAAATCCTATCAAGTTTAAATAATACTTGAAGAGCAATTTACTAATATTTAAAGAACAACTTAATAATAACCAAAGAATAATTTAGTAATACCCGTAAAATAAAACACTAATACGGTAATACCACAATTGCCAAAAATATATAATGAACATATACCGTATATTTTTTTAAAAAATTAAATCAAAATTAAAGTTAAATTTAAAAATCAAGTGCATAGTATACAACCAAATATATAGAGTATGTTTGTTTTGAGATTTAGGAATTAGGTGTGCATAGCAAGTCATGACTTGAAATACTGATATTTGAAAATTTTGATGAATAATAAAAATATGTGTTTGTTTTGGAATTTTAGTAGGGTAGAATTTTTATGTCAAATCAAAATGTGATAATGATTGATTTTATAGATATAATAATAGAAAAGATAACAATAAGAATTTTAAATTGTGAATTAAGTTTGAAATTTGAAAACGGAATATTAAATCTCAAATTTGTGTGGAGCATGATCGCAAAATCTACGTTCGTCCAGGTGAGTCACAAAACAAAAATACTCATAAGCTTTTATGTTTATAAATACTATTCCCTCTATCCACTAATCGTTTTTCCATTTGTGAAGTGACACGAGATTTAATGAAAATTAGTTCTCCTCCCATTTCAAAATATATGTCATTTTAGTTTTTTATATTTTTGTCATAATACATGTCATTTTAAATTTTTTTCCTTCTTTACCCCGTAGTTATTCCTAAAACACCCAATCAACTTCAATTAACTATTTTTCAATGCATTGCTATTAATCATTTATTAGGGGTAATATTGATAAAAATAATATTCCTTAATATGTGTAATAAATGCTAAAGAGTATAATATTGAAATAATAGATAAAGTAAGAAAAAATGTAAATATTGTGGGGTCCAAACTTTTATTTGTCAGTATTAGTTATTTCTAAATAATAAAATGAATTTTTTTTTTGTGGAGAAACAAAAATGGAAACTGAGGAATTATTTAATGGATTTAGGGAGTATTTCCATAATTGTTAGCAAATTAATTCAAAAATATTTCCATTTCTTCTGTTGGAGAGCCTAGGGTTTTAGCAGATTGGATCATGCTTCTTTCCTGATTTGCTTGGCAAGTAATGAGACCGGCAATGCTTTCCTGTGTCGAATGATGGTTTAGCTCCGCCTCTTTTCCTCATTCTTCTTTCTGCATACGCATTCACTGCCAAATACGCAACTTATCGTAATTTTTCTAATTTTATTTTTATCTTCATGTTTTCTCGATATTTTCCGTTTCGCCACCATGCGCCGCCACCGGTATCAGCCCAAGCTTGAATAGAACATCAGGACCTTCGCTTCTCATTTGGTCGAATTACGCGCTGAAGGTTACTCTATTTGACTCCCTAATTTATTTAGAAGAAGATTAATCTTTGATTCTTATAAGCTGTTTGTCAATGGCGAATCGCGTGTTTTCCCCTTACTCTTGCAAGAATAGAAATCTTTTTGTCGTTAGGAATTTAATTTCTAGTCGTTTCTTCCGTCATTCTCGCCCCTCAACATCTTTACTTTATAAATTCCCTTCCCCGCAAATACCAAATCAATCTCAGTTAGCACCATTCTGCTTCAATCAATTTAGGGAATTTAGCATTTTCCCAGATTTTCGTAGAATTTGGTTGCGCTCTGGGTCAGAAAATGACAAACCTGTTCTTGATTCAACTGAAAATGAAGCCAAACCAGATAATATTATTGATGTAGAAGAAAGACTGCCCGAGTCTGAAAGTCATAGTATTTTGTCGGAGGAAGAAACATCAAGTTTTGCAAGAATAGTAAATCAGGACCCTGAGGAAATATATAAAGAGCTCAATTATACCTTAAAGGGTGAAAATCTCTGCCGCAGTGATTGGAATACTGTAAACGAAATTCTGGGGTGTTTTTGCCAGTCCAGTTGGGCTACAAACCAGGCTCTGGGCGTTTACATTGGTGCATCGTTTTTTCCTTTTGCTGCTAAAAAGTTTGGTTCCTTTTTTATCAGTAAGTGCAAGGTTGATTTAGCCAAGTACTTGGTATCTCTTGGCCCTGGTAATGAAGCTGATAGGTTCTTGTTCCCTATCTTTGTTGAGTTTTGCATGGAGAAGTTCCCTAGAGAAATTAAGGGGTTCAGGGAAATGGTGGAGTCAGCCGATTTGACTAAACCACACACTTGGTTCCCTTTTGCAAGGGCGATGAAGCGGAAAATTATTTATCATTGTGGCCCAACTAACAGTGGGAAAACATATAATGCACTGCAGAGATTTATGGAAGCAGAGAAAGGTGTGTATTGTAGTCCTCTTAGGTTGTTAGCCATGGAGGTTTTTGATAAGGTGAATGCGGCGGGTGTTTATTGCAGTCTAATTACAGGACAGGAGAAGAAGGAATTTCCATTCTCAAACCATGTTGCCTGTACTATTGAGATGGCATCAACAGAGGAGCTGTATGATGTGGCTGTTATTGATGAAATTCAAATGTTGGCTGATCCTTCCCGAGGTTATGCATGGACTAGAGCGCTGCTTGGTCTGAAAGCTGATGAGATTCATCTATGCGGTGATCCAAGTGTTCTGAATATAGTTAGGAAGGTTTGCTCAGATACTGGGGATGAACTGGTAGAGCAGCATTACGATAGGTTTAAACCTCTAGTGGTTGAGGCAAAGACTCTCTTGGGAGACTTGAAAAATGTGAAATCAGGCGACTGTGTTGTTGCATTCTCAAGGAGAGAGATATTTGAGGTTAAGTTAGCAATTGAGAAGTACACAAATCACCGTTGTTGCGTCATTTATGGCGCCTTGCCACCTGAGACTCGTCGACAGCAAGCTTCAATGTTCAACGATCAAGATAATGAGTTTGATGTCTTGGTTGCAAGTGATGCTGTGGGAATGGGTTTGAATTTAAATATTCGAAGGATTGTCTTTTATAACCTTTCAAAGTACAATGGGGATAAGATAGTTCCTGTTCCAGCATCACAGGTAAAACAGATTGCTGGAAGAGCGGGTCGTAGAGGTAGCTGTTATCCTGATGGACTAACCACCACCCTTCATCTAGAAGACTTGGACTACTTGATTGAGTGCTTAAAGAAGCCTTTTGATGATGTCAAGAAAGTGGGACTTTTTCCCTTCTATGAGCAAGTTGAACTTTTTGCTGCCCAACTTCCAGATATGAATTTTCCCAAGCTTCTTGACAAATTTCGCGAGAATTGCCGTTTAGATGGGTCCTATTTCCTGTGCCAGCATCTGCATATTAAGAAAATAGCTAATATGTTGGAGAGGGTTAAGGGGTTATCTCTAGAAGACCGATTCAACTTTTGCTTTGCCCCGGTTAATGTCAGGGATCCTAAAGCATTGTACCACCTTTTGAGGTTTGCTTCCTCATATGCCCAGGAGCTTCCTGTGAATATAGCTATGGGCGTTCCAAATTTTGCTGCTCGTAATGATACAGAGCTTTTGGATCTTGAGACTAAGCACCAAGTGGTGTCCATGTATTTATGGTTGTCTAATCACTTTGATGAGGAAAGATTCCCTTTTGTGAAGAAGGCTGAAACTATGGCTACAGATATTGCTCAGTTATTGGGTGAATCACTTGTGAGGGTTTGCTGGAAACCTGAATCAAGAAATCAAAAGAAAGCAGAACCACAAGAGAAGGAAAAGGGTTACCTGAGGCCAATGTCGCTCATCAAATTACGTGAAAAGTAAGTTGTTAAATTGTTTGCCATAGACTATAGTGTTTTTTTTTCATCTTTGTAATTGTTTGCTGGTCAAAATTTAATATATAAATACATTAATATAATTACTATAGGAGGCTTCTCTTTTGGTAATAGTGAGTTTACATTTAGTGTAGGAAATGGAGTGTAGCCACTTGAATTTAGCTCTCATGAATTCACTATCTGTTTATTGATGCATCCTGATCGTATATGCTTATAGGCTTCTCATGAATTTATTCTATTTTTTCAGAAAAAATGAAGAGAAATCTCGGCCTACAGTACAGCAGAAGAAAGTAACTGCTTAAGTCATGCTTAATGAGGGTAATGTTTTCCTGCATTACAAATGTATTCTGATAGGATTTTCTTGTGCAGTCATCTGTTGCTTCTCTTGATTAGTGCTCCGTATGTTTGGGCCACTTTTCGGGGAAAAAGACAGCTTGAATAGAAACTTGGTGAAAATTTAAATCCATGTTGAGTTAACGCATCTGGAGTTCTGAAGAACTGGTTTCTGCGATTCATCATGCTTGTAAGTGAGATGCATGTTGATACAAAACTGCATGCCTAAATACAACTGTGTTAGGTTTCTGCAAAATGAGTTTTTGTGTGTTCTTTTATAATTTGGTAATTAGTCTAATATGAAAATTGATGCACAAAATCCCTGAAATGAAAGGAATTGAGATACACATGCGGTTATCATTTAAAACTTCAGGTGATACCATGACTGAATCCATAAGATTTTCTTGCTGTATGTCTATATCTGTGGGTTGTTTTGATACTTGACACATCCGACTGGTGTTTCACTATCTTTGGATATTGTTAAGATAATTCAAATTTTCTTTGATTTCCCTTAGAATATACATACTTATTTTCCAGGTCATACCAACCTCTGCAGGATGGACATTGCTTCCTTTCTTAGTGGCTATCCTCAATTTCACTGGCAATTTAAAATTTGCTGCTGATGGACTGATCTTTATGAAAGAGAACTAGATGCACGGTGAACTACATGCATCTCTGCTTAGTTACTTGTATGTTGTTTGTGCAATGTTCGTCAGAATTCAGGTGCATTGCGAATTTTGGAACATACTTCATAGTCTAATGGAGATAGAGAAACATGTAGAGCCATAAACATGATCTGGACTTTTGAATTGTGAATTTTTAGGCTGAGAATTATATCTGGCACTCTGTTCCTTTTCTTTCCTCTTCTTTTTCTATAATTTTTAAGAAATAAAATTTAGGGAAATTGGTAAACTAAAAATAAAAGTTACTATCCTGTCCTTAAAAGTTAGCATTTTTTTTAGTTTATCAAGTTAAAGTTTAAATATTCCCAAAATAAAAACATTTTTTAAAATCTCTACCTTCAAACCGTCGCCGTCATTTGCTCCTCAGGTGACTGCCGGACGACGCCGCCCTCCCTTCTCCGATGCTGCTCTCCGTCTCCCCTCTGCTACACCCTTACACACCCTTTCACTCACGCACGCACACACAGATCCGGCCCATCTCTCGCCGCCATGGCCGTCGGTTGAA
This sequence comes from Prunella vulgaris, assembly GCA_026898435.1. Classification (NCBI taxonomy): domain Eukaryota; kingdom Viridiplantae; phylum Streptophyta; class Magnoliopsida; order Lamiales; family Lamiaceae; genus Prunella; species Prunella vulgaris. The sequence goes on from JAPKLY010000045.1 coordinate 1,757,550, forward strand.
GGTGTTATAGTCGATCTGTAGAAGCTGTTGGTGAGGGGAGGGCGGATCTAGGCTTTTTCGATTGTTTAATCGGATTTTCTTCAAGAACTTCTCGGATTTTAGTGCACCTGCAGTTTTTCCGGCTGGTGAGTCTCCCACTGCCCACGCCGGTGCCGACAACTAGGCTATGCGCCCGGATCTGTACATCGCCCCCGCCTGTTGAGCGCGGCTCTCCGGTGTTGCCTGTAAATCTATTTCGTTTGTCTCCTCTTGTTGTTTCAGTGGTTTAACGGGTCCATCCCTGCCAACGGTGCCGTGGTTACGGTATCGATTGGTGGGATGACACGTTAAATCCTATTTTCTTTTATTTTTATTTCTGTTGTTTAGAATTCTGCAGTTTTGTTTTTATCTCTGTTTTAGATAATAATTTCCTTCTCCTACTCTAAGTAGTTGTGAGATTTTCTACACCCTGAGTGGTGTTTTTCTTTGTTGTAATCTGGTGCTTTTACCTTGATGTTGCGTTTAGGATTCAAATCTGGTAGTGTGCCAGTTGATATTGAATCCTACAGGACTCATTGAAGTGCAGGATTGTTTTGGGATAGATGCTGATTTTAGATGGTGAAAAATCGTCTTAGTGTGGGGTGTGTTATTTGCCATAGGGCTTAAAAGTTGTTGGCGTCTATTTTTTTTTGTGTACTCTCCATTTCCTCCCGATTGGTTTGGAGCAGTGTTTTTCCTTGGTTGATGTAGTCAAGGAGTTAGGAAATGAGTCTATTGTACTTTCAATATTTATATTTATAAAAGATCATTTCCTTTCAAAAAAAAAAGAAAAAGAAAATGTGGGGTTTATGAAAATAAAACAAGTCCGACTGGTGACGTGACAATATTTGGCAGCAAGTTAGTTGGTATTGCGACAATGATGTGACATGAAACTAGAAAAGAATTAACTTTCATTTCTCGCTATTTTTGTAATATTTAGAGTTCTCTTAATTATGTTATGAATTTAAAAGAAAAAAACATGATTAAATGCATTCTTTTTCGTGTTAATGACTATGATATTTTGGAAAATCATGACACATTTCATAGAATTCGTATCTTCTTAAATCAAATGACATAAAATATATTTACTCTCTCCCTCGTGAGGTGTTGCTGTTGATTGCCTTTTGCCACCGCTATACACGTCTCAATGCAACCGTTCGCATTCCATCGCCACCAATAGCCTCCTCCCTCACGCTGCATCATCGTTAAAGTCGCTGTCATTGCACGCTTCTCTCGCGTGAAAAATCGACAGCAACACCAATCTTCCGCCGCCACCAATCGAAGTGCCGCTCCTACCGCTTATTTTTTCCTCTCTTGTTTAAGTGAATTTTGTTGAAATATTTTTACTTTTTCGCTTTCTTGACTTAGTTTCCAATGGGGTGGCTTTGGTTGTGCACAGGGGTGGGTGGGTGCGTAACAATGGACATATTTATTATTTTAGCTAAAAATATTTATGTGTGTACGAGAAAATATAAAAAATGGTCCTGTAATTTTGTTTGAGTTCAGATTTAGTCAATTATTTTTTTAATTTCTCGATTATATTCTTATTATAAAAAATGGTCTTTTCTGATGGAAATTAAAAAAATTGGCCAGAATTTACACCTGTTCCAGGAGAAAATATAAAAATGGTCCTGTAACTTTGTTTGAGTCCAGATTTACTCATTTATCTTTTTAATTTCTCGTTTATAGTCCTTTTGTTATTAAAAATTATATATTAATTTAAATTAAATTTTTTATAAAATATTGAAGATTATATATTTTTATTTAAAAATACTTATTTTTTATTTTAAATATGATTATTCATATTTAAATAATATTAAAATCTCCTATTATCTATTTTTGAATATATAAAATTTTACGTTGCTTAATACAATGCTTCCTACATAACTTTTTAATTTTCTCATAATTTTATATTTTTTAAAATCAAATATGAATAACCGTTGTCCGTTACTTCTTTATCCATCTTCTTTTTAATTCAAAAATTTCTCCATCTATTCCATCACTCCATATTTCTAAAATTTTACGAAACAACGAGTGATTCCATTGACTATTAATATTTTCAAAATTAACTTATAATTAAATGTCGAGGGAACGAAAATAATTTCTAATAAAAATAAAATTAGAGAAAGATTAACCATTTATATTAATATTAACCATTAATATTAATAGTCATATATATTTAACCACGTTATAATATTTAAAATATATATGACTATTAATATTAACCATTATGTTAATAGATTCTGTTAATGATTCTATTAACATTAATGATTCTATTAACATTAACACCATTAATATTATGATATTTAGTTTTTAAATATATAACATTAATATTAACCATTAAAATATAGTCATATATTTTAAATTAACATATAATTTTCTTGCACTAGAATCAACATTATAAATAGTAACCACCATCCATAAATCTCGGCCAATTAAATTCCATTCATTATTCATTTTAAAATTATATATATTATTAATCTCAAATTTAATTATTTATTTAAAAAAAAGAAAATTTCAAATTAAATCATTTATTTTTTTTTAAAAATTAATCAACATGTTCATATGAATTGAAATTTTAAAAAATCAACATTTTCGTATGAATTAAAATTTCCAAAATTAAACTTCAAAATTTATTTGTTATAGCATTACAAGCTTAATATATATAAATATTTATATATATATATATTTATAATTATGTTTTATTATTTATTAAATAATTATTAAATACTAAATACATTTTTTTAGAATAATCATATTTAAAATATAAAATAATTATTTTTAAATAAAATTATATAATCTTCAATATTTTATAAAAAAGTTAATTTAAAATTAATATATATTTTTTTATAACAAAAGGACTATAATCGAAAAATTAAAAAGATAAAGGACTAAATTTGGACTCAAACAAAGTTACAGGACCATTTTTTATATTTTCTCCTGGAACAGGTGTAAATTCCGGCCAATTTTTTTAATTTCCGTTGGAAAGGACCATTTTTTATAACAAAAGGACTATAATCGAGAAATTAAAAAGATAAAGGACTAAATCTGGACTCAAACAAAGTTACAGGACCATTTTTTATATTTTCTCGTATGTGTACTATAAACACAAGTGGTGCATATAACCTGGGCCTATTATTAAAACTAAAATACATTTGTTATCTTCCATCAAAAGCCCGTCCCAGTAACAAGTAATTAAAAATCTGAAACTATATAAATAATAAGAAGAAGAAACTAAATACATTCTTATCTCCATCAGATTAATAAGTTCACATATCATATAATTTATATGGATGCAAGTCCTTTTCATATATATGATCATTATATATAAATTTTTTATCAAATTTTTAATAAAATTTGTTTTATCAAATAAAAAAAAAATCACATTTCAAAATTGATAAAAGTATGACACATGTCATAATTAATTATCTAATAGAATAATTCAAGAAAATCAAAGTTCTCAGTTACTCTATGGGCAATAATTATTTGAGTATGAATGCCGGATGATTTTGTTAATAAAGTTAATTATGTGGCTGATTATACTATTGAAATCATCCAAGCAATAATCTTGATATTGTATGAATATAGAGAGAGAGAGTAGAGAAAGAAAGTGTAGAAAATATTCTTTGTATTTATAAAGTTGGAATCCTCGTGGATAAGTACAATTTTCCTATATAAATGTTTGCATGCGATGCTATGACATGATTTAAGCTTAAATAGCTTAATTAAGTGATCTTGCCACATTTTATGCACTAATTACATATCATTTGTCTAATTTGCCCTTATTAAGGATCTTACTCGTTGCTGCTGCTTACTGGATGTAGGGCAAGCTAGTTATCCTTGTATTGTACTATTTGGGCTTAATTGTCTTGCCAAGTGGTGAGCGTGTAGCTTTGGCAATGTCTATCTTCCCACTGTTCACTTCTAGTTTGCCTTCCTGTTCGCCTTTGGTGGGCCATCTGGGTGCTCCACATCCCTTTGAGATGACTCTCTGTGGGATTATGAGTTCACCACTAAGGTGGTTTCCTCTATCTATGTGTGGGCCCCATGTGATATGAGCTAGCAGGGGGTGAACTGACTGAGTGAGTTGATAACAGTTTGGATGACGGGCTGGTGATGGGCGAGCTGGTCCCAATAGGCGAGCATCTTTACCTTAATCTCTTTTGATTGTTCTTCATTATCATGCTTGCTTTAGGTCGCCTATCAACATTTGCCCCCCCACTTCACCTATATATGGTCTTAACAATATATAGGTGGGTTGTTTTGTGATTATTGGGTCTTCATAGCGAACAAATATCATTGTGGTATTTGGTTTCTTGGACGAGCTGGCGAGCTACGCCTTACTTGGGGGGGGGGGGGAGCTCATGGCTTGGATAAACCTCAACCTAAGGCGAGCTAAGCTTGCCCGATACTAGTTGAGTGTGTGGCACGAGAAACAAGATGTCAATTACCTTTTGTCACGTTACCCAATACCTTAAAATGCACACCCATTATTGTAATATTTTTAAATTTTTGCAACTTGGTCCCCGATATTTCTGAAAATTACCAAGTCGTCTTCTTCTTCCTATAAAAAGAGGTAAACGATTTTCATTTCATTTTTTACCAATTCCCAATTCTCAGAGCATTTCTTCGATTTTTCCGGCATTCCCCGTTCATCATTTCTGGCTAATTCTCAGAGTTATCAACAAGGTAGAATTTTTTATTCTAATCCTCTTCTTTGTTTTTCTCCTTCGTTAGTTTCCATTCAATTATTGAGATTGATGGTTGGTTTGAGTTTGCCAACCAGTTTTGCCATTATTTTCAATGACCTTCAACAGTTCCGATCACCAGAATTTTGACCTCCAACCGCTTGAATATTTTTGCAAGTCTTTTATCCCCAATCATGCCAAATCACTATGTCAGCTCATCTTCATCTTCAAGTCGAACAATTTCAAATAGAGACCTAGGTAAAAGGCCCATTGCCGATGAGGAGCACATTCCCCAGCTCACTCATATAATTATTGAATCGGACCCGGACGTTGCATCCGTTGTTCGCTCCATGGAGGGCGAACAAGTCTCATACGCTGACGAGCTAGGTGGCGAGCATGGCGGTTGTGGGATTTGCAGTTCGCCAAGAGGAGGTGAGCAACACTTTCTCCAATATTGAGTCTAGAATTATTTTTTTCAAAATAATATATCCTTCCATCCACAAAAATTGTGTTTTATTTTGACACAAGTTTTTTTTTTTCCAAAATAAATAAAATAAGGGTCATTATAAGATTTATTTATATTAAAATAATTTTTTATAGGTGTAAAAATAAAGCAATGGTCGTTGCAAAAAGGATGAACACATTTTAGTCAACAAACAAATAAGAAAAGTGAGCAATACACCTTTTTTTTATTGGAGAAATGGAGTATAAAAATATATGTTCAAAATAAAATTTTATGTTCAGAAAATAAGACATTTATCTGATTGGGTGATGAGGGATCTAACCCCTGAGACCAAATGAGGACTCATAGTCGCTCCACATTGAACAATGATGTAAGATTATAATTTGTTGGGGGATCAATACAAGCTTGCATCATCTTGAAATGTGGCAAATTAAAAAATAAAAATAAAGAATATATCATTCTCTTATAAAATTGACAAATAAAAACTGTTGAATAGATATGCTTAGATAACCTACTAATGAACGGTAATTTGACTCAATATTTGACGACGAATTAAAATTGACTATACGAAAAGTCTTGTACATATTAGTCAAAGCATTAAGCATGTTCTGCAATTTGTATAGGATCATATTTATCCAAATTAGTACTCCCTCCGTCCCAGAGCAATTTACAAAGAAGAAGGGACACACAAATTAAGAAGAAAGTTGAATAAAGTAAAAAAAGTAGTGTTTTGAGGGTTAATTTAGTAAAATTTTATGTAAAAAGTGAAAAAGTTAGTTGGATTGAGTGTAATGTAGGCCCAAAAAGTGAAAAAGTAATGACATTTTGTGTAAATATGTAGATATTATGAGGGTGGAGTTTATAAAAGGGTTTCCTTGTTTGGGTTTGCAAGTTCCTTTGGGACGTCCCGAAAAGGAAAACTTGCAAGTTCCTCTGGGATAGAGGGAGTATTTCTTTCTGATTTGGGTACAAAATTTCTTTTTCCCATAATAAAATAATTATCGCTTAATTTTTATACTTTTTTTTTTAGAATTTATCTTACTTCAATTTCGCATACAAAATGTAGATTTGTTTATAAATTTCATTTTTATAATATTTACATATTTACACAAAATATTATTATTTTTACATTAAATCTAATAAATTTATTTATTTTGACAATAAAAATTTACAAATTTATATATCCACATTTCAATCAACATACATTTTTTTTAATAGTTTAAAAAGTGATTCGAGAGACAAAAGGAATAATACGGATGAAGATTGGAAAGACAAAGTTTTAAGTGTAAAAAAAAAAGTCTAATTTTAAGTTTTTTTCAAAGGAGTTAAATTGACGGAAAATATTTTATGTCTTACCTCAAAAAAAAAAAAAAAAATCTCATTTTCGGTTGTTATATTTTCTTAGGTTCCATTCCAATTGGTGGATTTAAAATTCATGAATTTTATACATAAATAATTATCTTTTTTAAATAAATTTATGAATTTATAAATATATAAATTTAAGTCATGTATAAAATGGAGAATTTTTAAATATTCATTAAAACTATGTCATAATTTAAAATTCATCCACTCTATCCATTCATTTTTCATTATTTTTTATTTTTTCTCTTCTCTCCCAATTCTTTACAATTCATAATTTGAATTTTGAAATATATACGGCCTTCTTATATTTATTATTTTTTAAATTTATTTATTTTTAAATTCATCCATTCAAATGAAATCTTACATTAGTTTAAGTATTTGTGAATTAGTTTCACCATACGTTGACTATACGCCCATGTTTTACATAATTTTACATTATTTTGTTAAAGAAAATACATTTGTTTATCTTTATCTATTTGACCACATGTCGATTTTTATTTAAAATTAATTAAAAATTGTAAAAAAAAAATAAAGATTAATTATTTTAAAATATTTTCTTATTGATAAATAGAGTATATTTTACTTTTCATTGAAGGAGAAATTTATTTTAAGTCATTTTAAAAAGAGTAACAAATTTATAATAAAATAGAAGGAACGTTAATTGTTTTATTAAACTCCCCAGTATGTCCTCCCTTTATTTTTACTGTTTTGTTTTAAAAAATTTAGGACTATTTGCTTACTAATATATGTAGGTCAAATCTTAACTTTTGGATAAAATAATGTGAAGTTGTAAAAAAATTAAAAATAATTATTTTAATTTTTTTTTTCATCCCATAATAATTTATACACTTGTCCTATTTAGTGTAATAAAAAATTAAATTGTATGCACATTCATAAAAATATACAATATTTATTTATATGTCATAATTTTATTAAAATATTAAAAAAATTAATAAATGCATATCCTAACGCAAATTGATATGAAACAATGAAATATTAGTCTTGGTTTTTATGGAATGCAAAATTTATTGAGAATTATCCAAAAAGAAAAAATAAAAATTTATAGTGGATAGAAAGAAATGTAATAATACTGTCAATTATTACATTTTAATGAAGTAATTAATATAATTATAAAATACACATTTCTTAGTACCTCGTGCATTTTATCATCATAGAAAATCCAATCCTCTAAATACAAATAGAAAGAAAAAAAAAATCTTAATTTTCCGGAAAAAAATAAAGACAGATTACCTAAATATATGGAAAACATTGACTTAAATCTTCTCCGTCTTTTATACAAATTAATTTCTTATAAAATTAAGAGATAGACATTATATAAATTCCATTTATTATTGTGAGTTCCACAAATTTATATTTTTTATTAATTATTTGATAAAATTTTGTGTGAAGGATCATGATATTTTTGAATAAAAAATCTCATAAAAATTATTACTAAAAATATAAATTAATAATATTATTTTATAATTATTATAAATTTTATTAACTTCAACTTTTGTTACTTTCAATAAATATTTTAAGGTAAAACATCATATAAACTATTTTCATGATATAAACCACTTTGTGATACAAAGTTTATATTTATAAATTTATCTTTTTTATCCTGTTGAAAAATTGTTTATGATATCAACCACTTTCACACAATACACTTATATTTTAATACACTTAACTAAGGGTGCGTTTGGTAAAAAATTCTTCAATGGTAATAAAAATGAGAATATACAAATAGTAATTATTATATGTAATGAGAACAAATGATGTAAATAACATTGTTTTTTCTCCTTAATAAGGTATCACTCTCATTTGATTATATCCATCTTACCTTATAATCATCCTCCTCAATCAATCCCTCTACCACAATCAACAACATTATATTTTTGTCAACGTTTCTAAAATTGATGCACAACATTAATGATGTAACCACCATAAACACAAACTCTCATTCAACATATGTAAGGATAAAAGAGAAAAATGAAATTTTGTTCCTATTAACATTAAAAAATTTGAAAAAAACACCACTAAATATTTAATATTTTAAAATAATTTCACGATAAACTTATCATAAACCATATTCACATTAAATCTACTCTAATTATTTCACTGTAAGTATTAATGTCCAAATCAGTGGCCTAACTGCGCATTAATGTCCGTAAGCACTCCGTTACGGCGTCCCAGCATTTAATGCCAGCGAAATTCTTCCTCCTCCATTGCATGCCCTCTTCGTGTCACCTGCAACCAAACGCCTCTTTCTCATTTATTGGCGTCTTTTGCCAGTTTTCCTTCTTTCTTTCTTTTTCTCCCTTTTCTTTTTGTCTTTGGTGAAAACAATCTAATTGATTAATCCTGTAAAAAAAAAAATGGGGAGTAAGAGGAACGCGCCGGTGGACAGGCTTTTCTTATGGGTGCGGCGGCAGTCGACCAAGGTGAAGACTTTCTTGGCGGTAGTTTGTGTGGCGGCGGCGCTGGTGGCGCTGAAGCTGCTCGTCCATGATCACAGCCTCTTTTTTGTAGCCTCTGAAACCATCCATTTTGCTGGGATTTTGGTCCTCATTTACAAGCTCTCCACCAAAAAGACCTGCTCTGGTATAATCGATTTTTATTCGTTTTTGTCGATGGTTTTTGGCTTGAATTTGCTCTGTGGACTGATATTTTGGGAATAATTTGCAACCATTTAGATCCAATTTTGTGTTGTTTCTTCATTTTGTCGATTCTTTCATGGGTTTTATTTCTCATTCTGTTTTAATTTGGTATGGGATTGCTGTTCAATTGTAATTTTTGTGATTTTCTTTTTCCGTGTGAATAGGGTGTAGAAATTGTATCAGAGAAAAGCCTTTGATTTAGCTCGAAATAACCTTGTTTTGGCTGCTCGAAATAATCTTGTTTTTTGATTCTTGATTCATCTGATCAATCTGTCGAAAGAATATCAGCATTGTTGACTCTCTTTGACCTGTGTTGACTTGGATAATCCAAAGATTAATCCCCTGTTTTTTTTTTTTTCACTTCATATGCTCTGTTTTTCGCCGCCTTTTTTTATATTAATTTGTAAAACTTTTATAATAAGAAGCTAATTTGAAGATTATAGAGTAAGATTGAACACATTTGATGGTAACCCTATGCAGTTTTGATTGATTCTTCTCTGAAATATTTTTCCAATGTTGTTTTTCTGTTTAATCATAATTCTTGAAGTTTTCACCTCTAAAATAAATTATCACTATATTCAATTCTCAAGGAATATGTTCCCTTAATATTAGTATAAAAAAAATAGAGCCAACAATGATCCTCAATAGTAAGCAAGCATATTGATTGGATTGACTTTGGTAGTCCTTTAACCACTTCGATTCATCTGCCCCACTTTTTGTATTCCATCATATGTTTCAGCTCTGGATCATTAATACGTGTTGGTATAACATACATTGATGATTTTTTTCCCATCCGTGTGTCGTACATCTAGACAGTGGAATACAAAGTCGAAGACCAAAAATATTACTGGTGATTTCATATTTTTAATGCCACTCGTCTCTTCCCCTGTGGCTCGTAGGCCTTTCTCTGAGGACTCAAGAACTTACGGCGATGTTTCTAGCCACAAGATTAATCTGTAGTTATTTCATGGAGGGTGACATTCACACTATTCTCGATCTCGTGACACTTGTATCAACCGTGTGGGTCGTATACATGATGAGGCTCAAGTTGAAGGCGACCTACATTGCTGAACTGGACAATATGCCCTTGTATTATGTGGTATTTCTTGTTACTTATTTCTTTTGGTGTTTAAATGATCACTTCATTTCCCTCTGAATGTATTTTCTTTGCTTTAACTTTGGTTCAAATTCATCAATGAAAATGATAATGTGAATAATTAAATTGTGAATATCAATGAAAAAAGATGGTTGCATTGTTAGTGACTAAAAATAATTTTATTATAGAGAAATAATGGTTGATTGAGGAATAGTGAAATGATTATAGGATGATAGACAAATAGGTAGTTAATGAAAATGGAGTAATTATTAACTTATTTTGAGACTCATTACCTCATACAAAGATTCATCATCTTTTATTTTCTCAATTAGCATACTCATTCCTATTGCCGTTCTCATTAAATTTTCGTACCAAGCGCCCCCTGAATATTTCTTAGACTTCATGTTTCTATTGATAACATTTATTAGATGATTTAACCAGACAAAACATAGAGCTTTACAAACAACAACTGCTTCACATTTGAGCTTTATTGGACCAATCCTTTGACAGGCTGTACCTGCCGCAGTTCTAGCCATACTTGTCAAGCCTTACACTCACCATGTAGTTATTATCCGAATCCTTTGGGCGTTTGCTGTGTACTTGGAATCCATATCCGTATTGCCACAACTTCGAATGCTTCAGAATACCAAGGTCCGTATTAAAACCAAGTGTCTTGAATACAAAAATGGGCATAACTTACAGGACTAATTCAATTCATTATCAGATGATCGAACCTTTCACAGCCAATTATGTGTTTGCACTGGGTGTCGCAAGATTCTTAGGATGCGCTCATTGGATCATCAAGGTAAGCATATAATCAATCCGTTTCAAGGTCTTTTAACTCATTTGGATGAGATTATAGATTGTTCGATTTTTGGGTTTTAATGAAATGTAGGTCTATGATTCTGCTGGGAAGTATTTGTACTTCGTTGGAGCCGGATATATATGGCTTCCTGTGGTCCTTTTGGCAGAAATTGTTCAGACATTTATTTTGGCCGATTTCTGTTACTACTACGTCAAGAGGTAAGTACGAACCCTCACGTCTTTCGACTAGATTTTCAAATCTCCGATCTTACCAATTCCTGTTTCGTGATCTTGCAGTGCAATGAGTGGGCAGCTCCTGGTCACCCTGCCTTTGCCTGTCTAAGAATCCCAAACCTCAGAATGTAAACTTTTACTTTTATGTACATGGATTCAAATTTCCGTGCATGAAATAAGATTTTATCTTGAAGGTTTATACTGCCTCCGTAGCTCTACTTGCATCGTCGTTATCTTAATGCTAGACATTAGTATATCGTCGTGTCATGTTGGTGTTTAGTCGGTTTCAGTTGTTTTCCTTAAATATAAGTTAACAAAACATAGGGACAAAATAGTTGTATCTTCACTCATTGTTCTTAGGAGATGCATTCAATCTCTTATCTCCTTGGAAATTAAATTTTGCCTCTTTATTGTGAACCATCAATGTGAACTGCTAATGCATCCTTAGCAATGTTTTTGTGAGAACATGTTTCTTGTTCATTTATTTAATTGTTTATATCATTATTTGCACTTGTTGTTACCATATTATTTTATACTATGAAATATTATGGTATCTATAAATATATATAATAGTATAAATTTTGTGCTGTGAATTTTTATTTTTAGGAGACTTTTTGTTTTTGTGGTATCATATTGTGTATAATTCTTATGCGGTTGTGTTATCAAACTGTTGGTGAAATTATTTAGGTGATTTTTTTTTTTAAAAAAAGTTATTGTTATTGTCCTAATTCCTATTCACTCACGAATTTTGAAATTGGGGAAAGAAAACTACCGAAATTTATATGCTCGAATTGAACTCACTCTTTTTAACATGTTTCTTTTTCCTGGAAAAACGGAACAGCAATTCAATTAGATATGCTGTTGTCTTGATTGATAAATGAAGACTAGTGACGAGTCCCATCACACTTCGGAGTCTGTATTTTCTCCATTTAATATTTTTTTCAATTTAATATAAATGTTATTATTATGAGCAACACTTGGGTAGAAATTTCTACCGTATAAATTGCTAAATATATAAATAAAATTTAATACACATTTGTCTCCCAGTTTGTATTACCATATGAGCAAATATGTGTTACTATAAGAACAAAATATATTTTTATGAGAATAAATATGAGTTTTTTAAATTTATTCGTCATCCATTTAAAATCTAAGTATATTATTTTATTTAATACATATGTTATTATATGAAAAAAAATTACTTCTATAAAAATAAATAAATACTTGTGAATAGTCACTGTTCTTAAAGTAACACACATTTTGCTCTTGCATTATGTGAAAATTATTTATTCTATAAAAACAAATGAATATATATGTACAATAACAATATTTTATAAAATAGTAACACACAATTGCTCTAATAGTAACACACATTTATCTTCTTGTTTGTGTTACCATATGGACAAATGTGTGTTATTATATGGGCAAAATATATTTTTATGAGAATAAATATGTGGTTCTTAATTTATTCGTCATCCCTTTAAATCTAGGTATATTATTTCATATAATAAATATGTTATTATATAAAAAAAATATAATTATTTCTATAAAAATAAATAAATATTTGTGAATAATTAATATTTGTTTTTATAGTAACACATATTTTGCTCTTGCATTATGTGAAAAATTATTTATTCTATACAAATAAATAAATATATATAAAATAATAATATTTTATAAGATAGTAACACCTATTTGCTCTAATAGTAACACACATTTGTCTTCTAATTTGTGTTATTATATGGGCAAATGTGTGTTACTATATGAGCAAAATATATTTTATGATAATAAATATGTGTTTCTTAATTTATTCATCACCCCTTTAAAATCTAGATATATTGCTTTATGTAATACATATTTTATTATATTAAAAAATAATTATTTATATAAAATAAGTAAATAATCAATATTTATTCTTAAAAGTAACACACATTTTGCTCTTATATTATGTGAAAAATTATTTTTTCTATAAAAATAAATGAATATATATAAAATAAAAATATTTTATAAGATAGTAACACACATTTGTTCTAATAGTAACATATATTTGCTCTCCAATGTGTGTTACTATATGAACAAATATGTGTTACTATATGAGTAAATATGTGTTATTATATTAATATAAATTGAGAGCAAATTTTTAAATTTATTATATACTACCTCCGTCCCGGAACTACTTTCATAGTAGTTCCGGGCACGCGAACCAAGGAAAAGTAAATATGTGAGTGTAAAGTTAAATAATAAAATAAGAAAAAGTGTATTTTGTTGACTTTTGTGAGAGAGAAAAATTTCCTTTTTTGGTGTGTGAAAGAAGAGTTGGGACGTCCAAATAAGGAAAGTGTGAAAGTAGTTTTGGGACGGAGGGAGTAATATTTATTTAATTTATTTTAAATTTATAATAATTAAAAAAATAATAAACCAAAATATTTCTTGCATGAAATTATTTGGGCCTGAAGTGTTTGTGTTGGGGTGTCTCTGGAGCGGGAATTAACATGCTGCCTGCATGGGGGTTGGGGGCGGGGATGGGGAGGTGTGTGTGTTGGGGGGAACTAATATTTGCTGTTTGGGCGTGTGTACTAGGCGGGCAGGGGCGCGTGTGTTTTTTATTCTTTTTAGTTTATTTTTGAAAATTTTTACGGTAGAAATTTCTATACAATTTTTTGTCAATTATTATTATGGGTATATATATATAATTAAAATAATTAATAAATGAGTAACATTTGTGTAAAAATTTCTATCGTACAAATTTCTAAATATAAAAAAAAAAAAGACGCATACACGCCCTAACGCTACGCCCAGTGTTTTCATAACCGGACCGATGACCAAACCGGACAAGACACCGGTTCACGGTTCAACCGGTCCAACCGGTTGGATCGGCGGTTCAACCGTTAAAATAATTTATACCTATTTTTTAGTATTTTATATGTTAAATAAAATAAATATCCACTTGTAAAATTAAATAAAAATAATAGAGTCATAAAATAACAATACAAAATACAAAAGAGACAAAATAACTCAATCAAAATAGATTTTCTTTAATATCTTCTTAGTTCTTGAACAGTTGAGATTTTTTTTCTCTGAAAAATAGGTTTTTGGGTTTTGGTTTGATTAGGATTAAGAAGATAAATAAAAATAAGTAAAAAATATAAATATTAATATTTTTTTTAAAAAAAGACCGGTTTAACCGGTTCTGACCGGGTTTGAGCGGTTCTGACCGGTTTTGAGCGGGTTTGACCGGTTCAACCGTAAAAACGATTTTTTGGGTGTAACCGGACCGGTTCCGTGACCGGTTCCCGGTTCGGTCCGGTTCTGAAAACAGTGGCTACGCCAACTAGGGGTGGGCAAAAAATAAAAAAACCGAACCAAAATATTTCGGTTAATTCGGTTAAAAATTTCAGTTCGGTTAAAAATTTCAATTTCAATAATCGAAATTTTTTTGGTTCAATTCGGTTTTGAATCCGTAAAAATAAAAAAAAACCGAAATATTATATATAATATTTATATTATATAAATAATATATATGAATTATTTTAATAATATTTATTAACTTTCCTTTCAAAATCTTAGTTTCATTTAGGAAAAGAGAGAGATTATACATAAAATTATGAAATATATTTAAAAAAAATGCTTGAAAAATTAGATTATACATAAATTATGGAATATATTTAAAAATTCGATTTTAACCGAATTAACCAAAACATATTTCGGTTTTTTCGATTTTAAAAAATTTCGGTTCGATTTCGATTTCTGAATTATAAAATTCAGTTAATTCAGTTTGATTAAAAAATAGTCCAAAATCGACCGAACCGACCGAATGTCCACCCCTAACGCCAACCTCACACTAGTAACTATTTACTCCCCCAACCCATGATAACCAAAACCATTAACTAATATAAAAGGGTTAATTCTATAAGAGATTATTACATATTAGTTCTGCCTTTATTCACATTCTACAATTTAGTATTACATCTTTTTAAAAATACTTATTGATTCATAAAATATTACAAAATGATTCTAAAGTAGAGCCCAAACCCCGTAAAAATGAATCTAATATTACACTCTCTCCCCTATATTATTATCATTCTCATCCGATCTTTGAAAATCAAAATGTAAAACTCTCTCATTCTCTCTCTCTCTCTCTCATTCGTTCCCAGCCTCCAGATCCGACGGCAAATCGGAGGGCTACGACCACGGCGAAGGCGATGGGCGACGAAGCCATGAGCACGGCGAAGGCGGCGGTGGACCCACGACCGCGGCGAAGGCGATGGGCGACGGTGGACCCACGGCGACGGCGAAGGCGATGGGCGACCACTAGATCGGTACTATCTCTCCTTTTCTTACAGTTTCTTCTTATTTTTTGTTCATTTTGTTCGATTTTTAGTGGGTTGCGTCGATTTGCTTAGATTTTAGGGCTTCTTTTCGTTCTTTGTTTAGAGTTATTTTTTATGATTTTTTTGGATTTTGGGAACTCCAATTGTTGTGTATCAGTTTACGAATTTTTTTTTGGATTTTGGGAACTCCATTTTCTTGGGTATGTGTGTGTGTATCTGTACTTCTGTATTTGTGAGTGCTTTTGTGTTTGTGTGTGCTTGTGTGTGTGTGAGTGAGTGGTGTGTGCATGTGCGTGTGAGTGAGGGTATGTGTCATGTGTGAGTGGTGTGTGTGTTTGAGTGACTGCTTGTGCTTGTGGTGTGTGTTTGAGTGGTGCGTGCGTGAGTGGGGTGTGTGTGAGAGAGCTGTGTGTGTGTGAGTGTTGATTGCGTGAGTGTTGTTAAGTTGTTGATGAATATTAATTTTCCTATTTAATATGCTGAAGCTTTAAATCATATTCATTTTTTTACATTGTTTTTTTTTTTTCAGGTTATTAATTTGTATCTCGAAGTTTTTAATACGGTGAATTGAAGATGAAGATTTAAATGTTTATGTAATTTTTATTTTTTTGGTAGAGCCTAAAAATATGTAATTGTAGATACAAGATTTTATGGATATGCAAAGTTGAATTTTTATGTACATTTAAACCTTTGCAGTTTTAGTGTATATGATTTTTTTTTGTAAAACCTGTGCATCTAAGAAAAACTGTGCATTGTGCATCTAAGAAACTGTGTATATTGTGCATCTAAAAATATGTTCATATTGGGTTGTGCATCTAAAAAATTTGTGCATATTGGGGTGTGCATCTAAAAAAATTTGTGCATATTGAGTTGTGCATATAGGCTGTGCATGTTGCGGTTTTTCAAATTCGGGTGAGCCCCACAAAAAGTGGCAGTTGGAACCTGTCAAATCACTGTAGCTTGCAGGTTGTGCATACTACACTAAACCCTACTTTTGAACCAAAATGTAATTTTTAAAAAGGCTAAAACCAAATTGCAATGCTCATTATGCAATTGAATCGATATGTAATTCACCCAATACACCATATTTTACTCAATTTTCAATTTAATCCTGGGCTTTACGATTTTAATTAGAAAGCACAACCTTTTAAAAAAATTCAATTCGATACATACTTTTTATCTCCAACCGGCAATTGATGATGTATCTCGCTGGAGTGAGTAAAAGTCTGTCATGCTAGCATGCATGCATAAAATTTAGAAATTCAAACCTCCAGTATTTAGATTTTTCAAAATATGGTATGATTCTGGGCAATTTTTCTAGGGTATTTGGAAGTTTTTTCAAGTGTATTGTGAATCTAATATGGAACGTTACAAACATATAAGAACATTTTTCCCTTTTACAACTAGAAAATATTTATAAATAAAAAGTATTATTATTTTATATATATGAATATGATATATGGTGTGCAAATTAAAAAAATAAAATATAATTAAATGTGTGTACGTCAATGTGGTAAACTTTCACGTGCTCCGATGAGACACGTTATCGGTCCGTCGACCGAAGATAGAAAAATATGTATCGAATTGAAATTTCTTAAAAGGTCGGTCTTTTTAATAATAATCGTGAAGCTCATAATTAAATTGAAAGTTGAGTAAAAGGTGATGCATTTTTATAGAATTAACAAAATATTAAAAAATTATATCATTAACTAATTTCTTCACCAGCCCCCTAACCCCATGCCAACAGTAGTTGTTGGCTTTTTTTTAAGTTTATTTTATTTTTTATTTTTTCAAATTATTGTGTTAATTAAAAAAATAAATGTTTGTATATATAGTAATACACATTTGATCTTATAGTAACACATATTTGTTTTAATAGTAATTGTTGATAGAATTTACTAATCGTGTTTGTTTATGTGGCTATTATGTCATATTAATTCTATCAAACAATAATCTAAGAATGTGTTCTTAGTGTTCTTGAGAGGGTAAGATAGAGAGAGGGAAAGTGGAGAGTTTAGAGAGAGAAAGTGGGAAATCGTATTGTATTGAATCTCCTGTAATAGTACAAGAGATGTCTTATTTATAGGTGTGCGAGTGTGAGGTGGCACCTTACGAGCCTATTTGGCTTCCGGTGTTGACGAGGGTTCCTGACCCTCACACTGCTCCCTTTCCCATGCCTCATTCCACTACATATCTATTTATCCTATCTATATACCCGCCGGTTGAGTTTCTTCAGGTTTGACGAGCTACCCGGCGAGCTCCATTGCCTTGTGCCATTTCTGGGGGTTATGCAATGATGGACCTCGGCGAGATCCTTGACGAGGTCCCTAGGCGAGCTCCTAAGGTGAGCTTCATGGGCGAGCTCCTTAGACGAGCTGCTTAGGCGAGCTGCCTCCCATGTAGGCGAGCTCCCTTGCGAACTCCCCTTCTCCTGCCCGATCGGCCAGCAAGGTTTGAAATTTTGCCGAAATTTCGGAAATTTGAGGGTACCGATATGGAAATTCACTTGAACAATTATTTTTCCAAAATTTCGGTCAAATTTTGGGAAAATATCAGAAATTTCGGGAAATTTCGGTTACTATATCGATATCGGTCCAGGGTAATTCAAAATGTGCAGATTATCGAGAAATATCGTGGAAATTTCGGTAATTTTTTTGTCAAAATTTTGGGAAATAATTTTTTATTTTTTTTTCAACTCTCAATCCTCGGGACTTGGTACCATTATTGCTTAGACCATTTTGGTATTAGCTGTGTAATATTCAATAATTATGAACAATTGTTGTATCGTTTTATATTTCTTACGTATGTTTTCTTGATATGTTTGTTGTAAGATTCTCATTTTATTGAGATTTTAAGTTCAATTAATGTATTAAGACTAGTAATAATATTGTCTAAACTTTCATGTTAAATTTCCATTATTTTAATGAAATTTTCGTGAATTTTCTATTTTTTACCGATATCGATATTCGATATCGATATTTCCACCGATATATCCATAAATTTAGGGTACCGATATTTCCGTCGATACCAATATTTTCATCCTTGTCGGCTAGCTGGCTGTAGATCTTCCGGAGCTCGGACGAGCTCCTCATTCACCTCGCCGAGCTCCCTTATGTTTGCCTCGGTCCAAGTTGACAGTGTGGCACCTCTGCGAGATGGCGACCTGTTGGGCCTTCGCGATAGTTCCATAATCATCTCTAATTAGTTCGCCTTATCAACATTTACCCCCCAGCTCGCTCACACCATGACTCATCTAATGTGTGGGCGAGCTGACTTATCTCTCGGATGATGACTCGAATGCTGGCGAACTACCCTTGGGTATGTGCCGAGCTACGTGGGTGAGCTCCCTCCGTGGCGGTTTGCGGGCCGATGTGGTGCGGGAATCCAGGCGTCGTGCACACCTTTTAGGCCCCGGTTCCCGTCCCCATAATGACAACTTTCAAATCCTTTGCGAAATGGTCCCTGAGCTTTTCGGAAATCACAGCTCGCCCCAACGCTTATAAATAGGGGGAGGTAAGTTCATTTCTCACTTTTGCGTTTTCAAACTTTTAGAGCGTATTTCCGGTGGACCACACCTTTGCTCTCGACGAAGTTTCCGGCGTTCTCCAAGGTAGAAAACCCATTTTTTCCCTTTTCTCATTTCTTTCGCAGATTCTTCCTTGAGTTCCCGGAAATTTTAGACATTCCCGAGGACTTTCCAAGCTTTTCGACCGACTTTGTACCGTAACTCCGGCGACCGGAATTTTGGACAAATTCTTGAACTTTTTCAAACTTCGTCGAGATCATGTCGACACACGAATCAAGTGGAACCCTCTCCAATCTTAACCCTGGGAAGCAGCCAATGATTGAGAACGAGCCCATTCCTCTGGTTTCCCATATAGTGATCGGGTCCAGCTCCGAGGTGACCTTGGTAGCTCGCCCAGGCTCTGGCGAGCTACATGGTGAGGTTCGTTCTCACAAGTCAGAGGAAGGGGCCTCCAGCTCCGTCTTCCGCAAGGTATGGGAGGAAGGCGACGAGGTCGCCCATGAGGAAAGGGTCGCCAGTGGCAACGAAGGGCCCGTTGAGGCTGGCGAGGAGGTTACCGATGTGGGCGAGCAAAGGGGCGACCTCGAAGAAGTTACGATCGAGTGGTTCCGTTAAATTGGTTTCCCGGAGCCCCAACTGATCGAGCACCAGGTCTCCGACTAGGTTGTTCACCCCTTCGATTTGGGTGAGTATGTCGCCCAGTACGGGGCGAGCTTCGAATTTCCTGGGCGACCCTATCGGGATTCGGCCAATAAATCCGATTACAAAGCAAGCGAAGTCGTAAGCATTATGACCGAGTACCAACTCCCCCACCTTCGTGAGAAGTATCGGATTTCAATCGATATCTTCTTGTATGCCCCGGGGAAGGACGAGCGAGCTGATGCACCTCCGGCGGGGTTGACGACCCTCTATGTGCACACCCTCGAGGCTGGACTTACGTTGCTTCATCCAATTATCGACCGATTTCTGCTCGATAACAACCTCGCCATTACTCAGCTCACTCCCAATACCTGGAGCAACTTATTGGCGGCGTTGGCGATTTTTGGATTGGAGGGGTACGAGAACCGGTTGACAACCACCGAGCTCATCGAACTTCTCGCCGTAACTCGGCAAGTAAAGGATGGTAAGGGGTACTACTACCTCAAAGCTCGCCCGGGAGAGAAATTCTTGGGGATCCTCCCAAATAAGGTCCGTGAATGGAAGCAGCAGTTCGTCTTCATAGGCGGAGACTGGCGAGCTTCTGCGGACTACTCCTGGCGAGGAGAGCGAATCCCAATCCCCGATGAATATGTGGAGGCTAGCAATAGGTCGCCTACTTGGTATGTGTGGGTTGAAGTAGATTTACTAATCTAATTCCTTTCCTTTTGCAGGTTTGAAGCATCACAAGTCTAGCCGCGGTAAGCCCGTGACGTCCCTCGAGTTTGAAGTAGTGCGAGCAGTCTGCTACTTGAGGAGCCAGGAAGATCGGGAGACTACCCACCTCACCAAACATCATTGCCTCAGGCTCGCCGGACTTCACACCTTGCCTCACCACCTTACGGTCGCAGGTCCTGAGCTCCCAGGTTCACAACCTTTCGTAGCTCGCCCACCTGGGGGGGGTAGCTCGCTCAGTATACTGACATATTTCTTTGGTTTTCGCAGACGGTAGCCGGGTTGTCTTTCCAACTGTCGAGATCCTGGACGCTTATCGAGAAGTAGCTCGCCGATTTGCAATGGGCCCACCTCACCCTAATAAGCTCGCCCCGTCTTCACTACTTGCCCTTGATGCGAGCAAGAAGGCGGAACTCACCCGGAAGAAGGGCGAGACAAGAGGGTCCGGGAACCAGAAGGAACAAGCCAAAGCCCCCGCAAAGTCCAAGACTGTAGAGGTCACCCGGACCAGTCGAGGTGGAGGGCGAGCTGGCGCCATCCCTGAGCGGGGTCATGGGAAGAGGGGCCTCCACAGGGGTGATGGGTCCCGAGTGGGTGACAAGGATCCTCAGAACCGCAAGAGGACAAAGTATACTGGCCTGCGTGATGAAGACTCCGATCAAGCCGAGCGAGCTTCGGCGAGGTCAGGGCAGGGTGGATCTGCCCAATCCACTGCTCCGATGGCAGTTACGCCTATTCGGAGCTCGCCACCTTCCCCGTCTCCTTTCGGGGTTCAAACTAATGATGATACGCTCCTGGTCTGGGATCCCGAGCGAGTTCAGTAAGTAGCTCGCCACTTTAATTTAAGTTCTTCACATGTCTTATCTTCCTCTTCTAATTCTTAACTGTCTTGACCTCGCAGCTACGCCCCCATCGCCCATCCGAACCGGCACGAGGTTCTCCATGCCTATGACAGGTCGCGATCTTTGACCTCGATGCGTAGCCTCCCCCCGGGCCTGGTTTGGAACACGGTGAGCTAGGTGCCGAGGTTCTGGTCTGCTCCTCAGGTGGCAACTATCAATGGCCAAAGCTTGACTGAGAACCTTCTGCTTTCGGCACATTATGCGAGCGGACTGCTGCTTGCGAACCAGAAGGCGATGGAGCAGGCGGCCGAACTGGAGGCGGGTCGCCAGGAGAGGAACATGAAAGTGATCGTCTTAGCGGAGGCCGCCGACAAGGCCAAAAAATTGGGGAAGCTCGCCGAAGAGAAGACCGCTTCATCCCTGGCCGCCGAGCAAAGTGCCCTTAGGCAACTCGGCGACCTCCAGCGTCAGCTCGCCGGCATCCAGCAGGACATGGATTCCAAAATGAAGGCAAAGGAAGAGGAGCTCGCTGAGAAGCTCACCCAAGAGGTTGGTCAGCATGTCGTGACCAAGAAAGAATTGGAGCTCCAGCGAGGTCTGGCCAAGGGTGCCGACGAGGAGTGCTCAAAGCTGAAGGATGAGCTTTCGGCTAAGGTAAACGAGGTCGCTGAACTTCACCACAATACCTCCACCTCGGCGGACTTAGTCGCTGCAAGGGCTGAAGCCTCGGACAAGGGCTTTGTCCAGTGCTACGCCAAGGTCACCCGGGGATATCTGGTGGGCTCGAGCTCACCATGATGACGAGCTGAAGGCAATCGTCGGGGATTTCAAAGATTGCCTGGATAGAGTTCCCTTTCCCGACTATACGGAGCTCGACATAGGTGACCTCCCCGAGCTTGGGGTGCCTCTTGATTTCGTTCCGGCCCGTTTTAAGATTATAAACACTGTGCCTGTGCCGGAACTAAACCTCGCCGGAGGGGATGAGGTCACCGATGAGGAGGCGCAAGCTCAGGTCGCCGATGAGAAGGTGCAAACTCCCCCCCACCCTGGCGCAAATCCAGGAGGTCTGCGGGGATGCCATGGTGAACCTCGGCGACTTCGACACCAGTAGTTGCACCGGCAACATTACAATCATGCCGAGGTTGTCCCATCAAGACCGCCAGCCTGCCGGTGGTGAGGTCCCTGCCGAGGTGGCCAACCCCGAGGTTCCCGCCGAGGTCCCAGCTCCTTCTGCCCCCGCTGTCCCCTAGACCTGAACTCTTTTCACTGCTTTCATAGCTTAGCTTTTTGTAGTTTCTGATTTTTTGTCAAGTTGTTGTAGTTCGCCGGGCTACCTAGCTCGCCCAGAAGGAGCTTCTTTTTGTAGCTTTCATTTTTCTTTTTGTTGAAGTAGATGTAGCTCTTTGGGCACGTTTAGCTCGCCCAGAAGGAGCTTTTTGCACTTCACAGATGGTCAGCTGGTCGGCCTTTGTGGCCAGCAACACTACTCATACTTAGGATTTTTAAGGCATCATTTTTTGCTTGAAAATTTCCCAAGTATTTTTGAATGGAAATCCGAGCTTTTTGTTCTAACTCTTTTCACTTATGTTTTTGCGCTTACGTTATAATTCTACTTAGCTCGTTTATATGTTTTTCGGGTACTCAATTGTTCTTCTTACTCTACTTTGAAAAGCGAATCGTTCATTTTACGTCACTTGGGACTACGAATCGTACCTCTGTTTTAGTAGTACGTATTCTTCGTCTTACACCACTTAGGGCCGCGAATCGTTCGTCTTAAACCACTTTGGGTAGCGAGTTGTACTTTGTTTAATTCACGTTGGGCAGTTGGGTTCCACGAACCTTGCCTTTAAACGTTTTCATCGCCTTTTTCGCGAATTTTTCTAACTTAAGACAGTTGGTGCTTAGTGACCCTTTAGGAAGGGCACCTTCGCGACCTTGGGCGCTTTGGCCTTTGCCTTCGATCATTTTAGCTTATAACGTTTGGGACCGTGGTCCTTGCGCCTCACGAAGCCACGAACACTGGGTGGATTACAGATCTTTGCACAGTGGGCGAGCTATGGGAGCTCGCCTAGTTGGCGAGCTGTAGGAGCTCGCATGGGTGGCGAGCTATAGAAGCTCGCGTGGCTGACAACTCTTTTGACTTAATAAATTTTTCCAACTTCTTATAGCAGCGTAATTTACATTGGTCGTCATCAACATTTCTGATGCGAACCTTTGTTTAATCTATTACAGAATCCTGGTCTATTGATAAAACTTTTTCAAGTGGGCCGCGCTCCAGGTGTACGACGAGGCTTTGCCTTCTGTGTCTTCGAGATCATAAGTGTCGTTTGCCCAGGCTGTGGTAACCCGGAACGGTCCTTCCCAGTTTGACCCGAACACACCTAGTGGGGCCATCAGTTTCTTTTTCAGTACTAGATCCCCAACTTTGAACTTTCGGTCTCGGACCTGGGAATTGTAGTACCTTTCTGCTCTGCGCTTGTAGGTGGCGTTTCTCATTTCTAACGAAGCCCTGGTTTCTTCGATCAGATCTTTCTCTACTGCCAAGGCTTCGTCATTCCTTTCTTCATCAAATCCTACCACCTTCCAAGTCTTGTTCTGAACTTCGACGGGTACTACCGCTTCAGTCCCGTAGGCTAAGGCGAACGGGGTCTCTCCGGTGCTAGCTCGGTATGATGTTCTATAAGACCATAGGACCTCCGGGAGTTCGTCCATCCAGCTACCTTTCTTGTCTTCGAGGCGGAGCTTCAATGTGTGCTTCAAGATTTTGTTAATCGCCTCGACCTGGCCGTTTGACTGTGGATGGTATGGAGTGGAGTAGTGCTTCTTGATGTTCCATGAACTACAGAAGTCCTTCAACTTTTGGCCGTCAAACTGCCTTCCGTTATCTATGATAATCGATTGTGGAAGTCCGAACCGGCAGATCAAGTTCTTCCATATGAAGTCGATCATCCTTTCTTGTGTTATCGTTGTGAGCGCTTCGGCCTCAGCCCACTTGGTGTAATAGTCTACTGCTACGACAACAAACTTTACACCACCTCTGCCAGGTGGAAATGGGCCGATCAAGTCGATACCCCATTTCGCGAAAGGCCACGGGCTGAAGACTGACTTCTGTTAGGCAGCCGGGGAGTGGATGTTAGGTGCGAAAAGTTGACACTTTCGGCACTTCCGAGCGAAGATAATGGCATCTTTGCGAAGAGTAGGCCAGTAGTACCCTTGTCTGATCATCTTGTATGCCAAGGTTTGCCCCCCAGCGTGACTTCCACAAATTCCTTCGTGAATTTCTTCTAACACCTCGGACCCCTGTTTCTTAGTTAGGCACTTGAGTAGGGGTAGAGAGAATCTACGTTTGTAGAGTTGACCTTCCACCAGCGTGTATCTGGCTGCTTGCTTTACTAGCCGGCTAACTTCCCACGTGTCCTCGGGGGTTATCTCATCCATTAAATATTTTTAGATTGGAGTGCACCAGTCTTCGCTATCTTCCTGCCCCCCACTCGAGGTTTGATTTACTTTGTAATCGAACGTCGAGGGGTTCTTTAGTTTGGTGACACAACCTCCGTGACTTCGGCTTCGCTGTTACTGGTAGCTAGTCGGGCTAGGGCGTCTGCTTGCGTGTTTTCCAGCCTCGGTATCTGATTGATGTAAACCTGCGTAAACATAGAGATCAGATGCGCGGCTATCTTCTGGTAGGTCATCATCTGTTGATCTTTTGCCTCGTACTCTCCCCGGACTTGGGATATTATTAGCTGGGAATCTCCGAAAACTTGAAGGTTGGTTGCCCCCACAGCTAATGATAGCCTAAGTCCGGCTATTAAAGCTTCGTACTCCGCCTCATTGTTGGTCGCTCTGAAGTCGAACCGAATTGTGGAGGTGAAGACTTGTCTATCTGGGCTAATCAGAACTACACCGGCTCCTGCTGTTGTGCTAGTCGATAATCCGTCTACGTAGAGGTGCCACGGAGCTATACGCCCCCTCGTCGGATCTTGCGGGAAAGTTAGCTCGACAATGAAGTCGGCTAGCGCTTGTCCCTTGATCGCTGTTCGGGGTGCGTAGGTTATACCGTATTGGTTAACTTCTAGTGACCATTTCAACAAGCGTCCCGCAGTGTCTGGCCGTTGTAGTATTTGCCTTAGTGGGAATGTGGTTAGCACCTCCACCGGGTGGTCGAAGAAGTAGGGCCTCAATTTTCTAACACTCATCACCAGTGCATAAGCTAGCTTCTCCGTCGGGGTATACTGCAACTCAGCTTCGTGTAAGACTTGGCTTACGTAGTATACTGGTAGGTGTGTTTTTGCCTCTTCTCGGACCAGGACGGAGCTAATGGCGACCTCCGACGCAGCAAGGTAGAGATATAACTTTTCTCCAGGTATCGGCTTCGATAGGACCTGCGTATCTGCCAGGTATGCTTTGATATCTTCGAAAGCTCGTTGGCATTCGCCTGTCCATACGAAGTGATTTTTAAGATGCAGCTTGTTGGCTTTGGCTGCTTCCTTGTACCTTCATGTGTTTGCCTTGATTGCCTCGAAAAATGGGCGATTTTGATCACCGGACCTGGAGATGAATCTGTTCAGAGCCGCATACACCCGATCAATCTCTGAATCTTTTGCACGGAGTTAGGTATGCCCATCTCGATTATGCATTGGACCTGCGTCGGGTTGACCTCTATCCCCCGCTGGCTCACCAGGTGACCTAGGAACTTTCCTGAATGCACGCCGAAACTGGTTTTCTTGGGGTTCAACTTCATGTTGTAGTGGCATAGTATGTCGAAGGTTTGATTTAGGTGGTCAAGGTGATCCTCCTTTCTCAAACTCTTGACAACTATGTCGTCCACGTACACCTCCATAGACTCACCAATGTGTTGGTCGAACATCTTATTCACCAACCTTTGGTAGGTTGCCCCGGCGTTGATAAGTCCGAACGACATTTTTTCCCAACAATACATGTTTTTGTTGGTGTAGAACGTTGTATGTTCCTGGTCATCTGGGTGCAATGCTATCTGGTGATAGCCCGCAAAGGTATCCATGAATTTCATTATCTCGTGGCCTGCGGTGCTATCTACGAGCTGATCAATGTGGGGTAGTGGGAAGTTGTCCTTTGGACATGCTTTGTTCAGGTCCGTAAAGTCGATGCAGAGCCTCCACGTCCCGTTGTGTTTCTTCACCAGGACGGGGTTCGCGACCCACTGCGGACATAGGGCTTCCTTGATCAGCTTGTTGTCCAACAATTTTCCCATTTCCACGGTTAGAGCTGCGTATTTGTCTGGTCCGTATTTCCTTCATTTTTGGCGCACGGGTCTCCTCATCGGATCTATGTTGAGTCGGTGACATGCATGTTCCAACGGGATCCCCGTCATGTCTTCATGGGACCAAGCAAACACGTCCAAGTTGGACATTAAAAACAGCTCCATCCTCGACCGGTACAGTTTAGGTAACTCGGAACCTATAAAGAGTTCCAAGTCCCTTTCCGGGTCCACCGGGAGCGCTATTAGTTCTTCCATGGGGGTGGCCTTTCTTTTTTAGTTTTTCCACCTGGGGTCGCTGATGAACCCATCTCACTCCTCCTGTGACATCTGCGCAGGTTCATAACCTAGGCGCGGTTCGAGATCATCAGCTGGGTTTTCAACTTGGACAGGTCCGTCGACTGTCAGGACTTCCGGGGTTTCTCCAGCTTGGAGAGGTTCTGCGACCTGGGGAGCTGGCTCAACATCCATCTGTACTGGTTCTTGATCTTGGGCAGGTCCCCCGCCTTGGGCATCTTCGACCACCTCCATGGGCACAGGTGGCGCACTTTGCGCAAGTCCCTGTACTTGGTTGCTGGGGGCCTCTTCTACTCCTTCCATAGGCGCCGATTGTGTATTTCGCGCAGGTCCTAGGACTTGGTCGATTTCCATCATTGGTTCCAGTGGGTCGCCTACCTCCATCAACTCAGTTTCTGTTGAGATAATTTCTAGGATGTTTGGCTCGTCCGCTGGAATTTGGATTTCTTCCTCAAGGATCTGGACCTGCGTCACGGCTTTCTTGGCTCGGCCATCTTTAATTTGGAGTAAGCACTCTCTGGCCTTTTTCTGGTCGCCTTTGATAGTTTCGGCACCTTTTAGAGTTGGGAATTTTAGACAATAGTAGTAGGTTGAACATGCCACTTTAAATTCATTGATAAACGGGCGGCCAAGGAACCCGTTGTAGGAGGACTGCTGGTCGACAACTAGGAAATCCACTAACCTAGTCGGTCTCCGCTCCGGGTCCTCAGTCGATACAAGTTGGATGCTCAACCTGATACTACCTAGGGGGACGGTTACAGCTTCTCCGAACCCCACTATCCTAGTGTTGCTAGGTTCTAAATATGACTCAAAATCACCTAAGGCATCTAAGGTGGACTTGAAGAGAATGTTGGTGAATGTGCCGGTGTCCACAAGCAACCTGTGAACTCGGACGTTCATGATGTTGGCGGTTATCACCAATGAGTCGTTGTGGAGAGTCAGTACCCCCTCCAGGTCCGCTGAGGAGAATGTCAGCTCATCAGTGAGCTGCGCGACGGACCTGGGGCCGGAGCTGCCCTCCTGGACCTGGTTCACGGCCCGGATTTCGGCCTTTCTTTTTCTCTTGGACATGGGGGATCCCCCATCCTGGAGACCTCCGGCAGCTCCAATTTCCTCCTCGAGAACCAAGAGTTCTCGGGTGGGCTCCATGTTCTGTTGAGGTTGGGGAGGTGCCCTTCGCCTATTTTGAGGTCCGAAGTTGGCCCGCGTTCTCTTCCTCGTCATCGGAGACCTCCCTCCTCTCGAACCTGGGCCTTTTTTACGGTGCCTTTTTTACGAACTCGGCCAGCTTCCCATCCTCATAGAATTTTCAGAGTTGTTTGAGGAGGTCTCGGCACTCGCTGGTGAAGTGGACGATGGACTGGTGATAGGCACAGTACTTGTTGGGGTTGAGCTTCGCACGGTCTTGGCGGATTCTTCTTGGCTCTTCCAACAAGGCTTTGTCTTTAACCGCAGTAAAGACATGGTCGACGGAGACACTGAGGACCTGGTTGAGCTTCTCTTTGAACTCGTCCCCATCGCCGAAAGCTTTCAGGTTCTGGGGAGCCTTGTATGTGCCCCCGGACTTCTTCCCGTAGGGTTTCCTCTCCTCAAAGGCACCGACCTCTTTCTGGAGGGCCTCCTGCATGGCCACGAACACCCCCGCCTTGTGGCGGAATTCGGTGTAAGTGTTTGGAGATGGGAGGTGCATTTCCTTACAAAGGTTGGTCCCCTTCCGGAGTCCCGCCATCACTGCGACGACCTTGGTGTCCTCGCTCACTGGCTCGCCTTCCAGCAGTATCCTGTCAAACCTCTCCAGGTACTGTTGGTCGATTTCATTCTTGCCTTGGTGGATGTTGGCGAGACGGTGCTTCTGGGTAAGGTAGGACCCAATCCCAGAGAAGTGGGCCAAGAACTCCCGTGATAGTTGGCCAAATGAGTGAATTGACCCCGCGGCGAATGATGAGAACCAGCAGTGAGCTCGGTCCCCGAGGGTCAGTGGGAAGTTCTGGCACTGGGTAGAGTCGGTGGCGCCAACCGAAATCATAAAGTCTGCATACTTGGCCAGGTGGACCTTTGGGTCAGATTCGCCCTCGTATGCGGACATCACCGGGAACTGGACCTTCTTCTGGACCGGTGCCCTGAGTATGGCAGGTGCCAATGGAGATGTGGGGAGAGTGGTGGAGTCAGGTCTGCCAGACTTGGCTGCTACTTGGGCTTGTAGCATTTCGACGACCTTTTTCAGTGAGGCCAGCTCGTCATCGCGGGCCACCTCCGGTTGAGGTTGCTCAATGGTCGTGCACCTCGTGGATGCACGCCCCCGAGGTGCCTCACTCTGGGGTGACCTCTCTGTGACGGGCTGGAACTGGCGTCCGCCATTGGGGCCCAACCTGTCGGTCGTGGGCAGACCTGCACGGTTGCAGGTCCGAATCTCCCCCATGAGAAGTGACTGGGGCAGCTGCCCGTTCATCCTCCCCGCACCTGGGCACTAGTCTGCCCTGGAGGACCTCCCTCCTTAGTGATTGGTGGGTGGCGGATGCTTCGGTGTAGGCCGAAGCTCGCCCAGCATGTGTAGCTGGCTCTTCCACCACCTTGGCCTTTCCAGCGCGCTCCCTATGTTGGCGAGCTTTGGAGGAGCTCACCTCCTGCTCGGATGGGAGGTCGGTATAGTGACCCCGGGTCTGGGTGCCCTGGGTTGGCCTGGTCTGCTCCCTAGCTTCAGTGGCCGGAGCTCGCCGAGGTACTAGGGCGAGCTCGTCGAGCTGCCTCTGTTGCAACCTTTGCAAGGTTGCAATCATGCGCTGGAGCTCGTTAGGGTCGTTGGCGAGGTCCCTCAGGGCGGGGTTCAAATCCTCCTGAGTCACTACAACTCGCGGAGGTCGTGGAGTGTTGCTCTTCGGGGGAGCTCAGCGTGAGGTCTCCCCTTCGACCTGGTCCTGGGTGCCCTCCTTCCACCCCCGGGTGTTCGCAGAGGTATGTTCCTTAGTCATTTTGGGGTTTTGCAGGGGGAAGCTCGCCGAAGGTCGCCGAGGTCGCGGTCTACGGCCAGGATAATTTTTGGCTGGTTTTCGTCTAGCGTTACGTGCAACGAATTATCCAAAATCCGGTTTATTTATGTACACGCGTGCGTTTGAAAACCTTTTCGGGCAGGAATTATGAATCCAGAAATCTGGGTTTTTGCCCGGAAATCCGGGTTTTTGTTTAAGGGGTGAAAATACGTGTGTATCTTCAAGTGTTCTTGTGCTTTGGTCAAGAACACCTTCAAATCTTCAAATCTTCAAAGAAACCCTAATCTCTCACTCTCAAATTTTTTGGTTCAAGGTTCATCACCCTCCTTCTAGCGCCAAATTGTTGATAGAATTTACTAATCGTGTTTGTTTATGTGGCTATTATGTCATATTAATTCTACCAAACAATAATCTAAGAATGTGTTCTTAGTGTTCTTGAGAGGGTAAGATAGAGAGAGGGAAAGTGGAGAATTTAGAGAGAGAAAGTGGGAAATCGTATTGTATTGAATCTCCTGTAATAGTACAAGAGAAGTCTTATTTATAGGTGTGCGAATGTGAGGTGGCACCTTACGAGCCTATTTGGCTTCCGGTGTTGACGAGGGTTCCTGACCCTCGCCTTGGTCCCTCACACTGCTCCCTTTCCCAAGCCTCATTCTACTACATATCTATTTATCCTTCTATATACCCGCCGGTTGAGTTCTTCGGGTTTGGCGAGCTACCCGACGAGCTCCATTGCCTTGTGCCATTTCTGGGGGTTATGCAATGACGGACCTCGGCGAGATCCTTGACGAGGTCCCTAGGCGAGCTCCTGAAGTGAGCTTCATGGGCGAGCTCCTGAGGTGAGCTTCATGGACGAGCTCCTTAGACGAGCTGCTTAGGCAAGCTGCCTCCCATGTAGGCGAGCTCCCTTGCGAACTCCCCTTATCCTGCCCGATCGGCTAGCTGGCTGTAGATCTTCGGGAGCTCGAACGAGCTCCTCATTCACCTCGCCGAGCTCCCTTATGTTTGCCTCGGTCCAAGTTGACAGTGTGGCACCTCTGCGAGCTGGCGACCTGTTGGGACTTTGCGATAGTTCCATAATCATCTCTAATTGGTTCGCCTTATCAACAGTAATATACATTTGCTTTCCAATTTGTGTTACTATATGGGCAATTGTGTGTTACTGTAACGATAAAATATATTTTATGAGAATAAATATGTGTTTTTTAACTTATTCATCATTCCTTTAAATCTTTGTACTGTTTCATGTAGTAAAACGCTTTTTACTATTTTTACATGTGTTACTACATGAAAAAAATAATTATTTCTATAAAAATAAATAAATATTTGTGAATAACCAATATTTGTTCTTATAGTAACACACATTTTGTTTTTGTATTATGTGAAAAACTAATTATTCTATAAAAACAAATGAATATATGTAAAATAACAATATTTTATAAGATAGTAACACACATTTGGTCTAATAGCAACACATATTTGCTCTCCAGTTTGTGTTACTATTTGAGCAAATGCGTGTTACTATATTGGCAAATATGTGTGACTGTAAAGACAAAATGTATTTTTATAAGAATAAATGTGTTTTAATTTAATCATCATACGTTTAAATTTACGTATATTAATTTATGTAATAACATACTTTTTACTATTTTATATATGTTATTATATAAAAATAATTATTATTTCTATATAAATAATAAATATTTATGAAGAAATTAATATTTTGCCTTATATTAATACAAATTGCTCATATATTCTATGAAAAATTATTTATTTTATAAAAGTAAATTAATATATGTAAAATAATAATATTTAGTTTGGATAGTAACATACATTTTGCCTTATAATAACATGCATTTGTCCATATAATAATACAAATTGCGAGCAAATTTTTTAATTTGTGTTATAACATAATTGTTTGAATTTTTTTAAACCACAATAATTCAAAAAAAAAATAATAAATTAAGCTTGTTTCATTGAAACCCCCCTGTTATATGAATGGGTTGTGACCTTGTGGGAGTGAGACATGGTATATGCATGAGATTCACTTCCCCGAAAATGTGTGTGGGCCTTTTTTTTTCTTAAGTTTATTTTCAAAAAAATTTACTGTAGAAATTTCTATATAAGTTTTTTCTTAATAAATATATATATGGAACCCATGATAATAAGTGATAAATGGAAGAAATATTAAATGGAGAGGATCCAATCTCATCACACTTCTGAGTAAGCATTATATTTTAAGGGCAGTTATAAAGAAATATTTTTTTAGTTTTATTACAAAGAGGAGTAAGTGTGCAAATTTTAAAATATTTGTACATTTATTTTGAGTGTGCTTTTTAGTGTGCAATTTTTATAATTTTTGCACATTTGCATCTCTTTACAATTTAAAGAGAAAGTGTGTCCCTTTATATTTTCATATTTTGCATAAGGCTATATTTATCCATCAGCCCTATGTTTTAAAAGCGAAAGTTGACCCGGCCACCTTAATATTTTTTGTCGGACCGGGTTCAACCGGGTCTAACCATTTTTAAAGCAGTTGAACCGGTGTGACATCATAAATGCATAATATATATTTTAATAAAATTATATATCTTATGAATAAATTTTATTGAAAAATAAATTAAAATTAGATATTATACCGGAGGAGGGTGGAGACTTAGAGTTGTGTTTCCAGGAAGTGAAACTATATCTATTATCTAGGGTTATGAATTAAAATTAGACATTATATTATTAAATTATATTTAATATGTATTTTATATATAATTAATTTAGTTAATGCTGTATAAAAAAATACCATTTAATTAAAAAATTTATCAAAGCGCCGTTTCGGCCGGTCCAACGAGCAATCGGTCCGATCCGATTTTTACTGCTTTTCATGCATTTTTTAAAATGTCCGGTCCAACGTATTAAAGTGGTCCGGAGAGGTGTCCGAGTAGCGGTCGGACCGGTCCGATCCGCTTTTTAAAACACAGTCTATCTCTCCTTACTTTTTCTCTTCTTTCTCATTCCTTCATAATTCTTAATTTAAATATATGCTTTTTTATATGTATTTTTTTTAATACATTTATTTTCAAACTAATTAAGAAGGCTTTACACTGCAAGTGGGTCTATAGAATTAAGAATGAAGCTGATGGTAGCAAACGCTACAAAGCCCGACTGGTTGTCAAGGGGTTTGAACAGCGACATGGTATTGACTATACTGATGTCTTTACTCCTGTTGTGAAACTAACCACTATTCGAATGGCGTTGAGTATGGTAGCTGCAGAAAACTTGATGTTGCATCAGATGGATGTGAAGACGACATTCCTCCACGGTGACTTGGAGGAGGAGTTATACATGACACAACCTGAGGGGTATGTAAAGAAGGGAAAGGAGCAACTTGTGTGCAAGTTGAAGAAGAGCTTGTATGGTCTAAAACAAGCTCCAAAGCAGTGGTACAAGAAGTTCGACAACTTTATGATGGAGATTGATTACCAAAGATGTCACGCTGATCATTGTTGCTACTACAAGAGGTTTGACAATAGCTTTCTTATTCTCTTGTTATATGTTGATGATATGTTGATCGTGGGAGCTGATGCAAGAGAAGTAAATAAGTTGAAAAGACAGTTGTCAGAACGGTTCTCCATGAAGGATCTTGGAGAGGCAAAGCAGATTTTGGGCATGAGGATTGAACGTGATGAGGCGACGGGAAATGTGTATCTTTCGCAAGCTAGTTACATTCAGAAGGTCTTGGAAAGATTCAGCATGTCAGAGTCAAAGCCTGTGAGTGTTCCACTGGGCAGTCAGTTCAAACTTTCAAGGAAGGAGTCACCTAGGAACAAGGAGGAACGTGCTCAAATGATGGGGGTACCATATGCCTCAGCAATTGGTAGCATCATGTATGCCATGGTGTGTACAAGACCAGATATTGCTCATGCAGTGGGAGTAGTAAGCCTGTTCATGGGTGATCCGGGCAAGCAACATTGGGAAGCAGTGAAGTGGGTCCTGCGATACTTGAGAGGTACCATAGACAAGGCTCTATGTTTCAAAGGCAAAAATTTGGCGCTAGTGGGTTATGTGGATGCAGACTTGGCGGTACTCCTCGATGGGAGAAGAAGTACAACCGGGTATGTTTTTACTTATGGCGGTACTACTATATCTTGGACTTCTAAGTTGCAGAAGGTTGTTGCATTGTCCACTACGGAGGCAGAGTATGTAGCTGTGACAGAGGCAAGTAAAGAGATGGTGTGGTTGTAGACACTCTTGGGGGAACTTGGGAAGGAGCATGAAAATAGCACTCTTTTCAGTGATAGTCAAAGTGCTATATTTCTTGCAAAGAATCCGGCGTTTCACTCAAGGACAAAGCACGTTGAGTTGAAGTATCACTACATCCGTCATCTTTTGGAAAGGAAGATCTTGCAGCTTATGAAGATACTTGGAGATGAGAATCCAGCCGACATGTTTACTAAGGTGGTGGCCTTAGAGAAGTTGAAGCTATGCATAGCTTCAATTGGCCTTGGAACTTGAAGATAAGGCTAGGCGATGCCAGGTGGATAAGGGAGGAGAAACAAGAAGATATGGTTACATGGACGATTTAGTCTCCAAGTGGGAGATTGTTGGAGTGTGGAGTCTAAATTGACTGAATCACGAGCTGAATTTTTTGGGGCCCATTTTTGCTTCGGCCCAGTTGATCATAATAGGCTTAGGGTTAGGGCGAATGCTGTTTAAATATTGATATCGTCTTATTGTAATTATTATCCGAAAATATAGTGAAAAACCTGGCTTGGCATCGCCCCCAGACATAGTTGCAAGACGAACTGGGTAGACAAATCTCGTGTTATTTTTCGTTATCGTGTGTGTGCGTACAAAATTCCTAACACCTCGTTCCAGTAACAAAACATATCAAAAGGCTTAACTTTGTCCTTCTTGGAGTGGCGAAGGAGGAAACAGCCATCCCACTTCAACAAGATGTCACCATCCTCGAAATTTTTCAGAGGAAAAATCAGTCCAATCATAAACCGGAAAGGAAAAAACTGATCAGGGTTTTTGCCGATGACAAGTACTTTCACCCAAGATTTCTCACCGCCGCCATGCTCCTTCATCAACCATATGACAATTTCAGCTTCAGATCTATTGTCATCACACAAACACAGGGAATCCCAAAAGACACAAAGGGAAGTTGTACCACCTATACTACCCTGACAAAATGAAAGTGGAGTAGAAAAGCCACAAAATGTTTCTGTTTCAAGATCAAAACAACAAATCTTCAGGCAACATTGCAAATCATACGCCCGCCAGTGAAGTTTCCCGTTGAGAAATGCACCACAGTTACGAGTGCCTAAGAAAGAGGAATGGCCGAACAAGAAACTGGGGCCGACTGCTGCTATTCTTCTCCACGCTCCTGTTCCAAGAGTGTACACATGCCACTCAGGTTTAGAAAATATGAGCTGTTCTTCTTCTTTATGAGACTCATGAGAAATCCTAACCACCTTATATTCACCACTTATTTTGCTCACTCCAAATCCATAAGCCACCACATGTTTATCAGGGCAGACAAACTCTTGAGGACAGTCAAGTTTAATATAGTCACGTGTGATTGGATTGCATATAAATTAAAGACTATCAGGCTTGAGACTTTTTTCGCGCAAGAAAAACAAACCATTAACCGAGCCATATATCTTTCCGTGATGAGGGAGACTGAAATTGGTGACTGGTTTGTAGTGAAGCTCGTGATGTTCAAGATCGAGGCCATCATCAAACTCAGAAAGAATGTACGACTTTGGCTTCTGGTACTCACTAATAAGCAATGCCGGGACAGATTTAGAAAGGTGGGACTTGACAAACTCACTAGTCCCCACAAGATCGAGCCAAGGCTTACAAACACACTTACAACATACGACATTTCGGACAGGGAGTCTTGAGAGGATATTGACGGTAATCTCTGGTGGAAGTTTTTCAAAGAAGCATTGGTTCATATTCGGGTGGTCAGATAAGTGTCTATATCTTTAACTCCCTGATCAAACAACATAGGTAGCAAAAACAGAGTGTTAATCTGAGTCTAACATCATATTTAAGTTAATTCAACTGGAGAGAGAGAGAGTATAATTTCGGGACGATCATTTAGTTCAATCGTACGGAAGGGTTTTAGAAAAAAAGCCCTAATCCGTTCAATCAGGCACCGGAAAACAGAGAATTTTCGAAAACTAAAACAGAGTATAAACAAAATGTGCCAAAATTATTCATATTTATCTTCGAGGTCTCAAAGCAGTAAGGAAACGGTTTCAATTTACCTTCTCCGACGGTGAACCCACGAACTTTCCGACTCGAACTCAATGTATAGTTTCAAAAGAAATATATACACAAGGGAAAATTGTTGAAAGAAGAGAAACGAGTGTGTGATGGCGAAAGCTAAATGTGCGGAGAACACAGCGACGGAGAGTGGCGGTGGCGGCGGTATTGTGATTAAAGGTGATAGTGAGGAGGGAAAATCATGAGAGGAGTATGAGGCAACTTGGTGAGGCGCGAATTGTATTCTTCTCTTTCCGACTCCTTGTGTTCAAAACTTGTATTTCACGATATGAATTATTTATTAATTTTAGCATAAAAAATAGTAATAAAATTTAAATTTAAATTATCTTATCTATAATCCTAAAAATTCAACATAGATAGCCAGTTAACTAATAATTATTTATTAAAACTCATATTCAATGTTTTTTTTATTAAAACTAATATTATAAATTTTATTTTAATTTTTACATATTTAATGTAATATATGTTAAATTATAAATAGTAAAAAATTGATGCATACTACATTAAAAATATATTTGAAACGAAAGATATATGAATTTTAAAAATGTGAGTGAAAAGTATAATTAAAAAAAAATGAATATGTTGACATCAAGTGGCAATATTTTGCAGTTCTTTTGGGGCACAATATTTTTTTAGAAAAAAGTATAATAATTAATTAAAATGTATAGGATAAAGATTATATTATAGAGAATTAAAAAATATTTTTATTTTGGGAGTATGTAAACTTTTGTGGGACAACTTAAAAAGAAAAGTATACTAACTTTAAATAACGAATGTAGTATTAACTTTGGTTGAGAGTGAAATTCATACATCCACCATGAAGCTGTTTGAATACACTTATATACTTGCTCAAGTAGGTATTTAACTTATTTATTTACAAACTTCTAACTTTTATATGTATAAATAGATATTAAACTATACAATTCGATAATAACAATTACTCCCTCCGTCTCAGAGGTGTTTTCACCTTTGGGATGACACACTTTTTAAGAAAAGTAAAGTGTTGTGTAAAGTTATATTATTAAAATAATGAGATTAGTTGGATTATTAGGATAAAGTTATAGTTTCCATGTATAGGGTGTGAAAACAATTGTGGGACGGACGAAAAAGGAAAGTGTGAAAACAATTATGGGACGGAGGAAGTACAAAATAAATTTAATAAAAAATTTAATTTACTTAAAACTATTTGGTTGTTTGGGATATGACACTTGAATTTAACTTAATAAAATATTTGATTTTGTTTTCAAGACCAAATAAATTAAATTGTGATTTCAATATTTACACAAAGCCTAAAAAATTAAATTCACAAAATTAATACAATTAAATTAAAATAAGATAATATAAAGAGATTTGCAAAAAATCTATTATATCTTAAAAATTCTTTCATTTAAGAATAAGAGTTTATTTACCATGTATAAAATAATTGTATTGTATATTTAATATAATTAAACAAAATTATTGTATTGAAATACATAAAAAATTTAACAAACTTTTGTGAATGTTGGGCAGTGAGAAAGTGTCACAGCGTGTGACATGTGGCAGCTAGTAATACAAGGAATAATTCAAGAATAATGAAATTTGCGGGAAATGTATATTTATTATTTTGTCTAACTATTGTGTTTATATATATAGATTATATCATAATGCAACACATATTTTGTTTTATTATTATTAAAAAATTAAATTTATTTTTATTTATAAATTAAGTTTTGTCAAATTGTATAGGGGCCACTTTCTTTAAAAGCTAAGTAATTTTTTCAGTGATAATATGATACTAGCTAATTCGTCCGGAAAAAAATTGTAAATACTTTTTTAGTTTATCGCATAAAAAATTGCATACAATAATGATGGTATGAAACTAATTTTATGGTTAATAATATTACATTAATTTAGTAATACAATAATATTTACCATAGGAAAACTTGCATTTTTTCTAAATTAAGGGGGGCAAACTCTTTTTTTGCTCCATTTTATAAAAACTCTTTCTTTTACCAAAAAAAAAAAAAAGCAAAATAGTTGGCGAAAGTTTAATACGTGAAATATCGAAATATTTTATAAAAGGACCAATATCAAAATATTTTTAAATTTACATCAATATTAAAATATATAATTCATATGAACCAAATTTAAATCCATAATATATTACAAGACTATAAAAATTTTAACCCTCGTTTCTATTTCCTTTTGTTATCAAGCATATAAATTTTGTAAAAGCAAAACTTGTTTAATTTTACAATATTTTAAAAAGTTTCTAGGATGCACAAAGGTGCATAGTATGCACCTTGATTTAATTTAATTTGATATTTTTAGAAACACATAGTATACGCCGCACTATGTGTTTTTTGGTAATTGAGACATTAACTAGTTGTTCTTGGGTATTGCAGAGAATTGTTTTTGGGCATTAAGGAGTTGTTCTTAGGGTATAACTAGTTGTTCTTTGGATATTACAGACTTGTTCTTGGGGTATTAGTAAATTGAGGTATTAGTAGATTTTTCTTGGTGCATTATCTAAACTTGTTCTTGGGGTATTATTTAAACTTGTTCTTGGAATATTAAACTTGTTCTTGAGGTATTATAAATTGTTCTTTAAGTATTACTAGTTTATTAAATAATTATTTATTAAATATTCATTTATAAATTGTTCTTTAGATAATATAAATTATTATTTGTGTATTATATATTGTTCTTTGAGTATTACAAATTGTTCTTTAAGTATTATAAACTATTCTTTGGGTTTATTCAATTATCAATTATTCATTGTGTATTATAACTTATTCTTTGAGTATTACAAGATGTTCTTTAGGTATTATAAGATGTTCTATGTGTATTATAAATTGTTCTTTGAGTATTACTCATTTATTATTAATTAATTAATTATTAATAAATTGTTCTTTAGACATTATAAATTATTATTTGGGTATCATATATTGTTCTTTGGATATTATAAATTGTTATTTAGGTATTATAAATTATTCTTTATATGTATTCATATATAAATTGTTCATTGGATATTCTAAATTGTTCTTTAGGTATTATAAATTGTTCTTTGATTATCACTCATTTATTAATTATTCATTTATAAATGTTCTTTGGATATTATAAATTACTATTTGGATATTATACATTATTCTTTGAGTATTACAAATTATTTTTTAGATATTATAAATTATTCTTTGGGTTTATATCTATTATTCGTTTATCAATTGTTCATTTATAAATTATTCTTTAGATATTATAAATTATTCTCTCGTTATTTATATATTATTCTTTGGGTATTATATATTTATTTTTTGGGTATTATAAATTATTCTTTAAGTTTATTCATTTATTATTTATTAATTATTCTCTGGAAATTATAAATATTCTTCGGGTATTATAAATTATTTTTTGGGTATTATAAATTGTTCTTTGAGTATTACAAATAAATATTTGGGTATAATTATTCATTTATTACTTAGTTGTTTTTCGGGTATTATAAATGATTCTTTGAGTGTTATAAATTTGGATGTGAATGAGCAAAATTAATTTTTGAATTTGGGGTGCATCAAGACACACTCTTTCACATGTACGCCAACCTAATATATTCATCAAGTCTGGAGCGTCATCAAGTGTGTAAGTAATCACAAAAAAATCTATTTGACAGATTCTAAAACATTGATATGATGCTTCAAAGGTTCCAAATTGGCATTCTTGATGAATGAATA
Source organism: Prunella vulgaris (assembly GCA_026898435.1). Taxonomy (NCBI): domain Eukaryota; kingdom Viridiplantae; phylum Streptophyta; class Magnoliopsida; order Lamiales; family Lamiaceae; genus Prunella; species Prunella vulgaris. Next base: position 1,797,454 of record JAPKLY010000045.1, read on the forward strand.
ATCAGAATGATCTCACATCTCCAAATCCAGAAAGACTACACCATTCATACATAATCTAATCTACTTCAAATGGCATAAAATTAATTATATGACCATCTTCATAATTATACCACCGTCACACACAAATTTTGAGAAAAACAGAAAATGCAGAGGATATGCTACACACAAGAAAATGCAAGAAACGAATATAATAAGTATAAAGAACAGATGAATAACGCATAAAGTTGTGTCCTCATTCAAAGGTCTAACAAATACTACAAACGTTTAATACTGGTAACCAACTTATCTTCATTCTAAAATGCTGAAAATCAATACGAAATTGAGCTCTCCATCGTGAAACTCTTGAGTGATAGGAAGCTAAAGGCGTGGAGGGGACGAAAGACATAACAATTTGCTCCAGACACATTGATTCTCCAAGTAGTTTTATTCTTGCTGGAGTAGTAGTAGATTTTTTGGGAAATTTGGTCACACGAAAGCAAAATGTCTCCATCTTCGAAAACTTTAAAAGGAAATGCTCCGCGACCAACACGAAATTTAGGGGTTCTGGTGATCACATACTTCTTAGTCCAAGATTTCTCAACTCCATATTCATTCATCAACCATATTACAGTTTCATCAGTAAATGTATTAATACATAGGCAGAGGCAATCCTCGAGAACAGTAAGGCGAGCGTTGTATGCTATACTAAGTGATGCATGGGGAGGAATAGAAAAAGTGCTGAAAGATTCAGTTTCAAGATCAAAGCAAGAAAGCAACGGAGAGCCATTCAAATCACGTGCCAACCAGTGAAGATTCCCATTCAGAAACGGGATACTATCATCACATTTAGTGTAATCTACAAGAGCATCGGACTTAATGCTTCTCCATGTTCCTGTTCCAACAGTGTATACCCTACACTCAAATTTAGGACCCCCCACAAATTTTCAGCAAGAATAACGACCTTATATTTGCCACTTATTTTACACTTTCCAAATCCGTAACAGAGTGATAAGCAACGTGAATCATCGAACTTTTGAGGACAGAGGTCGATGTACTCACACGTGATTGGATTGCATAAGTAAAGAGAAAAAGAGTCCGTGGAGGATTCAAATATGCGCAAAAGAAGCCATCCATCAACTGATCCCTCTGCACAGAAGGAACTACTTTGGGAGGAATTAGGGAAGTGTAGCTTGGTGAATGATTCAAGAAGCCGTGGTGTTGAATATCGAGCACGTCTGTTAATTCGATAATTCCATACGACCTCGAGCTGTTGAAGACACCTAGGACTGTTACTGGGACAGACTTAGAAAGATGAGACTTGACAAACTCATGAGTCTCCACTAATTCGAGCCACGACTTGCAAACACACTTGCAATTTATAACACTTTTAGCAGGGAGTCTTGACAGGATATCAATGATTATATCTGAGGATAGCATTTCCATCTTCAATCTTTCTATTTCCTAAAGAAAATGATATTAATGCAAGTGTGATTCAAAGAAAACTTCCAGAGATGCAATAATCAAAGATTTCTCTAAAAATCAAACTATATTGTTGTATATAAGCAAATTAAAGCAAACTATAGACCTAAAAATTCTAACTTAAACAATTTCAGTATGTGTTTTTCTTCTTCAATTGAACTCAAATTTACCTGTCTCAGGTGGGGTTTATGGCTCCACCCCAGTACACGTCAATAATCCCGCTTGAAAGATCAGTTTTAGACTTTTCGGGTTCTACTCTGTATAGGGATTCGATGTAATTAACATTGCATTTCATCAACAAGTAAAAAAAATGTTCATAAAATCAAATTCCGTTTTTATGATGTACCTGAGATGAAATTGTGGCGGAGGATATAGAGATGCGGGCCTTTGCCTGCCGGCGATCGAGCTTTGATCGGAGGCAGGGATGTGATGTCCTAAGTTAGGGTAACAAAGAAGGGGAAAGTGACTGGTGTATCTCTCAGTCCACCCCCAATTTTTTAATACTCCCTCCGGCGGCGGTAGGAATTTGCACCCTAGGGAGGGAAAATATACATTTTTGTCCTATAAATTTCGTTAACTTTGATTTTCATTTTCTTAAATTTTGAATTTTTATTTTTGTCCTTTTAACTTACCAAAAATTATGGTTTTCGTTCTCTTAAGGTTTGAATTTTTGTTTTCGTCCTTTAACTTACCAAAAATTATGATTTTCGTCCTCTAATCGCCTATAACCAGTTATACAATCGGTAATACACATGTGAATCCATTTTTTTTAAAAAAAAAAATACTAACATGGGGGTATTTGGAGAGTATTAGGTCTTGACAAAATACACTTTTAACCGTAAATTCCCTTCTAAATATCGTCCAATACTTACATCTATATAATCTTCTGTCCGAATTCATTTTTTAATATGATGTATAAACTGTGCAACCAAAACCACAATGACATTTAATATTATGCTCGAAACTCGTTGATTCATACGAATTTCTTGAAGACTCTCATTTTTTTCCGTATAGTGAGTATGCGCTCAAAAGAATTTAAGCTTTTGGATGTTTTGATTTGGGGATCTTTGTTCCTTTTTTTTCCTAATTCTCTCAAACCCCCATGCCTAGATTTGATCGACTAGGGTATTGATTTGAGAGAGAATTTACGGTTAATCTTTATTTTATCCATCAAGACCTAATTCCCTCTAAATACACCCACATCAGTATTTCGCTTAAAAAATAGAAAAAATTGATTTACGTGTGTATTACCAATTGTGTGACTGATTATAAGCTGTTGGAGGAAGAAAAACATAATTTTTTTGTAAGTTAAAGGACGAAAAAAAGTCAAAACTTAAGAGGACGAAAACCATAATTTTTTATAAGTTAAAGGACGAAAACAAAAATTCAAAACTTAAGAAAACGAAAACCAAAGTCAACGAAACTTATAAGACAAAAATATATATTTTCCCTATGGGTAAATATGTGTATAAGCTTGTGAGTGTGCATGTAAATCAATGTTTCATTTTTTAGTAGTGTGCAAATTTGTGTGGAATGTGCGAATAAGAAAAGTGTACAAATTCCTGTGAGATAATTTTAGCATAAAAATATATTTTATGAATTGAATTTTAAAAATTTCGTACAAAATTTTGAGGCAAATATTAAAGCATATGGTACAACGCCAAGCTATGCTGCCCATAAAAACACATCTCTCTCTATAGAATAATACTTGAAAAGGAAGGGATCTGAATTCATGCTGAAAAAAGAAGGCTAATTAATCAAAAGTAAGGTAAAAAGTAAATAGGCTCTGAATAGGTTTTCTACACTCTATCAGCAAACTTTACTTCACTACAAATACTACTAGGAGTAACGGACACGTGTTACAATAGCAATGGTGCAGGCAAAATGACAAAATCATAACAAGTTTGTACCATGAGCGAGCTGTCAAACCCTTGAGGATATTATTGCATGGGAAAGGGTTCACCATTGTATTGTGGCCATTAACGAACAAAATAGTTTGTTTATTAAAAGGTATTTGAGTTATAAGAATGTGAAAATAAAGTGATTTTTACATAAATAGAAAATAAAGTGATCTTTATGTAATAGATATTCACAATGGTAGTTACCAAACATGATGAGCAATCCTTTGTTTACAAGATACCAACCATAAGTAAAAAAATTATTTTGACCATATTACAATTGATGCTTTGAAGGACTGCATGTGTTTATGTAATACCATGATGATGATCATAGAAAGGTTATTTGGTTCATGAAGGAACATGGGATCAAGAAATCTTGGACGAAAAAATGTGTCATCCGAAAAACAGGACGTCTAGGTACAATTAATAAGCAATTATCTCATCTTATCAAGCTTCATCAATAACACATTGCATGTATAAATTTTAGAACAGATAATGTGATCAAACCTGGCTAATTTGTGAGAAATAGACAGTCAGATATATTGTTCATTACATGACAATCTGCAAATTAAAAGTTTTTTAGAGTACTAAACATTTTCACAAAATAGATCAGTACAATCCACTGATAAGAAATTCAGTTACAGATTTCCTAAATCATAATTTAATTGATCACAGCTAACAGATTCAGTCATGGAAACAAGAGCAAGAACAGTTAAACTGCCCAGAATCAGAAAGTGCTCACATTCTCCCCATTGAAACTCTTGAGGGAAAGAAAGCTCGGGGTGTGAACGATTGCCTCGTGCCAGGAAGGAAACAGATCAAAAGGCTTAAGTTTGTCCTTGTGGGAGTAACGGAAGAGGAAAGAGCCATCCCACTCCATCAAGACGTCGCCATCCCTGAAAATTTTGAGAGGGAAATGCAGTCCGATCATAAAGCGAAATGGAAAGAACTCAGGGGTTTTGCACATGGCAATTACTTTCACCCAGATTTTCTGATCTCCATTCTCCTTCATCAACCATATGACAATTTCAGCATCAGATGTGCTGTCACACAAGCACAGGGAATCCCCCAAGGCACAAAGGGAAGCCATCCATCCTGTACTTCCTTCATGAGGAAGAGGCGTAGGCACGCCAAAAAATGTTTCATTTTCAAGATCAAAACAAGAAAGCCACGGCTTGCCATTTAAATTTTATGCCAGCCAATGAAGATTACCGTTCAAAAATGTGCCAATGTAGCGAGTTGCCAAGCAATAAGGACCGCCATACAAGTAAGAGGGACCAAGAGGTGGTATTCTCCTCCAAGATCCTGTTCCAAGAGTGTACACCTGCCACTTAGGTATTGAAAACCTGAGATGCCCGACGCCTTCTGCATGATACTCGTGGGAAATCCTAACCACCTTATACTTACCGGTCATTTTGCTCACTCCAAATCCATAAGCAACTACATGTTTATCTGAGCAGACAAACTCCTGAGGACAGTTCAGCTTAATATACTCGCGTGTGATTGGATTGCATATGAAAAGACCATCAGGTTTGAGGCCTTTGTCGCGCAGAAAAAGCAAACCATTAACCGAGCCGTGTATCTTCCCTTCATAAGGGAGACTGAACTCAGTGATCCGACTGTAATGAAGCTCATGGCGTTCAAGATCGAGGCCATCTTCAAAGCCGGAAAGCCTGTACAACTTGGACTGCTCCTGGTACTCAAAGACTAGCAGGGCGGGGACGGATTTAGAGAGGTGGGACTTGACAAACTCACGAGTCCCCAAGAGATCGAGCCAGGGCTTACAAACACACTTGCAATATGCAGCAGTTCGGGCTGGGAGTCTTGACAGGATATTGATGGTGATCTCTGATGGTAAATTTTTGAACAAGGCTTGGCTCATTTTTGGATTTTGGTAAATTTTTGGTTAGATTTGTGTCCGTAACTCCCTGATCAAACAAATGGGAAGAAAAAATTATAGTGTTCAACATCAAATTTCGAATAATTCAACAGGATATTCGAATTAAATCTCTAATTACAGAGTATGGCTACATTCCACTACAACCAGTATAATATATACAGAGATCATGAAATGTAAATCAGCAAACCCTAAATTGATGAAAGAAGTGTTGGAAATTGGTTTGGAATATGGGTAGTTGACCCAAGTTTGACCAATTTTATCATGATATTCCATTGGTGAAAAATGGAATTAAGTTGCAAAATATTAATCTACGTTCGGAGTAGATGAGTTTGAGATATTAATTTGCTCAAAACCAATTTCGGGTGAATGAGATATTAATACATGAAGTTAGCAACTTAAACATGTTGAAGAGAGAAAATAAGGGAGAAAATATGGAAATAATCCTTTGTCCCACATAGGAAAATGTGAAGGATTTGGAGTCCCTTATATGTAGACTTGTGTACAATAGAATTAATAATATTCTATGGTCTACATGTTGGTGCCTTAAGGTTATCCCGAAGGGCTAACCCAAAGACCCTCATGCTACACCCGCATGGGCTCGGGCACGCGCACGTCGCACATAGTTGCATTGGGCGCTTTAGAGGCGCACTTTGCACTTTGCACTTCGCACGTACGCGTCGTCGCGAGGAGCTGGGGAGCCTTTAATTTTTAGAACGGCTCGATCAAGGATCAGTACGTGGGTGTACGGACCATCGCGTCGGTACGGTTCGGATGGTCCGGGTCGGACCCGGATCGCCCGTCTGGAAGTCAGAATGGGCGTGCGCCCAGTGGGGTTCGAACCCGAGTCAGACATGCGCGGATCAGGTTAAGGGTGCAGCCAACAGGTGCGATCAGAACCCTTGAAAATCAAGAGGTGTGATCTAAGGGCTCAGGATTAAAGGTTGGAAAAGATGCAGCCCTTCACCAAAAGGCACCACATCTCTTCAATTATTATAAATAAGACCCCAATGTTCATTCCAGAATTCATTCACAACCAAAATAAGCCTTCTCCTCTCTAAAAGCATTCAAGCATTCTAAGTGTGCATTAGAGTCGTGTCGGGAGTTCCGGATACCTATTTTGCGATTCACCGATAACTTCTGATTTGTAGTGCAACAATCTGAAGTTCTAAAGTCATTGTATCTTGGGGACGGTTGTCTACGATCCGTATTGTACCAGTGTACGGGGGCAATAACGTCTTACGGAGAGCGAGTGAAACTCGTGCCTCGACTTTGTGTTTCTAAGTCCGTGTCAACACTTTCATCTTCCCATACACACTCATTATATTCTAACAATCGTAAGACGTTATTTCGTGTATTCGAAGATGTCTACTTCATCAACTCCTACCCTTCCTCCTGCTCACTCGGAGAAACCGGCCAAGTTTGTCGGTACTGATTTTAAGAGATGGCAATCTAAGATGCTGTTCTACCTAACTACTCTCAATCTCTCTCGATTCTTGAGGGAAGATCCTCCTACTGTGGAGGAGGGGAGCGACGACCAAGACCGGTTGAATGCTCGAGATGCATGGAATCACAGTGATTTCATATGCCGAAACTATATCTTAAATGGTTTAGACGATACCATGTATTCCGTCTATGCAACCTTCAATACCGCCAAGAAATTGTGGGGGTCTTTAGACAAGAAGTACAAAACGGAGGATGCCGGCACGAAGAAATTCATTGTCGGACGGTTCCTCGACTTCAAGATGATCGATTCAAAAACGGTCATAGAACAAGTTCGAGAGTTGCAGTTGATAATCCATGAGATTCATGCTGAAGGAATGCAACTTTCAGAATCCTTTCAAGTAGCTGCCTTGATAGAGAAGCTACCGCCTCTTTGGAAGGATTTCAACAACTACCTCAAGCACAAACGTAAAGATATGGGCCTTGAGGACTTGATCGTGAGACTAAGGATTGAGGAAGACAACCGAAAATCTGAAGTCAAGAGCGACAAGAAAAATGGAGAGGTACGTGTGAATTTGGCTGAGTCCGGGAAGGGCAAAAAGAGGAAACATGCTGGCAAACAACAGAAACCTGCAAACAAACGGTTTAAAGGTAACTGTTATAATTGTGATAAGCCCGGACACAAATCAAGTGAGTGTCGACAGCCAAAGAAGGCCGATCAGAAGCAGCATCAGAAGCAGCATCAGAATCAGGCCAATCTTGCCGAGCACAAAGCCCTGAATGAAGGAATGTCTGAACTTGATCTATCTGCAGTCGTGTTTGAGGCAAATCTGATAGATAATCCGAGGGAGTGGTGGGTTGACACAGGGGCTACCCGTCACATTTGTTCAGACAAAGACCTATTCTCCACCTATCAACCAATCAATGGAAGAAAGCTCTTCATGGGTAACTCCGCAACATCAAACGTAGTTGGATTGGGGAAGGTGGTACTGAAGATGACCTCGGGAAAAGAACTAACTCTTGTGGATGTGCTGCATGTCCCGGATATTCGCAAGAACTTAGTCTCTGGTTCCTTATTGAACAAAGCCGGATTTAAGTTAGTATTTGGGTGTAGCCGTGTAGGGTCTTAAAAAGTAAATTTGAATTTCGTTGGGGCTAAAAAACTACGTTGATCATGTGCAGGTGCGAGAACAGTATAAAATCATAATCTTCTGTAAGTTAAAAAATTAAAATTAAAATTTAAAAGGATAAAAAATAAAATCAATGAAACTTAAAAGGAGGAAAATGTATATTTTCCCTAAGTTTTATTATATGCAAGTTGTGTTTTGTAACATAAAAACTCGTATGCAATATTGCACCATACCCGACTCGTGCAATATCCCCAAATAAAAATTCGCGGATTCAATAAAACTTTTAAGAAAAATTCTCGCCACTTCCAAAATGTATACCACATGAACGTATTTGTGTTATTGTAAAACAAAATGTGTGCTACTACATCTTAAAAAGTTAATTTTTTGTACTTTTAAAGTAACTATAAGAATAATATGTATTTTTACAAGAACAAATAGGTGTTTCTTAATTTATTTTTCATTTTATTATTAATTTTATGTTGATAATATGTTGCTAATGTAATAATACCTTACATGTGTTACTATCTCGTCACTCCCAAAATGTATACCACATGAACATATGTGTGCTACTGCAAGATAAAATGTGTGCTACTGTAAGACAAAATGTGTGCTACTACATCTTAAAAAAATAATTTTATCGAAATTCCAGGATGTATACCACAAGAACATATGTGTGCTACTGTAAGACAAAATATATGCTACTACATCTTAAAAGATAATACTCCCTCCGTCTCAAAACTACTTTCACACTTTCCTTATTTGGACGTCCCAACTCTTCTTTCACACACCTAAAAAGGAAACTTTTTACACTCACAAAAGTCAATAAAGTACACTTCTTCTTATTTTATTTTTTAACTTTACATTCACATACTTACTTTTTCTTAATTCGCGTGTCCGGAACTACTATGAAAGTAGTTCCGGGACGGAGGGAGTAATTTCTATAAAAATCAATAAATATTTAGGGAAAATGAATATTTTTTCTTATAATAATACACATATAGATCTTACATTGTATTAACATATTTATTTTCTACAAAAACAAATGAATATATGTAAAAATAACAACATTTGTTCTTATATTAGTACACATTTGACCTTATAGTAGCATAAATTTACTCATACAGTATCACCAACTGGAAGCGAAAATTCTGAAATTTGAAAATTGCCCAAATCTGACCCGACCAGTTCAAGATCCGCGAATTTTATTACTTTGACCCTATTGACCCGCGAGTTTTCAAATTTTTTATTTTTTGGCATATATTGCACCGTGCAATATTGCACGGGAGACCTACTCGTTTTGTAAAAGTTCACTTCGTGACACTTTTGATAAATGCACAAGAGTTTGTGAGTATTTTTGTAGATATATGACAAATATATATATACACACTTTAAATTTATGATATTAGATTTTTGGGGACTAATACCAAAACTGTTCCATAACTTTTCAACTTTTTTATTTTGATTCTATAACTATATAATGTTTCAATTTAATTCCATAACAATTCTAATCTAACCAAATTAGTCATATAACTATGTAATATTTCAATTTAGTCTCACAACAATTCAAATCTAACCAAATTAGTCCCATAACTATGTAATGTTTCAATTTAGTCCCATAACAATTCAAATCTAATCAAATTAGTCCCAAATTTGTTTATGTCATTTCTGGCGATTTGAGACTAATTTGGTTATATTTGAATTGTTATGAGACTAAATTGAAACATTACATAGTTATGGGACTAATTTGGTTAGATTTGAATTGTTATGGGACTAAATTGAAATATTACATAGTTATGGAACTAATTTGGTTATATTTGAAATATTATGGGAATAAATTGAAATATTACATAGTTATGGAATCAAATCAAAAAAATAAAAAAGTTATGGTACAATTTTGATATTAATCTCATTGTTTTGTGAATGAAAATGGGTAATTATTGAAGGTTTTCATGCAAAATTATACTCCAACTATTGAAATTTTTTAGCGTGCGTATTTTTTGCTTTTTATCCAATACTGTAGTATTCAATAAAGATTTAACTAAGAAAAGAAATATTTCAGTATAGTAAACTTGATACACAAAACAAATATACTACTTACAGGAAAGATACAAAATGAGTATTAATAGTGGGGACAAAAAGTAAAATACCCATTTTGATAAAAAAAAAAAAAAGTTTTTTACCCATTCCTTTTAAGAAAAAAGTTTTTTACCCATTTCTTCTAAATTTTTTTTTTCTACCCATATGGCTCATTTTCTTACTTCTTACCCCATCCACATCCTCCTACCCCCACTCCACTTTTTTTATTTTTAATTCAATTATAAATTAGTTAAAAATTAATAAAAAAATATTTATTTATATTAATAATTTTCACACTCTTTAATAAATTATTATAGGTTGTCCTAAATATTTACAAATTCTCTTATTAATTAATAAATGATAAATAACTAGAACTAATATAAGAAATATAAAATTACATAACATACTAAATTAAAAGTAGCATAAACTTAGTCATATCTAGTACACACCTCATGCTAATAAACAAGACTATTGATTAGTAGTTCACAAATTTTCATTTGGGCAATTGCGTTTATTATGTCCAATTTTCCCACATATTGAACACTTTCTGATAGCACGTCTTCGTGGAACTTCAGGTTGGTTGGATGTGTTAGCTGATTCTTGCCTCAAGCTTGTAGGTTGGGTACAATTGGCTCGATTATTGTCTGGTTGCTGGCATGAAGAACAAACGTGTGTTTTTCTTCTAGAGGTTGATGTTTCTAATCCAGATGATCGTCTGTTTTGTCGTGGCCGGCCAGCTTGCCTAGGTTGCATAGGCGGATTACATCTCATGAAGTTGACCCATTCCGGATTGACCCAATGGTCTAGGTGGGGCACCGGCATAATCTTACCTCCCCACATCCCTCTTACACTCTCATTACTGTAATATTGGCTCACAAAATGACTAATGGGATAGTTACCAAGCCTGCAAGATTAAAAAAATATTCACACACATATTAATCCACAACACATGATTTATATATATATGATTAAAAGGTTGTACAAGACCTATATAAATACCTAATAGCTGCAGCAGCATGAATGCACGACATCAACAATCCCTGAAACTCTCCACAATCACATGTTTTATGCGCCAAATTTACAACAAAGAATGCTGAAACAATTGTAACCTTGTACTGGTTATCTCCCAAGCTCGTGACAACCAGCTTGCTTGCTTGCTTCTTGATATCGGCCATTTTTTTGGAAACTTTCTGACATAAAATTTGGGAATGAGCCAATGCTGCATCACGTCGTTTTGTGAACCAAGACTCAATAATTATTCTAGCGCATTCTAGCATAGATACAACAGGTAGCCTCCGAGCCCATAGTAAAATGTTGTGCAAGGTGATCAGGACTTGATGAAGGAACCTCTAGAGAAAGACGCCATGCACTTGCACTGTGTTGAGGTGGGTTCATACTATTCCAAGCCTCACAAAAATAGTGGAATTCTCTAAGGCACTCCTCATGTAACGGTTCCTCATCTAACTGATCATCTTCATCATCAAAAGTTGTGTTGAGATCTTCATGATCCCTAACATTAGACCCAATTGGACTAATGGGAGCGTGAGACATTGTACTAGGACCGACACCATCGACATACAAACGAGTACTCTGTGGTGGCACATGCATGAAATCTCTTTCCGTTCTCTCGTATTCAGCAATGCTATTACGATTGTTTATTTTCTTCAGTGACACATACACAACGAGATCTTGATTTGTGTACTTGTGTAAAAATTGTGCGACATCGTCTGTACCTAACCTCCAACGGATAAGTTTTTCCCGCAATTCACAAAGAGTTTCTACTCGATAGCCCCATTCACTCATATCTGTTTGCACCAGTCCATGTATTTTTTCCATCATATTAACATATGTATCTGGAGGATTCACCCAAATAAGAATGTGATCCATTTCACCATTTGTATATTGAAAACCTTCCCAATAACCTCCATGATGAACCACCATAAATCTTGTATTCTCATCCATCTACAATTAAATTAACAAAAAAAATCATTAATTAAATATAGAGAAAGTATAAAAATATAGAAAAATAGCTTATTAATAATATAATGTCATTATAATAGTTAACATTGATACAAATCAAATTTAGTTCGTGTCCAACCAAATACAAAATAGTTTTTAAATATGTGTTATTTTAATCAAGATGTTATAAGATCATTTTAATTTCGTCATCTTAATTTAAAAACCACAGTGTTATCTAATCATTTTATAGAATTTATTTTTTAAACAACGGGAAAAAAAATCATTACTATTTGATTAGCCTCAAATCGAAGTTATAGAAAATTATATTTTTTAATAGATGATATTTAGATTTCATTTAATATATTGATATGAATGTTTTTTGTTAGATCTTTAAATTTGACAAAAGAGTTTCACACTATGCATGCTTAACCTTATTATTTTAAGAAATTGATGGCCTGCAAGAAATATCTTCAGCACATTTTATGTATATAACAATATAAAGTACATACATCATGAATCTATTTAACTCGTTAAATTCAGTCAACTTATAATTTTTTTTTTATGGTAGTTAACTTATAATTAAAAAGCTATTCTCACGTGTATTTAAAATTGGGAATATTTTTGTGTTAGTTCTTTTTCAAAATTTAGACAAAATTTCACTTTTAAATTTGTATTTCAAAAAATATTATTTAAAAACTATCTCCTTGAAATAGTTATTTTTTTTCTTTCCAACAACTTACACAATTTTAAAAAAATATAAAAAATGAAAATGGGGTTGAAAACATTAGATGTATCTAAGAATGTTGAACTATTACGAGTTAATTGAATAAATAAAAGCATTCCTTTTGAACTATTTAATATGTGAAATGAATAAATAAATTGCATTTTTTATAAAATGTAATATACCAGAATTTATTTGCCGGAATCTTCAATAACATCAAGAAATGTATGCTTCTTCAACTTCATAATCCATCTTGATAGAACTCCACATATTTTTTACAGTGTAAAAATGTAAGAAAGTGAATTGTGAATGTTGAAAGAAGGTGAAGGAGAATTGTGAATTGTGTATATTAATTGGGGGTTGTGTATTTAATTTGAGTGGGTGAAAGAACTAATTTAGGGGTAGGGGGAGGGTTGCCGACTGTGTATGGGGTGGAGTATGAGGATTGGGGCAATGTTGTGTGGGTTTGTTGGGGTAGAAATTTAATTTGACAGGGATTTATTTGAGTAGGGATTTAATTTGGCAGGAGTTTATTTAGGTAGGGATTTAATTTGGCAGGGCTTGTTTGGGTAGATATATTTAATTTGGTAGGATGGGGGTGTGTTTGGGTAGTGTGCTAATTGGGGTTATGTTTTTGTCCTTATGTGTAAGTAGAGATGTAGTACATGATAGATGGGTATAATTTTTTTTTTTTTTTAATGATGGGTAAATTTTTTTTTTTTATTAAAGTAGGTATTTTCACCATTTTTCACTTAATAATGTCGTAGAATAGCAACTACAACTGAAAAAGATTCACTTTGCTAGCTAGATGACAAACGTGATCAATGCATATGCCATATTTGTGATATTATTCCACTGGTTATAAGCTATGTTTTAAAAGCGGAAGCGGAAGTTGACCCGGTCACCTTAAATTTTTTGGTTGGACAGGGTTCAACCGAGTCTAACCATTTTTAAAGCGGTTGAACCGGTGTGACATCATAAATACATAATATATAATTATATATTTTTATATATATTTTTTCTAATAAAATTATATATCTTATGAATAAATTTTATTAAAAAAATAAATTAAAGTTAGATATTATATCGGAGGAGGGTGGAGATTTAGAGTTGTATTTCCAGGAAGTTAAACTATATCTATTATCTAGGGTTAAGAATTAAAATTAGACATTATATTATTAAATTATATTTAATATGTATTATATATATAATTAATTTAGTTAATTTTGTGTAAAAAAATATCATTTAATTAAAAAAATTGTCAAAGCGCCGTTTCGGCCGGTCCAACGAGCGACCGGTCCAACCCGGTTTTTACCGCTTTTGAGCATTTTTCAGGCACTTTTGAAAATTCCCGGTCCAACGTACTAAAGCGGCCCGGAGAGGTGTCCGAGTAGCGGTCGGACCGGTTCGACCGGCCGGTCCGATCCGCTTTTTAAAACACAGGTTATAAGGATATATTAAGATGAAATTGTGAAAATGTAAATTTGAAATTTTAACTATGTTTGGTTGTAGTTGATATGATACTAGAGTAATGGGCCGGGATGACTCGGGTCAGAAAATGGGCCGGGATGACTCGGCAACGACACATCAAGCTGCTCTCAGTTTGCGGGCCAGTCGGGTTGAGTCTATTACAAATCGGACCTATATTTTAAAAGTTTAGTCTGGTTCTAGATGTACGGGCCATCAGGCCAAAATGACCAGTTATTTTAATAATTAAATTTATATATAAATCACCTATACCAAATATGTTAGGATATTCCTGTTAGTTGTTTTGATGATATAATAAACCAATCAGCTTGTAATAGGATCAACTGAACATGTTAGTCAGCTGATGAGTAGTTAGGATTAGATAGGTTTGAGTAAGGGGGAATTCACCTTGCTACATAGAAGATCTGAAGTTATCATAGAGAAGAAGATCAGCTACGGCTTTGAGGACTTAGCCGATTCTAGTAGACAGAAGACTTGAGCAGCTGACACTGGAGCATCAAGAGTAGAACATCAGAGGAGTTAAGATCAGCTGACATCAGAGGAGTTAAGATCAGCTGACATCAGAGGAGTTAAGATCAGCTGATATCAGAAGAAACAGATCAGCTGATATCAGAAGATCAGCTGATCAGCTGAGCACGTCGCAGACAAGACAAGGACCAAGGATCAAGAGTTTCCAGACAAGGTTCAGAAGACCAGCTGAGGTGCACTCCAGCAGACTTGCACATCAGCTGAGGCCCAAGTATCAACAGACTGATACACCAGCTGAGGAGACAGATCAGCTGAAGTCTTGTGCTCCGTCCAGATTCTTCAGAATCATTCTAAGGGTTGACCTGCGAGAAAAGGAAGGAAGATTCCCAGAATAGAAGATCAATCAATCAAGGGGACAAACTTGATTGATTGTAGATCGCGAAGATTGACGGGAATCAAGAAGGAGATTCAATCAATCTCAATGATTGATTGAATACGAGATTATAGGATCTCAGATTTCTAGTCCATCCCAACGGCTAGTTATTTGACCCTATAAATTAGAGTAACAGTGATGATTTAAGTATCGGATTTACACGCACTTTAAGCTTGCCGAAACTCTGTCAAAATCATTACTCGCACTCAACACCCTGTTTTCATACTGATTCTTTGTAAAGCTTTGTAGAAGCTGTGAGAAGTCGATTGCTTCTGAAGCATTGCCGTTTTGTAAGAGAGTAGTACTCTCGAAGTGAGTGAGTGAGTAAGTTAGTGGAGAGCCCCACAATTCCAGTTGGATTGTGGAGAGTAGAGTAGGACATTTGTCCGAACCACTATAAATCCCTCGTGTCCCATGCCTTTATTTTCTGTTCTTTACTTGTGCACATCACCTAAAACTGACTTTCTTCAAAAATGTTTCCGCACAAATTTACACAGCGCACAACTTTCAAATTCAGACTATCTCAAGTAGTCTGGTGTTTTTGAAATAAGCCAAAAAATTGGAAAAAGGTTTGAATCCCTACAAGTCTATTCAATCCCCCCTTCTAGACTTGTTTAAGGGTATTCTTTCTCTTAAACCTGTCTTTGGGACCAACAAGTGGTATCAGAGCTGTGTGTCCAAAAGACCACAGCCTGAGAAAGCTTTTGGTGGTCACCTGGACAGATCCGTGAAAATCGTTTTAGAAAATTTTGTGTGCATTTTATCTAATCACTTGCAGATATGTCTTCCTACAAGAAGAGTGGATCCAAGACGAGAAAGGTGCCAGAATTCTCCATAGAAGACTATGATTACTGGAAATTCAGAATGGAGAATCACCTTGGAGCCATTCATTATCGGATGCTAGATGTTCTGGAGGAAGGGCCAATCAAGTTCTTCTGGGAAGGAGTAAGTGATGGCAAGACTCCAGAAGCTGAGATCAGCGAAAGAAAGAAGACAGAGAAGAAGAAGAGTGAACTAAATGATGCTGAAAGAAAGCTCTTCAATCTGGATCAAGTGGCCAGGACAGAAATTATCGAGACATTGTCTAAGGAGTACATTGAAAAGATCAAAACCTGCAAGACAGCTAAGGAGATGTGGGAGAAACTCTCCTGGAACTGATCAGATAAAGGAGAACAAACTTCAAGCCGTACTTCACACATTCGACACATTCAAAATGAAAGCTGATGAGATAATTGATCAGCTGGATATGAGATTGACAAATATACTGAATAAGGCAAGTTCCTTAGGAAAAGACTACTCGGAGAAGGAGATCAATAACAAAATCCTGAGATCTCTTACTTCTAGATGGAGAGTGAAGGTGACTGTGATCAAGGAGACCAAGAACTTATCGGAGATGAGTCATCATACACTATTATCTCATCTGAAGGCACATGAGTTCGATATCCAAGAAGAAGACCAAGAAGATGAGACTCCAATTTCATCAGCTACAAAGAATGTTGCTTTTTCTGCTGCAGCTGATAGCCAAGAGAAGTCCTCTACTCCAGAGGACATGAGCTTAAAGGAGCAACTTGCCTTGCTGACCAAAAAGTTTGACAAGATGTCAAACAAGTTCCAGAAGTACAGATCCCATTGGAAGAAAACAAGAGTGATTCTTCCAGGAGATACCAGAAGTCATCTGATTCCAGAAGACCATCAGATGAACAAGAGACCAGATACAAGTCTCCAGAGAGGAGGAGGGAACCAAGTCCCAGAAGAGGAGGAGATGGTGTTTGCTTTTCTTGTAACAAGCCAGGACATCTCAGCTATGATTGCCCCCAGCTTACACCAAGGGAGAGAGAAGAAAAGAGGATCAAGAGAGATTATAGATTTGCTGATAAGAGAGCTCTGCTGGCAGAGGAGGAGAAGCAGGACATCAACTCATCCTCATCCTCATCTGATTTTGAGTCAGAAGAGGACATCTGCCTTATGGCAAAGGTAGAAGAGGTAAATTCTCCTACCCCCTCTGTTAGCTCATCTTGCTCTTCTACCTATTCTATGGAGTCAGATATACACAAGCTGTTGTCTGATCTCCAATCCTCCTTAAAAGTTTGTTCCAAGCTGGAAGAGGAGAACACTAGTCAGAAAGCTGAAGTTCTAAGCTTGAGACAACATCTTGAAAATGCTAGACTACCAGTGGTATCCTATAACTCACATGCTAACAAGTCTGCTGACTTAATAGCAAAGTGTGAGGAACATGAGAAACTGATAGAAAAGCTACTTTCTGAGAATACTGTTTTGAGTGAAGAACATAATCTGCTGACAGCTAAGTTCGATGAACTCTTCAAGCAGAATGAACTGACAATAAAAAATTCACAGCAGCTTCAGCTGAAAGTGGACCAGCTGACTAAGGCAAAGAATGCTGTGTCTGAAATAGCTGAGTCCTCACAAACTGTGAATGACAAAAGGGGTCTTGATTATCCCAAACCCAAACCACAAAAGAAGAAGAAAGGTGATAGTGGATTAATTAGGGATCCTCGAAAGGGTAAAGGGCCAGCTGAGACTGCATCTGGATCAGAAGGGCAAAAGAGCAGAGGGACAGAAAAGGTCCCAGCTGGACAGAAGAGCTCAAAAGCTCAGAAGTCTGCTGGTGATCATAAGGTTTCAGCAGAGCAGAAGAGTACTAAAACTCAGAAGCCTGCTGATAACCAACATAAGTCCAAAGCTCAGAAGCCCCAAGACCAGAAGAGGAATCCAAGTCATAGCTCTGCTAAGACAAGGAGACCTCAGCAGAATCAGCAGAGGAATGATAAACCTGGGTCGTCTCAGCAGAGTAAGCCCAAGCGAAACAGACCTCAGCCCTGGGTTACTCTTAATGTAACCAAAGTAGGCAAGCCTTCACCGGCCAAAGTATATGAGTCATTCAGAGGCTCAAGCCGAAATTATCCTTCTGAGCAGCCCACCTACAAACAGGTTGTTATCACTCATCGCCCCAGAAAAGATCCTCTGAGGGAGATGATTTTTGTGGACAAGTATGGTAGAAGGTTGAGATCCCCTAAACCTCATAAGGATGATCTCTACTTGTGGATCCAGAAAGTAGAAACTAACCAATCAGGGCCCAAAGAAAGGGTACCTAAAGCCTGAAGTTTTAATTCCAGGCAAACTCTAGCCCAATAGAGAGGGGAGAAGCCAAAGGCCATGTCTGGTACATTGATAGCGGTTGCTCGAAGCACATGACCTTTGAGAAGCATCTCCTCCAGGACTTTGTGACGCTTGATGGGCCTAGAGTTGTGTTCGGTGACAACAATTTTGGAGTCACCAGAGGAGTTGGCACCCTGCTGATCAAAGGAACACGAGTTGAAGAAGTCTACTATGTACAAGGGCTTATGCACAATCTTTTGTCAGTATCCCAATTCTGTGACAAGGGATATTCAGTAAGATTTTCTAAGAACTCTTGCCTTGTTATTAATGATTTAAATGAGCAGGTGCTACTAACTGGCCTCAGAAGAGGTAATATGTATCTTGCAGATTTTGCAAGTTGCCCAGCTGACTCATGTTTGGTTACTAAAAGCTCATCAGAGATCAGCTGGCTCTGGGACAAGAGGTTAGGTCATCTGAACTTCAAGACACTCAACAACGTTGCAAGGAAGGGTCTTGTCAGAGGACTACCAAATGAGGTGTTTGCATCTGAGCAGAAGTGTGATGGTTGTCAGAAAGGGAAGCAGACTAAAGCCTCATTCAAAGATGTGCAGAGTACTTCAACAACAAAAGCACTCCAGCTGCTTCATATGGACTTGTTTGGACCAGTCTCGCCTCTTAGCTTCAGTGGAAGGAAGTACACACTGGTGATTGTTGATGATTATACAAGATTCACTTGGGTAGTGTTCTTGTTCAAGAAGAATGAGACTACGGTCAAGATGCTGGAGTTGTTCAAGAGGATTCAGAAAGAGCTGGACCTCAGCATAGTCAGAATCAGAAGGGATAAAGGTACTGAGTTTCTTAACTCTGTTGTTTCTGACTATTGCAGGGATAATGGTATTCAACATGAGACATCAGCTGTCAGAACACCTCAGCAGAATGGGATAGCTGAAAGGAGAAACAGAATTCTCAAGGAGGCAGCAAGGACCATGTTAGCTGAATATCAGACTCCTCAAAGGTTTTGGGCAGAAGCCATCAATACTGCTTACTTCATCCAAAATAGGTATCTACCAGTCAAGAGACATGGGAAGACTCCTTATGAAATGTACAAAGGTAAAACTCCTAATCTTTCCTCTGTCCATATTTTTGGGTGTAGGTGTTTCATTCATGACAATGGAAAGACTAAGTTAAAGACTTTTGATGCTAAGGTTGCTGAAGGAATATTCTTAGGATATTCTGGAAGTAGCAAAGCCTATAGAGTCTTTAATAAAGTCTCTCTCTGTGTAGAGGAGACACCCCATGTTGTATTTGATGAATCTATTCATGAGTACAGCAAGGAGAAGCTAGCAGAAGAGGTGGATCTGCTGAATCTGTCAGACAAGCCAGATCTGATTAAGGTAGTGGTACCTAGGATAGAATCAGATTCAGATTCAGATGATGAGCCCAAGTCAGCTGATAAGCCCTCATCAGCACCAGATGATGGCACATTGACTCCTGACACTAACCAAGGGGGAATATCAGACAAGACCCAAGAGGAGCAGATCATGGCACCTCAGAGGGGCAAGAAGAAGTTATCTGATTTCCCAGCTGAGCAGATCTTAGGAGATCCAAGTGTGGGTGTTCAGACCAGAAGAAAGCTAAACTTGGGTGCTCAGTTCAGCTGTTATGTGTCTCTGATAGAACCCAAGAATATCCATAAAGCTCTTGAAGATCCAAACTGGATTGTAGCTATGCAAGAGGAGCTAAACCAGTTTGCAAGACAAGAAGTTTGGACTCTAGTGGAGAGGCCCAAACATCAGAAAGTCATAGGCACTAAGTGGGTCTTTAAGAACAAAAAGGATGAAAATGATGTAGTGGTTAGAAACAAGGCAAGGCTAGTAGCCTAGGGGTATTCACAGTCAGAGGGGATTGACTATGATGAGACATTTGCTCCTGTGGCAAGACTAGAAGCCATCAGACTGTTTCTGTCCTATGCTGTTTTCAAAGGGTTCAAGGTATATCAGATGGATGTCAAGTCAGCTTTTCTGAATGGAATCCTGGAAGAAGAGGTTTATGTGGAACAGCCTCCAGGATTTGAGATTGGGAACAAGGTTTATAGGTTGCAGAAGGCTTTATATGGACTAAAGCAGGCACCTAGAGCTTGGTATGATACTCTATCACAGTTCCTACTGGATAGTGGATTCAGCAACGGAAAGATAGACAAAACCTTGTTCAGAAAAGAAGATGGAGATGACATCCTCTTAGTGCAGATCTATGTGGATGATATTATCTTCGGCTCCCCCAACAAGCAGATGTGTGATCAGTTTAGCAAGCTGATGACTAGCAAGTTCGAAATGTCCATGATGGGGGAGATGACTTATTTCCTTGGACTGCAGGTGAAGCAGATGTCCAATGGAACCTTCATAAGCCAAGCTAAGTATGCCAAGAATCTAATAGAAAAGTTTGGAGTCAGTAGCAGCAGAGAAGCTAAGATTCCAATGATGGCAAACTTTAGCATGGATCCAGATGAGGCTGGTGAGAAAGTGGATCAGACACAATATAGAGGACTTATTGGTTCTCTGCTGTATCTCACTGCCAGCAGACCTGATATCAGCTTTGCAGTAGGGGTATGTGCAAGGTTTCAGGCAAATCATAAGAAATCTCATCTGGAAGCAGCTAAGAAGATTGTGAAGTATTTGAAGGGTACTTCCAATCTAGGCCTCTGGTACCCTGCTGATGATAATCTTCAGCTGAGTGGGTATTCAGATTCTGACTATGGAGGGTGCAAGATTGATAGGAAATCAACTTCTGGCACATGTCAGTTTCTGGGAAGTAAGCTGATATCTTGGTTCTCCAAGAAGCAAACTTCAGTAGCTACTTCCACAACAGAGGCAGAGTACATGGCTGCTGGTAGTTGCTGCTCTCAGCTGCTCTGGATCAGACAACAGCTGAGGGACTACCATGTGATCACAGAAGAGATACCCATCTTCTGTGATAGCACAAGTGCAATAGCTATTACTCAGAACCCAGTTCTTCATACCATATGTAAGCATGTGGACATAAGACATCATTTTCTTCGAGATCATGTTGAGAAAGGAGACATCAGGATGGAGAAGATTCACACAGAGAAGCAAAGAGCAGATGTTCTTACCAAACCTTTAGCAGAGGTAAGATTCAGAGAATTAGTAGCATAGTTAGGAATGATAGATGGGGAGCAGTTCTTTAGAATGAAAGGTTTGGGTTGTCATGGTGGTCAGCTGGTATCCAGCTGAGGCATAGTCTGCTGAAGTAATCAGCTGATCTTCACATCAGCTGATCTGGTATGTCTTCTTATTGTTTCTTGTCTTATCTATATCTTGTTATATCTAACTTGATACAGGTATAAGTCATGAGAGTCAGACTAGACCACTTCGCTTCAGCTGATCCATGTCAGCTGACATTAAAGACCCAGATGTGCAGAAAAGATTTTCATGAGGATCACTCTTATCAGCTGACTCTGCCACGTCAGCATTTCGATAAGTATTTCTATGATCTTCATTGCCTGTTTTGAATTTTTTTTTTTTAAATCTTTTCTAAAATTAATAAATCCCTAATTTCTAAAATTATTTTTAGAAAATTGGCTAGCAAATCTTTTCTCTTACGAAAATTCGGGGATTTATTATTTTTTCCAAAATAAAGTGTCAGTGGTAATTAATTTCTCACCGCCCAAATTTCATCACTAAAGTTTTTCATCATTACCTTTTTCAAAAAGGCGGAACTGCTGGCGGCCAAAACCTTTTCGAAAACCTGACACTTACGCATCACCCCCAAAACTCTCAAAGGTCATCTAATCTGGACCTTTGATTTGTGTGATGCAATATACAAATCTACGATCAAAATTGATCGGTTTTATTTTTGGAAAAACTGCTCATCTCACTCGATTCATATAAATACCCTGTAATCTTCTTTCTGAAAACTTTTCTGCATCGAAATCTGTCTATCTTCTCTATTCTCTTGTCTGTATTTTTTTTCTATGTGAAATTAACATTTGTGTTGAAGCCATGGATCACAAAGCTATGAAGAAGATGTTCAAGACTATGATGTATGCTGAAATGTGTGTCGATTATAACACAACAAGGGTTCCAGAGATTAGAGAAATACTAAATTTTCTTCAACATCATAATCTCCAAACCTTCATCTCCATGACTCCCCCAGATAACCAGACGCTAAACTTCTATGCCTTCCAGTTTCTTCTCAAAGCCCAGTTTAGCCCTAACTCTATTGGGTCGTTGGTTGATGGGAAAACGGTTATCCTGTCCAAGGATGTTGCGACAAAGCTCTTCAGTTTATCAGCCTCTGGTGTCCAACCTCACACGTATAAGGAGGCAGATTATTTGACTACCTTCAAGATAATGGCAAGGATGAGTCATCAGGACACAACCACAAATCTTAAGAAGAATATGCTGAGGAGGAGGTTTAGGTTTTTTCATGGATGTTGTGAATAAGGTAATTCTTGCTGAGCAGGGAAGTTTGGATGCCCTTACCAAACTTTGACTTAGTGTCGCTCGCACGATACTGGATGGAGTTCAAGCAGACTGGGTGAGTCTTCTTTGGTTTCGCTTGGAGCAGGAGTCCAAGAGGTGTGCTGCTGAAATGGTGAATGGACAGTAGGTCTATAAGTTCACCTCAAAATACTCTATGGCTACCAAGATTACAATAATCTTGAATCACTTGCTGCCAAAGCATAGGTGGGATAAAGAATGGGTTGTTAAGTACAACCATACCAAGTTTCTGAGGGGAAGCAATTTAGATGTGATTGGGCCAGCAGATTCAGATTTGACAGCTGACCCAGCAGATATTGCACCAGGGCCTTCTGCTGATTCTGGTAAGAAGCAGAAGAGGAAGGCTTCAAAGCCTGCTGGAGGGAGTGGGAGGAAGAAGTCAAAGAGAGAGACTACTCCTGTTCAAAGGAAACTTTCCTTTGAATCAGATGATGAAGATGATACTGCCCCCCTGAGCAGTCTGAAGGAGAAGAAGTCTTCCGCAGAAAAGCATACTCTGCTGGTTGATGAGTCCTCTGATACAGAAGAGGAACAAGCAGAGGAAGAATCAGCTGAGGAAGCTGGTTTAGGGGAAGAGTCTAAGTCTGGTCCTGATGAAGAAGAAGAGGAGTCAGTGGAAGAGGAATCAGCAGAACCATCAGTTGCTGAGACAGAGGTTGTTCAATCCTCTGAAGAGGCACCATCAGCAGATACACCTTTAGCCGCCGATCCAATCAGGCCAGCTCAACCCACTCCTTCATCAGATTCCACACACACACTTCCACATTCCCCATCACCTCATGCATCCCCAGCTTCACAAATCCCAGCTGGCAATGAATCAGAGGAGATAGCTACCTCTGGTGAGCCTTCAGTTATTCCCAAACCCTCTCACCCTGAACCCATTGATCTTGAAACCCCCAACTCCCCCACTGAAATGGCTAAACAAGCCCGCTTATCTCACCTTCGTTCAAAGGGGCCTCTTGAACGAGGGATGATCATTACTGCCCTAGCCCATATTTCCCTATACATCCCAGAACTCAACCCCTATCCCGCCTATCAAGATATTTTAGCTGATGGTCTCGCTTGGGCTCAAGTGAGAGAAGGTCCAGTTACCTTCTTTTTTGGAGTTGGTAAAGGAGATGGGTGAAGCAGCCTTTACCGAGTGGGAAGAAATCTTGATGGATGCCTTGGAGGTTAAGGCACCATCTCAGCTGACATCTCCTGAAGGGTTGAGAAAAGTTGCACGAACTTTGCTGCTCAAAGATGGTGTTGCGCTGGACTGCCCTGAAACAGTAATGTCAGAATTCATTCCTCCAGCAGCAAACTTCGAAATCAACCCAGCTGATCAGGTGACTCCTGAAATTTTAGATCAATTAAAAGACTATTTTAATGATCATATCAGGGAAGTCAAAGCTACCTTGCTGGCCGCTAAGTCTGCTGCTCCCTCAGTTATTGAGACACACGTTCACCAAGTATTGTTGGATCACCGGAATAAGCTGAGGGATGCCCTTGAGGATGGATTATATGTCACCAGAAAAGAGTTGTTCTTTACTCGCAAGAGGATCGAACAAGAAGCCAAGGCACTCCTTGATGATGCTAATGCCTCGTTCTCTGCTGAATCAGAGAAAATTAGACTGCTCACCCTCAATCTGGAGAAAGAAGTGGCATAATGCAAGGATGGTCAAGCAGATCTCAAGGCTGTTGTTGATATGCTTCACACCTCCCTTCCCTCTTCGTCTGCTATTGATGATATCAAAAAGGGGGAAGAGAAGAACTCAGCTGATATTGCCACCCTACAAGCTGAGATGGAGTCACTAAAAGCTCTACTGACGGAAAGGGATGGAGTTTTGTCAGCCAGGATCCAAAACGTTGAAGAGTATGTTAATACTCGAAATCTGGCACAACAGAGAGCTCAGGTGATGAGAGATCAGAGGATGGCTGAGGTTTTGCAGTGGCAAGAGGTGGTAGCTGAGAAAAGAGAGAAAAAGAAGCGTATCAAGAACACTGAACTCGATGAGCAGCTTGCAAAAGAATTGCATCTAGCAGAGAAGGAGACTCCTGAAGAGAGGAACAAGAGGCATGAGAGGGAAATGAATGATGAGCTGGAGAGACGCTACCAGAGGAAACTGAAGAAACAAGGGAAGATGGTTTCTCAGGGTAGCAGATCAAAAACTGGAAAGTACGTTCGTGACCCAAATGAACCTCTTGTTGACGGACCGATTGACTGGTTTTGCAAAGACCTGCCAGCTGAGCTTGTGGACCTCTGGAGGACGATCAAGGCAAGGATCATGATTCACTTTTATGTTCTCAGAGGAGAAGATACCAGAGGAGAAAGGGAGAAAAACGCAGAATTCAGAGATTGGCTAAAGGAGACTTTTCCAATTTTCTATAAGGCAATCACTGAAGTTATGCTGAAGGTGGATGTTCAGCCGGAACTGCCTGAGATTGAGTTCTTTTCCACTCCGTCTGATGATAGTGGGAAGATTGACTTGAGAGAAATCAGGAAGATGTGGTTGCAGATGGTAACTTGCTTCTTTTCAGATCTTCTAGATTCGTCTGTTGCTGCTCTGAAGAATATTGAGAAGAGATTCCTCGACTGGATGCAAGTGCCTATTAACAGCAGAAAGTCGTTGGTGATGTAATAGGCCAGCTGAGTCAGCTGAGGTTAGGTGTTCTTATCTCTTGTAATCTCTGTCTGATTAATGAAGTTTTATCTTTCCAGACAACTTCTTGTTGTCAGTTGCTTTTTACTTTCTGTCAAAAGGATCTTATCTAAAGATCTTCTTTTCTGTCCTATTTTGATCTTGATTTTGATTGAAAATGCTTATCTGTTGAGATCAGCTGAGTTGGTTTTGATATCATAAAAAAGGAGGAACTTGTTAGGATATTCCTGTTAGTTGTTTTGATGATATAATAAACCAATCAGCTTGTAATAGGACCAGCTGAACATGTTAGTCAGCTGATGAGTAGTTAGGATTAGATAGGTTTGAGTAAGGGGGAATTCACCTTGCTACCTAGAAGATCCGAAGCTATCATAGAGAAGAAGATCAGCTAAGGCTTTGAGGACTTAGCCGATTCTAGAAGACAGAAGACTTAAGCAGCTGAAACTGGAGCATCAAGAGTAGAACATTAGAGGAGTTAAGATCAGCTGACATCAGAGGAGTTAAGATCAGCTGACATCAGAGGAGTTAAGATCAGTTGATATCAGAAGAAACATATCAGCTGATATCAGAAGATCAGCTGATCAGTTGAGCACGTCGCAGACAAGACAAGGACCAAGGATCAAGAGTTTCCAGACAAGGTTCAGAAGACCAGCTAAGGTGCACTCCAGCAGACTTGCACATCAGCTGAGGTCCAAGTATCAGCAGACTGATACACCAGCTGAGGAGACAGATCAGCTGAAGTCTTGTGCTCCGCCCAGATTCTTCGGAATCATTCTAAGGGTTGACCAACGACAAAAGGAAGGAAGATTCCCAGAATAGAAGATCAATCAATCAAGGGGACAAACTTGATTGATTGTAGATCGCGAAGATTGACGGGAATCAAGAAAGAGATTCAATCAATCTCAATGATTGATTGAATACGAGATTATAGGATCTCAGATTTCTAGTCCATCCCAACGGCTAGTTATTTGACCTTATAAATTAGAGTAACAGTGATGATTTCAGTATCTGATTTACACGCACTTTAAGCTTGCCGAAACTCTGTCAAAATCATTACTCGCACTCAACACCTTGTTTTCATACTGATTCTTTGTAAAGCTTTGTAGAAGCTGTGAGAAGTCGATTGCTTCTGAAGCATTGACGTTTTGTAAGAGAGTAGTACTCTCGAAGTGAGTGAGTGAGTGAGTGAGTAAGTTAGTGGAGAGCCCCACAATTCCAGTTGGATTGTGGAGAGTGGAGTAGGACATTTGTCCGAACCACTATAAATCTCTTGTGTCCCGTGCCTTTATTTTCTGTTCTTTACTTGTGCACATCACCTAAAACTGACTTTCTTCAAAAACGTTTCCGCACAAATTTACACAGCGCACAACTTTCAAATTCAGACTATCTCAAGTAGTCTGGTGTTTTTTAAATAAGCCAAAAATTTGGAAAAATGTTTGAATCCCTACAAGTCTATTCAACCCCCCTTCTAGACTTGTTTAAGGGTATTATTTCTCTTAAACCTGCCTTTGGGACCAACAGAATATTAATTTTAAAAGTCACAAATTACAATTAAAATTAAATACAAACGAAAATTCTTATCTTAAAAAAGATATAATAATTCATAATTATAATTGCACTTTGTAATGTTAGAAATTTCAAAATAAACAAAATAACTTCAAAACAAAAAAAAAAAACTTTATTTAATAAAATAAATGGGCCGCCTAAAATTTTGCCTCGAAGACCAATCTGAGTCTGATCGGCTAAGATCGGGCCAAATAGGTAATACTATTAAATTGGTGTGCAACTACTAATTTTTTTGTAGTATCATTATGTGAATCGAGAAATGCTATTGAGCATGGATCATCAAGGGACAATATAGTCTCGGATCATCTAAATTTGACTCTTTGATGAACTTATTTTTAAATCACTTAGTGAAAGTGAGTTAATATGTAAGTTCCTCTTTATAAATAGGTAATTTTTTTTATAAATCTGGTTCATGATAAGTTTAATTTTAAAGTATCAAATATTTGATTAGGAATATAAAAGATCTCATCAAAAATATAAAAAAAATATTTTATAACATATATTTAACAAAAGATATTTTCCGGCTCAATTTCAATTTATTTTCTTTGATTTTACATGAAAGTCCTAAGCTATATTAGAGATCGATACACCCCCAATAAATTGGCTTCCTCCCCACTATTTAAATAAGAGTCGCAAAGGAAAAAAGGAAAAAAAGAAAGAAGAAAGAGAGGTGATAAATCTGCCTCCACTATTCTTCTTGAATTAATACGAAAATAGATTCTATTAAGAAGGTAAATTAAGAGCGTTCATGCACAGGTACGTAATATCAACTTATATACTCAATTTATTGCTTAAATTTTATTTACTCACTAGTATTTTGTTTCAGTATATTTTATTTTTAATAGCTTCTGCATGTGAGATATGTCTCATGGTACAAATTCTTTTCTTTTGTTTACAAACAATATATCTCGAATTAAAGTTTATAAATATGTATCGAACTATATATTTTGTCTATTATATTGCTATGTTTTTAATTTGGTTGTGTTTTTTATCACATAGTTTCTACTAAAGCAATGGAGCAAGAATTTTTCACTTGTCAACCATCAGAATTGATAGGGGATATTCTCACAAGACTCCCAGTACGAACCATTATAAAATGCAAATGTGTCTGCAAGTCGTGGTTCAATTTAATCTGCAGCCACGAGTTTGTGACGTTGCATCATTCTAGATCGGTCCCTCAACTGGTTGCCTTTAATATCCGCCACCAAGTGTTCCGACTCGAAGATGGGCTCGACCTACTTTTCAACTCTTGTACATTCTAGTGATATTTTACTTATAAGCGGCTCAATTAATGATCTGCTTTTCATAAGAGACTTTACCAATAGTTATAAGGTGGTTGAGATTATCCATCAACGTATGTATGATGGTGTGGATGGAGTTGGCTGCTCTGTGTATACTCTTGAAACGGTAAAATGGAGACACATAAAACCCGATGCTCGGGCCCACCACTCGCAACGACGTGGGTGCTTTTGTGAATGGGAACCTTCACTGGTTGGTATTGGACATAGAGGGCACTCACTGAATTTCGTGCCTTAATCTTGAAACTGAATCCTTCACAACTTTCTCTCCACCTCCGAGGTTATGGTGCAGTTAGGCGCACCGAGGCCTTGATGGATTGCTTATGTCTGTCCGGTAGTACGGTGCATGACGATGTATTAGTCGTTTGGTTGATGAAGGAGTACGGGATGGAGACGTCTTGGACAAAACAATTCGTTATCGGAATGAGGCATGATTTCATGGGCCCGCATTTATGAAGCTCAAAGTTTTACTCGATTGGAGTTTACGAAGATGGCGACGTTCTGATGTTTTATGTTGACACAAGAATCTTCTCTTACTCCAAAAAGAATAACGCCGTCCAAAGACGCGATTTGTCTGGATGGGATTATATTGTCGACTCAATCCTTTACGCCCCAAGCTTTCTTTCACTGAGGTGTTTTGTAAAAAAAGCATATTTTCAAGTCCAAAACCAAATATCTATACAATGTCCACTGAGACCTTAGTTAACAATTTTGTGAATTTCATTTTTCTTTTGGGATGATTTTTATCATGATTTTGGTTTTATCTATACAATGTCCATTGAGACCTTAGTTAACAATTTTTTTGATTTCATTTTTATTTGGATGACTTTTATCATGATTTTACAAAATTATTGTGGGTCTTGCCCTTTATGCAAGTGTGATTTTTGTTTGAATTAATTTAGGTTACATCTCCCCTATAAGATCTATTGAGAAAGACAAAAACTTATATAAAAATTTCTACGGTAGAAATTTCAAAAAATAGATTAAATGGAAAAAAAACTCCACGGCCGACTCTTAATTAACTAACTCCGTGCTTCCCTCACACTCGCCAGATAATTAGTTAGTCTATGTTCACCAACTCCATGCTTCCCTCACACATGCCAGGTAATTAGTTAGTCTATGTAGTATTGTTATTTTTTAAGCCCATGTTGTTAAGCCCATATAGTATTATTAGTTTTTAATTGTTATAAATTTTAAAAAATAATTAAATAATATTATGTAATAAATTTAAAATTTTGCTTTTAATTTATATTAGTATAGTAACACACATTTGCCCATGTAGTAACACACATTTGTCCATATAGTAACACAAACTTAAGAGCAAATATGTGTTACTATTAGAGTAAATGTGTATTACTATCTTATAAAATATTATTTTTATAGAATTAATAATTTTTCACATAATGCAAGAGCAAAATGTGTATTACTATAAGAACAAATAATGATTATTTACAAATATTTATATATTTTTATAGAAATAATTATTTTTTCATATAATAACATATGTATTACATGAAACAATATACCTAAATTTAAAGGGATGATGAATAAATTAAGAAACACATATTTATTCTCCGAAAAATATATTTTGCCCATATAGTAACACACATTTGCCCATATAGTAACACAAATTGGGAGACAAATGTCTGTTACTATTAGAACAAATGTGTGTTACTATCTTATAAAATGTTATTATTTTACATATATTCATTTGTTTTTATAGAATAATTAATTTTTCACATAATGCAAGAACAAAATGTGTGTTACTACTATAAGAACAAATATTGATTATTCACAAATATTTATTTATTTTTATAGAAATAATTATTTTTTCATATAATAACATGTGCATTACATGAAATAATATACCTATATTTAAAGGGATGATGAATAAATTAAGAAACACATATTTATTCTCCGAAAAATATATTTTGCCCATATAGTAACACATATTTGCCCATATAGTAACACAAACAGGGAGACAAATGTGTGTTACTATTAGAACAAATGTGTGTTACTATCTTATAAAATGTTATTATTTTACATATATTCATTTGTTTGTATAGAATAAATAATTTTTCACATAATGTAAGAGCAAAACATGTGTTACTATAAAAACAAATATTGATTATTCATAAATATTTATTTATTTTTATAGAAATAATTATTGTTTTCATATAATAACATATGATTCCATTAAATAATATATCTAAATTTAAAGGGACGATGAATAAATTAAGAAACACATATTTATTCTCATAAAAATATATTTTACCCATATAGTAACACACATTTGCCCATATAGTAACACAAAATGGAAGATAAATGTGTGTTATTATTAGAGCAAATGTGTGTTACTATCTTATAAAATGTTGTTATTTTACATATATTCATTTATTTGTATAGAATAAATAATATTTCACATAATGCAAGAGCAAAATGTTTGTTACTATAAGAACAAATATTCATTATTCACAAATATTTATTTATTTTTATACAAATAATTATTTTTTCATATAATAACATATGTATTAATGAAACAATATAACTAGATTTAAAGGGATGATGAATAAATTAAGAAATACATATTTATTTTTATAAAAATATATTTTGTCCTTACAGTAACATGCATTTGTCCATATAATAACATAAACTGAGAGACAAATGTGTGTTACTATTAGAATAAATGTGTGTTACTGTAAAATTAAATATGTGTTACTATATATATAAATATTTATTTGAATATATTTTAGTCAATCCAATAATTTTTAGAAAACAAAAAAAATAAAATACTAGTGGGGAGAGGGGAGATTAGATAGTATGCATGAGTAATACTATTTAAAATGCATGCATGGGGAAGAAATATTAATATGGATGCGTCTGTTGAGCGTCATGCAATATTAGTATGGATGCGTATGTTAAGGAGCGAGAATTAGAGATGTTAAACGGGCTAGCCCTAACCCTATAGGGCCAGCCCTAACGGGTTTCGGGCTAAACGGGTTAGGGTCTTATCCGGTTCATTCTTAACGGTCCTCTAATATTTGAGACTTAACCCTAACCCTAGCGGTCCTCGGGCTAAACGGGTCATAAACGGGTCATGTCATAAATAATAAAAAAATCTAAATTTTAACACATAATCTAAAATAATTGTCATAAAATGTTAATATTTAAACTAGAACCTAAACATGGTCCATAATTTCATTAAAATTATTAAAAATAGTTTAATATAATTACAAAAGTTCAAACGTCAACACTTAAATATTTAAAAGTTCATTGGTATTTAAAAGTTCAAGTATAAATACTTAAAATTAATATAACACCTAAATAGAAATTGGA
Source organism: Prunella vulgaris (assembly GCA_026898435.1). Taxonomy (NCBI): domain Eukaryota; kingdom Viridiplantae; phylum Streptophyta; class Magnoliopsida; order Lamiales; family Lamiaceae; genus Prunella; species Prunella vulgaris. The sequence continues at coordinate 1,828,901 of JAPKLY010000045.1, forward strand.
GATAACTTCAATTAATAATAATAATAACTAATAAGTATATTATATATTTAATTGATATATATAAAATTAAAAAATTATGCGGGCTAACAGGCGGGCTCGGTTAACCGGCGGGCTAGCCCGTTTAGCCCGCGGGCTAATAGGGCCGGGTCAAAAAAGCCCGGATTTAAACGGGCCAATGAAAGCATGGCCCTAACCCTGCATTTTTCAGGGTTAAACGGGCCGGCCCTATTAGCCCAGCCCGGATTAACATCTCTAGCGAGAATGCGCGCGTGGGTATGCTTGTTTATTTTTTCTATATTTAGAAATTTCTACCCAAGTGTTGCTCATTGAGAAAATATCATTTTTGGTACTCAAAGTTTACTCTTTTTTCGATTTTAGTACCCAATGTTTGACCACTATCAAAATTGGTTCCCAAAGTATATTTTTAGTATCAAAATTGGTCCTGCCGTTAGTTGACTCATTAATTGAATGAGTTTAAATTGCAAAAAAATATGAAAGGTGGTGATTTATTTTGTCATAATTCAAAAGTTTAGGTTAAATTGCAATTCGCGAAAAGGTGGTGATTTATTTTGTCACTAAGCATAATAATAATAAGAGATAAATTTTTAAAAAAGAATAAAATAATATATATAATAAATAAATAAGATTATATAATCAACTGAATTCGACAAAATCAAATCAGTAGAAAGAGTCAAACAAAATTTATGTAAAAAAAAAAAAAGTAGATTTTATATGAAATAGTTCATGATAAGTTTATCATTAAATTGCTTTAAAGTATTAAATATTTGGTTAAGTGTATCAAAATATCTATTAGGTGTATCAAAATTTGAGGTCAATATTATAAATTTTATTGACCTCAATTTTGATACACCTAATGGATATTTTGATACATTTGACCAAATATTTGATACTTTAAAATTTGTTCACCATAAGCTTATCATGAATCAATTTTCATATAAAAATTTGCAAATAAATCAAATTAAATTTGAATTCAAAAATTTAAAATAATAAAGAAAAAATAAATACGTAGGCAACAAACATGATCTGCATGGCTGTCTACACCTTTTTCAAATGTGTCACCCATTTTTTTTACCCTCTTTGTAAGATGATATTTTTTGTGTTCGTCTTTGCAAATAGACAAAAACTTTGTATGAACCCAATTTCACGGTGAGCTCGGATTCTCAAATATCATTGTCATGTGTATACACTATCACTGTTATATATGTTCATTATCATTGTTATGCATATACACAATCACTAAAGTATATTTTTATAACAGTGATAGTATATATGAATAATAGTGATTACACATGACCAGTGATAAGATTTTATGTGAAGTCGAGTTCACAAGAGACATACTCCGGCAAATAATACATTAAAAGTGATCATATTTTTTAATTATTCCAAAATAAATAATAAGTATTAATTGACAAAATGAACTCAAAGGTCCATAAAGTTGCATCAAAATAAGTAAATCTTGCATTCTGGAAAATAAAGAACCTTTAAAATAACTTAACCATCCAAATTTAGGCAAATAAACTCTCTTTCAAAGTAAGTAATTAATCTCCTCGTGCAATCAAAGTGAGCAAAAAATCTCTGTAGTTTCCATTAGCCACATCTTCAATCTTCTTCCGAAGATCAATGCCGTAGTTTTGATGGTATTCTTCTTCAATTTGCTTCATATCCTCATCTGCTCGTGTCACTATTACTCTACTCACTGCTTCTTTACTTATCTCATCCACTTCATTTCTCAAGGATGCATCCAAAACCTTATTCATTTTTCACGATGAATTATAATAAATTAAAATATATATATATTATATAATGAAAGAGCTAGCACAAAATAAAATTGTAAATTTCACCTTACTAAAGTAAGTTTCTGGTGAGCATAAACCTTGAATTGTGTCTTTCAGAAGCGAGTGCCCATCAAAATCCTTCAACACAAATATAGAAAAACAAAATTGCAAAAAAACAGCTCCATCAACTCAAGTCTGTCATTTTAAATAAGATGGATATTCTTGTTATCATTATTCATTTGTAACATAATTAATATATAAAAAATATCAATTTATAAAGCCCAATAAGAAGAACTAAATTGTTACCTCATCCAAAAAGTTGCCACTAAGTTCCTTGTAAACAGCCTTGACATGAAGTTTACTCCTTGTGGACAAGATTCTTACAACTTCATAATTGTCAATAGGAGACCCTCCATTAATAGCATCTGAAAGTGCCTTTGCCTCTACTTTTGCAATTTCTTCATTCACTTTTGGGCCTTCATACCTATAAGAGCTCAAAAGCCCAACCAAAAGCTGCACAAAGGCATCAATTTTAGTAAAGCATAGGCCCATAATCAAACTCTTCATGACATTCAACAATTGAAATTTCATTCTCATCAATCTAATTCCAAAACCACAAAAATTTGTACGAGATAATCTTGTTAATTATGAAAGAGTGATTTACAAATAAGTTCAAAAAAATCACTATACTTACAAATTGGTTCACACAGAATTAATTTGTAATTAATGTCAATTTTATGAGCCATTTTGTAATTTTCCCATTATGAAAATGTGATTTTTATCTGCTTTCATGATACTTAAAAATTTTAAGATACCACAAAATCATACAAAAATATCACATCTGATACAAGACTTCTGAAAACAAATAGGGGAATAGATTTAGATGCAAACCTTTTTGTCAGGAGTATGGACATGAAACGCAACATCTTCCTCGATTGAGTGACTGAAAAGGGAGTGATAGGCTCGCCGTGCGCCCAACAGCTCTTCGGAGGATCTTGTACACGCGATTTCGACGAGCACATTGTGTTGAGGTCCCTTGTACAGTGCCTCTTTCAACAATCGTGCATCTCTCTCCCAGGGGTGCATGGTCCACAGCACAATTGCATCCTGAAATTTTAATTTTCTCAAATTCTAACTAACAAAATTGAAAAAAAAAAAACTTATGATGCCTAATTGTACGATTGTTTTGTTAATGTGAAAATACAACAGTATACCCATTTTAGATTTTAAAATTTTTATTTTATCCACATTTACTTTTAAAAAATAGTTTTGAGTAGGTATTGTGTGAAAATAGTTCATGGTAAGTTTATCATGAAATGGATTTAAAGTAAAAAATATTTAATAAAGTGTATCAAAATATTCATCAAGTGTATTAATTATCTTATCATGAACTATTTTTATACAAAATTTTACCAATATTTTATATTTAATTCATGGTATAAGATCTAAATATTCTTATAAAATGAGTACAAAAGAGTTAATAAATTTGAATTGGGTCCCCACTAAATTGTACTCCCTTCGTCCCTAACCAATTTGCACACTTTCTATTTTGGGTTGTCCCAAATCAATTTGCACATTACTTAAAAGAGACATCGATTTGCGTGCACACTCACAAAACTTTTCACACATTTACCCATATACCACTACTTTATTTAAAAAATACATTTTTTTTAAACCGTGTGCCATTCCAGAGGTGCAAATACCACTGGGACGGAGGGAGTATTTTTATTATATTTATTTGAAATGATAGTATACTTTTATGGATACTATTGATTTTTTAAAATAATATTTAAATTTATTTTTGAATTTTTTTTAATTAGTATTAATCACTGATTCGTTACCCGATTGATAAAATTTTAAGTTTATAAGTAAATTTTTATGGAGACAATTCGGTAGAAAGTTAAATAATTTTATTTAATTTTGATGTGTGTAATGCTCTTGTGTTAATTAATTTTAATAGATATATTTTCAAACATCACAAATTAAATATTTTTATTTACTTTATAAACTATAATATTCATTAATTTGTATTAAAATCAATTTATATATTGTAAAATATGCACTTATACATTAAAGTAGTCTAAATAAAAAATACAAAAAATCACATATATATGATAAAAATATATTTTTGTTAATTTGTTAAAATTGTATTTTTTAAGATTTTATTGTATTATATATTACAATTATATACTATTTGCTTATGTTTAATTGATATAAATGTTAGTGGGTGGGATTGAAGAATTATATGATAATGTTTGTGGGCTAAAAAATATTATTTTAACTTGAAGAAGAGTATTTGTATTTAAAGTAGACAAAATAAATATTTTAAAATTGAAAATAGATCTTTTAAGATGTCTTCAATTGTTAACTCTCATGTCGTTTTATTCAAAATAAACAAAATTGTAAAACACTGAAATTGAATTAATATTAAATTACCTTGAGACGTAGAAACTCATGGCGAAGCTGCAGAACATGACGATCGTCCCACCTCTCGAACTGACGTTCATCTTCGATGAAGAAATCGCGGTTCCCTTTCCTGAAGCTCTGCCTCTGCTCCGGATGGCATTTCCCCAATATCGATATCAATGCCTTCTCGTCCACACCCAGACCTACCCCCAATCCCCATTACGAATTAAACAACACTGTGTACGTATATATGTACGTATTTTAATTTGAGAATAATCTAACTAATTTTTCAACATTTTTATAAATTCGTATAGAAATTAGGCTTTAAGATTGAAAGAGAAAAAAAAAATACCTGAGAAAGCTTTGGTGAGAGATGCGAGCTCATCAGAGGCTGCCATTGATTAAACGTTTATTGCGTGGGTAAAAGAGGTTTTGATTTGAAGGGGAAGGCGATTGCAATGTGGAATTTATAGTATACCCAGCACTGGGGTTATTTTAGACATTTTATCTACATGTTGGATCATTTAATGTCTACATGGACAAAAATGCCCCCAATGAAGTGTGAGTGTGTCAATGAAGCCCACATTTCTTGGTATTATTAATTGTGTAGTCCCCTGCTTTGGTGTTACGTCTCAATTTATGGCATTAATTACTTAGTTTTTTTTTTTTACAAGGTTTTACGTGATACAGATTGGAATCATATTATAACTGTTGAATTGGAAATAGAGTCGGTTTTTAGTGCACTTTGTTGAGAAAAAAAGTTTATTAGTCACATAACTTATTGAGTGTCCGATTTTGGTTCCAAAAATTTTAATTTTTCGATTTTGGTCCCTTAACTCTTAGAGTTTGTCCAATTTTGATCCTATTTTTACTGAAAAAGTGAAAATAATATTATTTTTTGCCATATACGGTGCACAAAGTAGTTGAATTTGGAACTTTTCATCATCCATGCTGATATTTTATTTTTTGAATTAGTGTTTCAATAATATTGAAAAATTAAGTAAAAAATACAAAATAAATAAAAAATTAATTATTTGGCACCCACGTCAGCAAGAGTGCCGAAAAATTTAAAATTCAACCACAACATGCGTTGTGCATGGCAAAAAATAACATTATTTACATTTTTCGGTAAAAATTGGACCAAAATTGGACAAACACCAAGAGTTATGAGACCAAAATTAATAAGTTAAATTTTTTGGGACCAAAATCGGACACTCAATAAGTTATGGGACCAAAAAACTTTTTATCTCGCACTTTGTTTGCAGTAAAAAAAAAAATTGATATCAATACACTAATTTAATTATATTACTATAGTATAAATTAATACTATTATAGTATTGGGAGACTTACAGTGCGGGCCCATTTAAGAGTATAAACTATAATTATGGACTTTACACTTTTATTCTAACAAGGAGAGCCAAAATAGGAAATAGTGATACACAAGCTAAAAGCACACAATAGAGGAATAAACGGCTACAGAGTAGGGGAGTATAGGCTACCCCTTGTGTTAGTTTACTGTGGAAAAAGCGTCAATTCTTTACACTGATTTGACGTAAAGCTGCTTTTTTACACAACCAATAAAGGCTATTGATAAACATTACCCGCAAACATTTTTTGAAGCAAATAGGGAGAGAGGACGGACACTGTGCATTCGTGGGGGAGAAGACGAAAGGTTACCTTGCATTCCAGACCGATGTGCGTCGTTTCTTTCTGCATTTCTTCCGTTTAAAGCATCAATTTACGATCCGTCGCGGGATTTCGAAGGTTGATTTATGTTTTTTATTTCGTCGGTTATGGCTAAAAGGTTGTTAGATGATTTAAAAGAAACTTTTGATTGACACAACCAAGAAAGCTATTGTGATACACGCAAACTATTTTTGAAACAAATTTGGAGAGAGAACGGTCACTGTGCAGCGGTGAAGAAGAAGACGACAGGTTACGAAGCAACGTCCAGTGTACTATTGTTTGCATTTGTGTACTGTTGTTTATGTCTGTGTACCTTTTGTGTTCCTGTGTACTGCTTGCCCGTGTACTATTGTTCATGTCTGTGTACTATTGCTTATCATATTTGTGTACTACTGATCATATTTGTGTACTGAGCTCACTATATTGTGTACTCCGCCATTTGCCGCACTACTCGCCGAAATCGAGCCCTATAACCGCCATCTTAGCCGGAAACCTAAATATTCCGACGGAAATGGTTTAGCCTAGAGAATGAACATCGGTTGCCTAGTTTTATTGTAGGGGCAAGGAATGTATATTGTATACATAGGAGTACTGTAGGCTGACAAAAGGTATATTGTAGATATAGGGGCAAAGAAGGCATACCTATTTCCAAATATATAGCCAACTTGAATTCAATTATGGCTCTCGGTGAAATTTGGCTACAGTAAAGGCCTAATTTGTGATTCAACTGTTAAAGTAGACTATGAATGTAATTTTCTCTTTATTCATACAATTCGATGTGTTTTGTTTGTGAAAAATATTATGATACTTAAATGTAAAGGTGTGATATTATTAAATAGGATTAGTCTTTTATGCACCAGTTACATGGTGCAATTCAAGTTCATTTTTTAAAAGTTACACAAAATATTATTGAAAAGTTACACATGTTATTACTGAAAAGTGTATCTTTTATAGTGTAACTTTTCAGTAATAATTTGTGCAACTTTTCAATAATAAATTGTATAACTTTTTAAAAATGATCTTGAGTTGCACCGTGTAACTGGTGCACATGAGACTTACTCTATTAAATAAATATTACTCCCTCCGTCCATGAATCCTTTTCCCATTTCATTGTGGGCACGAGAATTAATAAAAAGTAGTATTATATTGAAATGATAGATGGAGGGGGGAGGAATGGAGATGGACATGGAGTTGGAGGAGAAATCTTTTAGAGAGAGAGGTGAAAGGAGCTAATGAGTTATGTGATGTTGTTAACAGGTACAATCTTCGAAGAAACGAGGAGGATTATTGTAGATGGACACTAGGCTCAAATGGCAGGTACAATACAAAAGAAGTTTATCATTTGTTGCTTAAGGAGAGTCATGGAGACATTGGAGAAAGATTGGAAGAGTGCAGAATCCTTTGGAACAATTGGGTACCTAACAAAGTGAAGATACACGCATGGAGAGCTATTCGAGAAAGACTACCTACGATATCAGAACTCCAAAGAAGAAATATCATTCCTAATGATTCGGGAAGCAAATGTGTTTTCTGCAATGTGAAGGAAGAAACGGTTAGTCATGTCTTCTTTGAATGTCGGTTCTCATACAATATTTGGATGAAGTGTTGTGAATGGGTGGGAGTGAAGACTACTCTATCGTCTAAACCTTCCAATAACTTTCTCCACTTCTCCAACTTAATTAGTGTGAGAAAAGACAAATTGATTCTTGGCGGCATTTGGAAATGTTTAATGCGGTTACTTTGAAAAGCTAGAAATAAAGCCATATTTGAGAACGTAGGGACTACTGAGGAGGTTATCATCTTGGAGCTTAAAAGTAGAGTTTGGAGTTGGATTTGAATTGGTTCAACTAGACTTAATTCTATTTGCTTTAGAGAATGGTCTAGGAGTATACAATGCTTATTTTGAGTTCTCGAGTTGTCTAATGTCTTAATTGTACTATCTTTGTAATTGGAAAATGAGGGTATTTCTGATGCCCTATCTTTTAATAAATGAATAAATAATTTTTGTTGATCAAAAAAAGAAATGATAGATAAAGTAATAAAAAAATAAAAGTATTGTGGGACCCAAAATTTTATTGTGAGTGTGGGTTGTTTCCAAACAAGGAAATGAAAAAAAGTTTTGTGGACATACAAAAAAAAAAGTGGGAAATAATTTGGTGGAAAGAGGGAGTACAATATCAGACAAACGAACAATTATTTTACCGGTATAACTCGAGGTGTAACCTATGTTTTAAAAAGCGGAACCGGACGTTGAACCGGACACCTTAGAATTTTTGGTCGGACCGGGTTCGATCGGTCGGACCGTTAATAAAGCGGTTAAGCCGGTATGATGTCATAATTATATAAATATATATTTAATATTAAAATAAATCCACCAAATATCATACAAATATCAAATATGAAGCTAAATTTACCACAAATCTAACAAATATCAAATGTGAAATTCCATCAACTGTCTTGCAAACATTAAATGTAAAATCAAGTTAATCAAATATCTTACAAACCTCAAATGTAATTGATAGAGGCAGGAACATAAAAAAACAGAGTTACTTGAGAAAGAAAAAACTTGACTATAATTGATAGAGGCATTCATTTAGAGATGTGCATTCATTATATACCATATCTGAATCGATATAAAGCTTTTGGCACAAATATATTCACATAGAATAAACAGGTTTTGGCACAAGATGAAAACGAAGACGATGTCGTATGGAAGAAGACGATTATCAAAGGAGACAAGTGCCGCCCTCTTGATTTTTCCGGCAAGATTTTGTACAACTTCTGTCAGATTAATTTTCTTTAAGCTTTACCTTGATTTTATTTTTTGGTTGCCTCTGTGGCTGCTGGAGGGAACGCCGTTGCTGGAGAAGACGCACCGCCGTTGCTCGCTGTTGGAAGGAACGCCGGCGCTGCTAGTGAGGGGA
>JAPKLY010000045.1:1837722-1848403 GCA_026898435.1 Prunella vulgaris
GCTGTTGGAAGGAACGCCGGCGCTGCTAGTGAGGGGAACGTCGCCGCTGCTGGACAGCTGGAGGGAACGAGCCACAGCCGCCGGAACCGGAAGAAACGTACAATGTCGTCAATTTGTGTTCTTTTTTTTTTTTCAATGTCTGTTGAATCTGAGAAGTGAGATAGTGACTGTGAGATTAGAGATTAGGTAATTTAGGGCTGCAAATAAAATTTAAATTTGCAAAATAGTCCCTTAAATTTTTTTTTTTTAATAAATCTCCCAGCCGCCGGTTCGTAAGGTTGAACCGAGGCCGGTTCGACCCGTTTATTTCCGCTTTTGGCCGGTTCTTGAGCGGTTCAATAGTTGGGCGGCCCAACGCTTTAGAGCCGTACGGTGCCTATCCCGGTTCGCGGTCCGACCGGTCGGACCGGTTTTTTAAAACATAGGGTGTAACGGCACTGAGTTAAACTGATAATTTAAGTTTGACTAAACTTACCTAAAAAATTGAATCACATATTAGATTATTCATAAATTATATTGCATGATGAGATTGTATCCTATTTAAAAATTGATTAACTTGGAGAATTCATAATGCACCATTCATTATCGATGGATTATTTGAAGTTAGAATATATTTTTTTAATAAAGAATACTATCTTTATTTTGAAATTAATTATTTATATATTTTTATTGGTACGTCTCAATATTATTTACACTTTCTAAAAGAAAAATATTATTTATTATATATACTCATATGCTGTTACTTTACTCAAAAAATATATCTTTTTAATTTGTGTGTACAACTAAGTGTGTAAGTAATTTTAAGACGGCTAAAATATTATTTTTACTAAAAGTCAATTTTTTTTATTTTGAAAATAAATTTAATTAATTATTTCTGAGTTTTAGAGATAATTAGTGGTGTGTTCTATTGTTCATATACTAGGGGAGATATTTTCCACCCATATATATATCAACATTGTTCTCCCTTATTTATCCAATGTGAAGTATATTGTGTACATCTCAATACCTATAATGTTGATTATAAATGAAAGTGTAAAATTATAAATTAATAAATTAATATTTATTTATAAATAAATTTTTTTAGTAAATAGTTATAATTGTTTACACTAATCAATTACAATTATAGTTGAAAATTTATGAGTATTTAATATAAATAATTATAACTATTTAAAATATATGCTTAGTTTGAATTATACACTTACTACATGCAACACTTTCGCAAAATGAAAATATCAAACAACTAGTTTAGATTTTACGAGGTAATTTACGAATCTTCTTATTAGTCATGCATGCGTACAGAATTTGATATTCCTTTTATAGTAATTATACTTTCACACTTTTTTATTTGGATATTTTAACTCTATCTTCACTTATTTAAAAAGAAAATATTTTACATTAATAAAAGTCAATAAACTGTACTTTTATTTTTATATTATTTAATTTTAAATTCATATATTCTCTTTTTTTTTTAATTTATTATGTCATCTACAAATGTGAAACTAGTTCCGATATGGAGAAAGTATTAATTTTAAATATTTTAGTTAGCTCCTTAAATGAGTCGAGTGACTTTTTAAAATAACCTAAACACAATAATAAATTAATTATATATTTGTCGGTTCTATTAATTGTTATTATTATTAAAAATATATATTTAGTCATTGAAAAGGAATTTTGTTTTCATATTGATGTGATGTTTCAACCATAATTAGATTTTTAGTGCCTTCGTTTATTGGTCTTTCTAGTTTCGAATTTAATTTTTCGTGTTAAAGGTAGTTTTTAGTCATGCGCGTTTGCATATTTTTATTTTTATTTCAGGTACACTTAATTTTTTTACTTACATTTTGTTTTGTTAGTTTTAAAAAATTGATGTTTTAGTCCTTTTTTAAATTTATCGATCAGCTACATTATGTGGCACTTTTCTTTCCTACTTTTAAATTTAAATTTCATCAAATTGACTTTTAATATTGGTTACTAACCCGCTTTAACCAGTCAAAAGATTAAGAATGTGTTTGATTTAAAAGATAAAATTATCTATCAACCGAAAATATTCATATTTTGGACGGATAGATTATTTTATCTTTTAAGCGAAATATACCGTTAAAGTATCAAATTTTAGAAAATTTACATGATGAAATTCATTAATTACTTAATTAGGAATTGTGGAGTGCAGTGAAACGAAAAAATAAAAACTTGCGGAGTTAAAATAATATTTTCATTTTTCTCAAAATATGAAGTAATAAAACATTTATTTCTTTTTAAGTTTCTTTTCCTCAGTACTATTTTTTCTTTTAAGAATCATTTTTTTTTTCTTTCACTTATGCATGTACATATGTAATTCTACTCTATACCTAGAAATACTTATTTGAAATCAAATTTGGTAGTTAGAGTAATATAAAAGACATTGTACGGACTTCATATCTGAAATTCATAAATCTCAAAAATAGATTAATTTTATTATATACTCCCTCTCCTTTTAAGGAAACTAGTATTTTCTCCCGTGCAATGCAAGGACTATAATTTAATTAATATATTAAATATGTATAATTTTTAATAAGTTTTTAATTCTCATAGAATATTAAAATTTGTACGATGTAATTTTATTTTTGAAAAATAAATGTAATGTTTATAAATATTTTGGTGATATGACAAAGTTATATGAATTAACTTGAAATTTATCAGTAAATAAAACAAAATTATACATAATGAAGAAATATTTGTTTTACATAACATGCATAAAAGTGTATATACAATTGATATAGAAATGATCACATATCCATCGGTGCCATAAATTTATGTATTCACTGGGAATGTGATGATGACACATAATTAAATTTAAACAATCAATAAAATAATAGTTAGTCTCTTACTTATGTGTTATTATCACATTTATGATGAGCATATAAATTTGTGTCCGTTAGTGAATACGTGATCTTTTTCCTCAATAATTAAGTGTATATTTTTAACAATTTATTTTATTTAATTAAATAAATAATTTAATAACCTCTTATTTTTTATACTTTAGTAGAACATTAATTAAAAAATTCATTACATTAGGTTCATTAATATGCTTCACTTACAATACTTTAGGTCTATAAAATTTAAGTTAAAAATATATATATTAAATAACATAATACTCCTCCCGTCCTATAGGAATTTACATCCTACAGGATGTCACATTTTTTTTTAAAGAAAAATGTATTTTATATGTAACATAGTTATAATAAAATACAGATTAAATAAATTTTCATAACTTTTAAGTTATTTTATATCATTAAATATATAATTTAATTTCTTAAAATATAAGAACTTAAAGATAAAAAAAACCTGGAATATAATTACATGATAAATGTGAACACCAAAATAGTCATTATAATGCAATAACTAAAATAAATAAATTTAAAAGTCACCAACATTAACAAATAGGGAATACTAATACTATTTACCCAATAACAACAACAACAAAAAATCAAATGCACCAAACACACGGTGCACTCACTAAACATTTGAAATTACTTACATTGAAAAGTATAGATTGATTACATTAAAAAATGTGAGTTAATTATTCTAATAAATTTACACAAAAACTAATAATATTATAAAATTTTTAGTATAATTAATTCAAATTGTCACTGTATTAAACTCAAAATTTTTAATGGAAATAGTTTAACTGTTGAGTGAGTATACCGTGTATTATGTGCACAAGTTTTTTTTTAATTAAAAATTATTAACATACGAAAATTATTCACAACCCAAAAAAAATTAATTAACATACGAAAATTATTCACAACCCAATACATAACCTTTAAATTTGCATAGACATCGCTACACTGAGGCCAATTAATTTTTTTGAATTAAGTTACATTACATATATGCTACATTGATAGTCAAAGAAATGTGCGTGTGTAGTACGGCTTTGCCAAAAAGCGAGTTATGATGCACTCGCCCAGATATGAATCTTCCATTTGCATAAGTGCGACTACTTTTATATATTTATTAGGGATTATAGTTTTATATGCCCAATAAGTTGACACCAATTGATTTTGGTCCCAACCAATTGCTTATTTTGATTTTGGTCCTATAAATTTAAAAATATTTTGAAATTGATCCTATTACCTGTAATAGCAGGTTGCACATCTTTGTTTGACTTTTTATTACAAGTGGCATTGATAATTGAATCTTAATGTCTGGGGCAATGTTTATTTAAATAATTTTTTATAATTATTTTTTAAAAATTCAAATTATCAAAAATTGTTTAAAAAAATTCATAATATATAAATAAAATAATCTCAGTATTATACTATTATCTTTTTTTTTTATCGGTAAATGTTAGTTGTTAGTAGTTAAGTTAGTTCACCAAGTCTCCTTACACCCCATATCTCCAAGTCCAACCTTATATCTCCCATCTCCCAATTTGTTCCCAGAGGGAATCGAACCCTGGTCACTCACTCAAGTGAGGAGCCCGGTGGCCAGGTGGGCTAGCCCACCTGGTTAGCATTATACTATTATCTAAAAATTAAACCGGCAACATGTGCTTTATTAATAATAATATATAAATAAAATAATCTCAATATTAATTAAGAATTATTATTAGAAATTTACTACTTATATTTAAAATTTCGAAATTTATAAAAAATACTAAACAAAGATAATATATTATTACTCCTTTCGGGCAATAATTTTATTCTTAACGAAATGGACGTGACTTTAAAAAAAATATATAATAAAAATGTAAAATTCATTTATAAATAAAATAATTATTTTTGGAGATAATAATAAAATAATATTTTTTATATAAAGTAAATGAGAAAAGATTTTTTTAAAAATATAAATACGGATTGGGTATAATTGTAAAAATCATATTTGTTTACATTTGAAAACTTATGATTTAATTCATAAATAACTAAAAACTCATGTGAGTACGTCTTTCTTTGATGACACATTAGTTAGTGCATGGTTTAGAATTTTTTTAATCGAAAGAAGAATTTTTTTAATTGAAAATATATAGTAATTATAATATGGTTAAAGAGATTAAAAAATATATATATAATATTATTTTTCTAAATATGATAATATATAATTATTATATTTATTACTCTTTTTTCATCTTATAATCCTCCTCCTCAAATAAATAAATAATAAAATATATTAAATTAATTCTTTGCTTATTTATTTATTTTTAGTATTATTTATTAATCAAGTATTATTTCTAAAAATTTATTTATTTTTAGTATTATTTATTAAGTTAATTCTTTTATTATTTATTTGTTAACTTAATTTATGTTATTTAATAAATAAATTCTTTTATTATTTATTAAGTTAATTTATAAAAAATACTAAATACATAAATTTAATAACTTAATTAAAAATTGTTAAACAAATAAATAATAAAAGAATTAACTTAATAAAAATCAAATAAATTAAAAAATGTTAAACAAACAAACCAATAAATAATAAAATATATTAAGTTAATTCTTTTATTATTTATTTGTTTAACATTTTTTAATTTATTTGATTTTTTAAATCAACTAATTATTTTTATATAGCTGTTGGACTGACGAACTAACACAATTAGCATGTGGATAATCACCGAGGTTTGGCAGGTCGCCAGGACTCACCCAGATCCACGGAGGTGCGAAGCTCGCCCACATGTAGGCAGCTTGCCTGCGCAGCTCGCCCAGAGGAGCTCGCCCCCTATCCCCATGAAGACCTCGTCGAGGTCCATCATCGCACAACACCCGCAAGCCATTCAAGGCACTGGAGCTCGCCCACCAGCTCGCCTAAACCACTGGAGCTCGCCTCTGAGCTCACCTCGGAGCTCGCCTGTTAGTCGACAGGACCCCGATGGTGCACTCTTTTTCCCTCCGTCCGGTTTATCCACAAGGGTGGTTTACGGAGAGGTTTTTAATGAGGCCCATCTAGTCTAAGGCATAGTAGTAGGACGAGGCACGACATAGGGAGCAATGTGAGAGACCAAGACGAGGGTAAGGAACCCTCGTCAACACCGGAAGCCATATAGGCTCGTAAGGTACCGTCTCACACTCACACACCTATAAATAAGATCTCCCTTGTACTATTCGGGGATTTTTCTCTCACATTTCACACAATTAATACAATCCCTACTGCAACATTTCTCTCTAAAAAACTCTCACCCTCCCCAAGAACATAAAATCACAAGATTATTGTTTGGTAGAATTAATCAGCTACAAAGAGCCACATAAACGAACACGATTAAGAAACTCTATCAACAATTTGGAGCTAGAAGGAGGGTCCGGTGTCCTTTCGAATCTGAAAATTAAAAAAATTCAAGAACAAAAATTAGGGTTTGCTTGAAGATTTGAAGGTGTTCTTGATAAAACTCAAGAACACTTGAAGATACACATACACATATTCATTCCTTCGAACAAAAACCCAGATTTCCGGATAAAAATTTAGATTTTCGGATTTACAAATTCTGCCCGGAAGAAGTTTTCAAACGCGCGCGTGTACATGAATAAACCAAATTTTGGATAATTCGTCACACGCGAGGCTAGACGAAAACTTGCACAGCTTCACCCAAGCTGGACGACCCCCATCCCAGCGACCTCCCTCCACCTCGGCGACCTGCAGCGAGCTACCCCCTCCGAAATCCAAAAAATGGCTAACACTCGAGCCGCCAAAGGACAGGCCTCCGCAGCTGCGGGAAGGTCCAAAGGAGGTGACCAAAACCAGGCCGAGGTGGAGACCTCACGCCAGGTGGTGGAGACCTCACAACCACCTCCCCAGAAGAGCACCGCAGCTCCGCGAGTTGTGATGACCCAAGAAGACTTGGCCCCCGCCCTGAGGGACCTGGTCAGCAACCCCGACGAGCTCCAACGCACCATCGCGACCTTACAAAGGTTGCAGCAGAGACAGTAGGACGAGCTCGCCCTGGTACCCAGGCGAGCTCCAGATGCCGAAGCCAGGGAGCAGACTAGGCCCACCCAGGGCACCCAGACCAGGGGGGATTACAGCGCCCTCCCAACCGAGCAGGAGGCGAGCTCGACACAAGCTCGCCAGCATAGGGAGAGGACCGGTAAAGCCAAGGTGGTGGAGGAGGATCCCGCTCCCTACACTGGAAGGGAATCGGCCTACACCGGGGCATCTGGCACCCACCAATCACAGAGGAGGGAAGTCCTCCATGGCCGCCTGGGCCTGAGATACGGGGAAAATGAACGGACGGCAGCCCCAGCTGCGTCCCACGGGGACTCCGACCAATAACCGCGCAGATCCACCCACGAAAGGTTAAGGAGGCCCGCCACTGACCGGCTAGGTCCCCATGGCGGACGCCAATTCCAGCTCGCCAGTGAGAGGTCACCCCAGAGTGAGGCACCTCGGGGACGTGCATCCGCGAGACGCACGACCTTCGAGCAACCTCCGCCGGAGGTGACCCGTGATGACGAGCTGACCTCACTGAAAAAGGCCGTCGAAATGCTACAAGCACAAGTAGCGGCCAAGTCTGGCGGACCTGACGCCACGACTCTCCCCACATCTCCATTAGCACCTGCCATCCTCCGCGCACCGGTCCAGAAGAAAATCCAGTTCCCGGTAATGTCCACGTACGAGGGCAAATCTGACCCGAAAGTCCACCTGGCCAAGTACGCGGACTTCAAGATTTCGGTTAGTGCTACCGACTCCACCCAGTGCCGGAACTTCCCGCTGACCCTAGGGGACCGAGCTCACCGATGGTTCTCCTCACTCGCCCCGGGGTCGATCTGCTCATTCGGCCAACTCTCGCGGGAATTCCTGGCTCACTTCTCTGGGTTCGGATCCTACCTTACCCAGAAGCACCGACTCGCCAACATCCACCAAGGCGAGAACGAGACCGACCAGCAGTACCTGGAAAGGTTCGATAAAATCCTGCTTGAAGGTGAGCCGGTAAGCGAGGACACCAAGGTCTTCGCAGCGATGGCCGGACTCAAGAGGGGCACCGACCTCTGGAAGGAGATGCACCTCGCATGTCCCAACACTTACTCCAAATTTTGCCACAAGGCGGGGGTGTTCGCGGCCATGCAGGAAGCACTGCTCAAAGAAGTTGGTGCCCACGAGGAGAGGAAACCCTACTGGAAGAAGTCCGGGGGCACCTACAAAGCTCCCCGGAACCTAAAAGCCTTTGGCGAGGGAGACGAGCTCAAAGAAAAGCTCAATCAGGTCCTCACTGTCTTCGTTGACCACGTCTTTACTGCCGTCAAAGACAAGGCCATGCTGGAGGAGCCGAGGTGGATCCGCCAGGACCGCACAAAGCTCAACCCTAACAAATTCTGCGCCTACCACCAAGCCATCGGCCACTTCACCAGCGAGTGCCGAGACCTCCTCAAACAGCTCTGGAAATTCTACGAGGATGGTAAGCTGGCGGAGTTCGTGAAGAAGGCCCCAGCTAAGAGGCCAAGGTTCGAGAGGAGGGCTACCTCCGATGATGAGGACGAGGAAGCGGACCAACGTGGTCCCCAGAACAGGCGGAGGGCACCTCCCCAACCTCAGCAAAACTTGGAGCCCACCCGAGAACTCCTAGTTCTCGAGGAGGAGATCGGAGCTGCCGGAGGTCTCCAGGACGGAGGGACCTCCATATCCAAGAGGAAAACGAAGGCCAAAATCCGGGCCAAAAACCAAGTCCAGGAAGGCAGCTCCGGCCCCAGGTCCGTCTCACAGCTTACTGATGAGCTGACATTTTCCTCGACGGACCTGGAGGGGTACTGATGCCCCACAACTACTCGTTGGTGATAACCGCCAACATCATGAACGTCCGAGTTCACAGGTTACTTGTGGACACCGGCGCATTCACCAACATCCTCTTCAAATCTACCTTAGATGCCTTAGGTGATTTTGAGTCATATCTGGAGCCTAGCAACGCTAGGATAGTGGGGTCCGGAGAAGCTGTAACCGTCCCCCTAGGTAGTGTTAGGTTGAGCGTCCAACTTGTATCGACTGAGGACCCCGAAAGGAGACTGACTAGGCTTATAGATTTCCTAGTTGTCGACCAGCAGTCCTCCTACAATGGGTTCCTCGGCCACCCGTGTATTAATGAATTCAAAGTGGCATGTTCGACCTACTACTACTGTTTGAAATTCCCAACTCCAAAAGGTGCCGGGACTATAAAAGGTGACCAGAAAAAGGCCCGAGAGTGTTTACTCCAAATGAAAGATGGTCAGGTCAAAAAAGTGGTGACACGAGTCCAAGTCCTTGAAGAGTACGTGCAGATTTCGGCAGATGAGACAAACATCCTAGACGTCACCTCGGTCGAAACTGAGATGATGGAGGTAGGCGATCTGTCAGAAATAGACCAAGGCGCAGGACCTGCGCAAGACGCGCAACTAGCACTAACGGAGGGATTGGAGGAAACCCAACTGTTGGGACCTGCGCAGGAACAACATCCTGCTCCCATGGAGGTGGATAATGAAGCCCAAGATGGGGGACCTGCGGGAGGTCAAGAACCAACACCGATGGACGTTGACCCAACTCCCTAAGTCACCGCACCATCCCAAGTTGACAAACCACCGGGTACTAACAGTTGATGGACCCGCCCGAGCTGAAAACCAACCCGATGATCTCAAACTTCGCATAGGTCACGAACCCGTGCGAATGTCGCAAGAAGAGTGGGACGAGTTCATCAGCGACCCAAGGTGGAAAAATTAAAAGAGAAAAGCCACCCCCATGGAGGAATTAACGGCACTCCCGGTGGACCAGAAAGGGACTTAGAACTTTTCATCGGTTCTGAGTTACCTGAACTGTACCGGTCGAGGATGGAGCTGTTCTTAATGACCAATCTGGACGTATTTGCCTAGTCCCATGAGGACATAATGGGGATCCCATTGGAACATGCTTGCCACAGACTCAACATAGACCCGACAAGGAGACCCGTGCGCCATAAACGAAGAAAATACAGACCAGACAAATATGCAGCTCTAACTGTTGAGGTGGAGAAATTGTTAGACAACAAGCTCATCAAGGAAGCCTTGTGTCCACAGTTGGTCCTGAACCCCGTCTTGGTGAAAAAACACAATGGGACATGGAGACTCTGCATTGACTTCACAGACTTGAACAAAGTTTGTCCGAAGGATAATTTCCCACTGTCTCACATCGATCAGCTGGTAGATAGCACCGCCGGCCATGAGATGATGACATTCATGGACGCTTTTGCGGGCTATCACCAAATAGCTTTGCACCCGGATGACCAGGAGCATACGGCATTCTACACCAACAAGAACATGTATTGCTGGGAAAGGATGTCGTTCGGACTCATCAACGCCGGAGCCACCTACCAAAGGTTGGTGAATAAAATGTTCGACCAACACATTGGCGTATCCATGGAGGTGTACGTAGATGACATAGCTGTCAAGAGCCTGAGAAAGGAGGACCACCTGGACCACCTAAAATAGACCTTCGACATACTGCGCCACTACAACATGAAGTTGAACCCCAAGAAGACCAGCTTCGGCGTACACTCCGGAAAGTTCCTGGGGCACTTAGTTAGCCAACGAGGAATCGAGGTCAACCCGACGTAGGTCCAATGCATAATCGAGATGGGTATACCCGATTCCGTCCAGAAAATTCAAAGACTGACTGGGTGCATGGCAGCCTTAAACAGATTCATCTCTAGGTCCGGCGACCGAAATTGTTCGTTCTTCGAGGCAATTAAGGCAAACACACGGAGGTATAAGGAGGCAGC
>JAPKLY010000046.1:0-62576 GCA_026898435.1 Prunella vulgaris
CAGTTAGACGCACTTTTTTTCAAAGTTGGTTTGACCCAACTTTTGAACTATAAAAGTGTTTCTAACTGTTTATTTATGATTGGAAATACCACCTAATACTGTTTAGCCTATGAAGTAACAGTTTAGTGACTTTAAGAAGAATAACACATAAAATCAAATAATTTTTAACTCGTGATACTTCGTATGCTAAACAACAACGCTTTGAAGAAGTGAGTTGACAGGAAACCTTCTCTTTTTTGTTATGTCTTCCACTTAACTTTTCGTCTTCCATCCTCTCCTAATAAGAACTCTGGGAGCTTACTTAGGCTCTTTCCAATCCTTGAAGGCAAATTGCCACAAAAGAAAAAAATTTCCCCCATCTTAAATATAAACTCAAATAGAATATTGCAACAGAATATTCTTCATCTTATAAAATATTTATTTATAGTTATATAATATCATATTTATATTTAAATAATATAAATTAAATATCACCAGACGTTGATATATTTAATAAAATACAACACGACTCAAAGCTCTAAAATACAATACATCACCATTACATGTTAAATACTACTAATACAACAAATAAAATACTAAAAGAAATGCATATTAATGGTTATTAGTTTTCATCATTACTAGTATACTTTTCCCAAAGATGTTGAATAACATATGTATCTTTGAGTTTTTTTTATGTGGACCGAGAATACTTTGAAACATAGACATTTCATTATTTGCCATTTTTCTAATATAGGAGGATCTGGAAGCGGTTTATCAAATTACTAAAATTCATAGTATTTATGTTTTATTTTGTATTTTGTTTGTATCATTAAGTTTATGTGTGTGTTTTGTATTTTATCTCTATCATTAAATTTATGTGTAGTTAGTTTATATTTTGTATTTGTTCTCGTTGTATTCTTATGATTTAATTTAATTAATATTATTTTATTATATTTATGTCACAATTTGCATTTATATAAAATACTCCCTCCGTCCCACTATATGTTGCTCATTTTGCTATTTTCGTTCGTTCCACTATATGTTTCTCATTTGATTTTTACTTTTTCTGGTAACTATTCATTTTTCCATTATTATTTTCATTACTTTTTACACTATTCCTATTACTTTTTTATTTTTTCTATCACATCAGTTATACTTTTTTATTTTTACCTTAATCTGTGTGCTCAAAAGCTACGAGCAACTTATACCAGGACGAAAGGAGTATTACTTTATATATTTTTAATTTTAAAATTCTCATGATATTTAAAATCATATAATATTCATATCAAATAATCTAAATATTATACAATATATAACATAATATCACACATGTATATGTATACATATAAACGAAAGTTAAAAATAAAATTTGCCTCAGTAAACAGTAAATGTTGCTATTTGCCCTAAATTTTGCCACAGCATTGGAGTCTATTTCAGTGGCAATTTGTCTTTGCCACAATATTATCTGTTGCCTTATAGATGGCCTTATGTATGTATGTGTTTTTTCATCTCAGGATGGTGTTTCAACAGCTTTGCAGATAATTAAGGAGGAAATAATCTAATAAATTGATGCATATTATGAAGACTCACCAAATGACTGAGTGGATAATGTTGTGCACACCTTCATTTATTGATGTAGGACGTTGATATTTATTAATAATGTATATCTAGACTCGTATATTATCATTTTATTTTGCAGATATGGTGAAACACAACTTTTGGGAAGATTTCAGTAGATCTTCTTTGTTGTGCTATCTATGTAGGACCCAAATTTTGAATGATAATTAAAGTTGTTTATTTTCTTTCTAAATTGCAGTGCTTTTCTTATGTGTCGGTCAAAGTTCATTATATGTTAAGAACATAAGAAATGGGGTTTTGAATTTTCGAGACATAAATGGCTCGTTTAGTTCACGGATTAATTGCGATTAGATTGGATTGAATTAGGTAGAATTATTATATTTGATTTATAGAATAGGTTTAGGACTAATTAAAATTATTTTATGTTTGTTTTGTGGATTAAGTTGGATATATATAATTAAAGACAATTTTACCTTTATATATAAATTAAATTAAATTAAATCTAAATATAATTTTAATTATATCTAAATAAAATCAAATCATCAAACATGTGATGCATACCTAATCTCTCTTAAAATCAATCTTTCTTTGAAGTGAAAGCTTGACGATGGTGGTGGTTCGCCTTCGATATCGGTGGTTGTCGACGGTGGTCTTCCATGGATTGCGATGATTGAAGGTGGGTTGTAAGTTGGCTGCTTCTCTCCAACTTCAATGGTGGACGATTTTCGGCATGGACAGCGATGATTGAAGGTGGGCTGTGGGCGTGGCTACTTCTCTCTCTGGCTTAAGTGGTGGACTATGTTGCACGGGTGCGGATACGCAAATGCGGGTGTGATACGATACGAGTTCGGGGATACGAGTTTTTTAAAAATTAGGGTGCGATTCGTTAAGGATACGTCAATTTATTTATATTTTATTATATATAATATCTAAAAAATATATTTTTTATAAATCAATTATAAAATATTTATATTTTTTATCACTTAAAATTTGAGTATATTCAATAATATAATATAATTATGTAAAAAAAACATCAATTCGAGTTACATTAGTTCAATACATAAATTATAGTAGTAAATACAATCTAAGACGAGTATCACACTATTAATTTAACTAATACAAAATAATAAAAATTCAATTTAAATAATACTATATTTAATGCTTATAAATAGGATTCGTGCAGTGGATTCGAGAATCCGACACGAGAATTCAAGAATCTTACCCCTTTTAGGGTGCGGGTGCGAATCCGATACTGCATTATAGTATTTTTAGAAGAATCCGTGTATCATAGGTGGTGGATGATTTTCGGTACTTGGCAGCGGACTCCATTAATTCCAGTAACATTAGCTATGGTGGTGAATTGTAAGAGCTCCGGCATTAGGACTTTGGGTAGCTGTGATTGAACTTTGACGCTACTAATTTCATTCGTGGGCAGAGTGTGTTGGTGAATCCAACAGTTGAGCTTTCGAATGTCATGATAACATACATTTGCGTATACAGTAACATAAATTGAAAGCGAAAATACAAAAATTTGAAAATAGTCCTGATGCGATCCACGAATTTCATTATTTTTATCATGTTAACTCGCGATTTTTTAATTTTTTTTTCAAATCAATATTGCACGGTGTAATAGAGTAAATCTCTTGTGCACCAGATGCACTGTGCAACTCAAATGTATTTTTGAAAAGTTGTACCAATTAACACGTGTGATTTTTCAATAATATTTTGTATAATTTTTTAAAAATAAATTAGAATTGCATGGTACACCTGGTACATACAAGACTAAGACAATGAAATATTACATATAAAGCTCACTCTTATTTTTTATTTTCATTTGGGCTATCTGTGTAAAATTTTATGATATGGAAGAAGTAATTTTTTGTTGTTGATGATTTTATTTTATTTTTATTGGGTGAATGCAGGTTCAAATCAAGCTGTGTTTTAAAAAGCGGATCGAACCGGTCCGACCGCTACTCGGACACCTCTCCGGGCTGTTTTAGTACGTTGGACCGGGTATTTTCAAAAGCGTTTGAAAATCGTTCAAAAGCGGTAAAAACCGGGTTGGACCGGTCACTCGTTGGACCGGCCGAAACGGCGCTTTGATAATTTTTTTAATAAAATCGCATTTTCTTACACATAATTAACTAAATTAATTGTATATATAATACATATTAAATATAATTTAATAATATAATATTTAATTTTAATTCATAACCCTAGATAATAGATATAGTTTTATTTACTGGAAACACAACTCTAAGGGGGTGCTTGGTATAAAATTCCTTAATGGTAATGAGAGTGAGGATATATATAGAGTAATTATAGTAGATAATGAAACCAGGACATTGATTTTTCTCCTAAATAAGGTAATCATTACCCACATTTTATTACCCTCATTTCATCCTATAATCATCCTCCTCAATAAATCCCCCCTACAACAATCAACAACTTTATTTTTTGTATATTTATTCCAAAATTGGAGCACAACATTAATGATGTAATCACCATGAACATAAACTCTTATTGAACATATGTAAGGATAAAGAAGAAAAATAAAATTTCATTCTCATTACTATTGAGAAATTTGAAACAAACGCCCCCTAAGTCTCCACCCTCTTCCAGTATAATATCTAACTTTAATTTATTATTTCAATAAAATTTATTCATAAGATATATAATTTATTAGAATATATATATATATATATATATATATAAATATTTATAATTATATATTATGCATTTATAATATCATAACGGTTCAATCATTTTAAAAATTATTAGACCCGATTAAACCCAATCCGACCCAAAATATTAAGGTGGCTGGATAAACTTCCTCTTCCGCTTTTAAAACATAGAAATCAAGTGCTAGTAAATTTATTTAGACCTCAGACTCAAATGTAGTTGCCCAGACAACATCCTTTGACTTGACCGAGTCATCGAGTCACATACTTTATTGGTTTCTCTTTTCTATAATAATTTACACATTTTTTATTTGCATAATATACTCCCTCCGTCCATAAAAATTGAACTATCTTGACAATTTACGCTTATTAAGAAAAGTTGATATTGATGTATAAAAGTGAGTGTATTAGTATAAAAAAATATTTAATTATTAAAAAAGTACTTGATATGATGGATAAAAGTGAGTATATGTATATAAAAAATGAAAATAATAATTGTAAGTTTTCCATTTTAGGTAAGTAGACCATTTATTATGGACGACCGTTTAAGATAACGTGGACCATTTATCGTGGATGGTGGGAGTATATATATAAGTGTGCTATATAATTTAAATATATTTAACATATTATATTATTTATTATTAAAATGTCATACATATTATTAATTACTGAAAAATAAAATATTAAAAATATACTTTTTAATAATTATATGTATAATTTTTCAGTTATATTTTATATAACTTTTAAAAAATATATTTAAATCACAAGGTACAACAAAACTTACTCTTTTTTACAACATTCCAAAAAAAAAAAAAAAAGAGCTTTACCATTTTACACAAATTGACATTATACATGCACACAATCTAACTAATTTATATATTTTATTAATAAAAATTACGAAATGTAGCCAAAATTCTAATTATTACTTCTTATTTTTTTATGGAAAACTTTAGGTAAAAATTAATTAGTCATGGGGGTTGAAATTTCAAAGGCATATCCTAAAAAGTCCAACTGGAGTTATGATTGTCCCAGCACTAGATCGTGGGTTGGTTACATTTGCATCAAATATTTATTTATTGCAAATTTTTTGAATTCCATAAACAAGACAAAAAGAAACAAACCCCCACCCCCACCCAACTTAAAGTAAATAACTTCATTTTCTTTAATGATGACTTGATGCCTCATTACAGTGACAAGGATTGACTAATCTACAGCTCACACTATTAGAGAGAAATCCATTTTAAATCGGTGTAAAATTTGGTTTGAAGCATGAACTGATTTATTTTTAAAAAAGTTGTAACATCTGAATTTTGAAATTGAGATTTAATACATATGGACTCCCTCTACATTATTTCAATTATTGCACCCTCTTTACCAATACAACTATCATTTTTATATTAAATACAATTAAAGAATTATTAAAAAAAATTACTCCCTCCGTTCCGTAAGAATTTACACCCGACACATTTTTTAAGAAAAATGTATTTTATATACTCACTCTGTCCCAGAGGTGTTTTCACCTTTGGGATGACACAACTTTTAAGAAAAGTAAAGTGTTGTGTAAAATTATATTATTAAAATAATGAGATTAGTTGGATTGTGGGGATAAAGTTAAAGTAATAATTTCTATTTATAGGGTGTGAAAACAATTGTGGGACGGACGGAAAAGGAAAATGTGAAAATAATTATGAGACGGAGGAAGTATAAAATAGTGACAAATGAAAAAAATGTGTGTATAAATTTATGAATGTGTAAGTAAATTAATATTTTTCTTGTAGTATGCAAATTTATGTTGAATATTCAAATATATGAAATATGTAAATTCCTTTGGCCCTGAGAAATCATTAACTATGAAATAATTAAAATATCACTACATATAAAGGTGATATTGTATAGTCATTACCTTTCACTTGCCTAGGGGTTCGAGTTGGAATTGACCACTCTAAATTCTCTGTTTCAAAAATTTTTATCGGGGAAGGGGGGTGAGTAGACGAGAGTAAAACGGCGTGAAAGTGCAATCAAATTTGTGTTACAAAATTTTGGAGAGAAAATATATTGTGTACTATCGTGCAATTTAGCTACTCTTTTTGTTATAATTTTTAGACATAAATATTAAAAAGAGTATATAAATATTGATATAGTACATGTGATGTGATGAAGAAAAGTGAAAAAGTAATGTGAATAGTGTAAAAAGTATTGAAAATAATGATAAAGAAGTGAATAGTAATTTCCTAAAAAGGTAAAAAAATAAACGAGCAACATATAGTGGGATGACGAAAATAACAAAATGAGTAACTTATAGTGGGACGGAGGGAGTATATTTTTAGAAGTTGTATCTTTTATTATTTAAAAGTTACATAAATTTTTCAATGCTATTTTAAAATGAACTTGAATTACACAGTATAAGTGTAAGTGTAACTAGTGCATACAAGATTAAGACAAATTTGGAAGAGGTGTCAGTAGAGATGTTAAATGGACTAGCCCTAATTTTATAGGACCAACTTTAATGGGCTTCGGGTTAAACGGGTTAGGGCCTTATTCGGTTCATTCTTAACGGTTCTCTAATATTTGAGACTTAACCCTAACTCTAGCGGTCCTCGGGCTAAACGGGTCATAAATGGGCTTTGTCACAAAAATTAATTTTTTTATTTTATTTTAACACATAATCTAAAATAATGATCATAAAATATTAATATTTTAACTAGAACCTAGACATTATCCATAATTTCATTAAAATTAATAAAAATAGTTTAACATAATTACAAAAGTTCAAACGTCAACATTTAAATACTTAAAAGTTTAAAATATTGGTATTTAAAAGTTCAAATATAAATACTTAAAATTAATATATAACACCTAAATAGAAATTGAGATTAACTTCAATTAATAATAATAATAATAATAATAATAATAAGTAATAAGTAATAAATATACTATATATTTAATATGCATATATAAAATATAAAAAAATTATGCGGATCAGCGGGCAGACTCGGTTAACCTGCGGGCTAGCCCGTTTAGCCCGCGGGCAAACAAAGTCCAAATTTAAATGAGTCTATAAAAGAATGACCCTAATCCTGCATTTTTCAGTGTTAAACGGGTCGATCCTATTAATCCAGTCCGAATTAACATCTCTAGGTGTCAGAGAATTGGAGTGTTTTAATAATTCCTTCGTGGGGAATTAAGTAGTTATGGTGGTTCTTAGTAGAGGATAATGGCTTGTGGATGAGGGTTCTTTTTTTTCATATATTGTAAAATGAGTGTGAGGGATGAGGGGTTTCATCTCGACGGGAGGTCGTGAATTAGATCGAGGTGGTGGAGACACCTACATAGCGGATATTTGTCACGCCCTAAAGTTTTACAGTATATATTTTTAAAAATAATACAATTTTAAAATAAAAAACGTGAACTAAATATATGATATAATCTTTCACTATTTTGACAATAGTGAAAGATTAAAATTTTCAAATATTTTATTTATTATTTAAAAAAATGTTTTTTTATATTGTATATATATGTAATATGTATAATCTACTTATTTTAAATAATACACACTTCTTTGCCGAATAATCTTCACAATTAAAAAATTTTGAGAAATCGAAAAAAGTGTTAAAGAATTCCCATATTTTTTAAAATTCTCCTCACAAATTAAAAAAAAGCGTGAGAACTATTTCGGGACAGAGAAAGTAATAGTTATAATTTTGAATCATGAATTTTGTAAGAGATTTTACAATTTTAAGAAACATAATTTTTATATTTTAAAAAATATAAGAATAATATTTATGAATATATATTTGTATTAATTTTTTAGTATAATTTAATATTTTTTTTTTAGAGATATGTATAATTTTGAATTTATTTTTATATTTTATGTTTTAATTTATATATTTTTTAAAATTATATTTTAGGTTTAAAATATAATAAATATTTTCATTTCAAATATATAATGAATATTTATTTAGAAGTTTTTATATTATTTAAAAAAAATTATTATATTTATTAGTATTGAATCATATAGATGCTTATTAGAATAATAATTAAATATTTATTTATATACATTATTTTTTGGGCAAAAGATAAACTGTTTGAAATTTGAATTATAAAAATAAAAATATAAAGATGATGATTTATTTTGTTAATATTAAAAAATTTAGATTAAACTGAAAATGTGGTAATGTGCAACGAAATCTTTAAATAATAATTTATGTGACAAATTTAAATATAAATAATAGCAGCGTGACACATCCGTCAGTTTAGATCGCTATTATTAAAGGACAAAATATTACTCGTAAAAAGAGAAATAGTGTTAGAGCATAGGGCGAGGCCGCAGTCAATTGATGCGTGATTTGCATTAATTAACGTTGTCCGTAGAGAAGAGAGAGAAGAGACGTCAATTCTTTCCTTCGTAAAAGAAGAAGTGGGCCCATGCTCATATGCTTGCCCTTTTATATCTATAAAATGCCATCTATATTATGCCATTAGTACTACACTCACAGTTACTACTTGTCCCTTATATATAAGCATCACATCGGAGAAAAATGTCTCAGGGAAGAGGTAGTGCAGGCATGCTGGTGGCCATGGTGGCCATGGCGGTGGTTTTCCAGGCGGAAGCAGCCACCTTCACGGTGGGGGGTTCGGGTGGCTGGACTTTCAACGTCACCGGTTGGCCCAGAGGCAAGACTTTCAAGGCCGGTGACACGCTCGGTAACTCAATATACATATATAGAGAAAAAATTATACTCCTCTGTTCACCAAATATATGCATTTTCTTTTTGCCAGTACTTTAGTGATTCCACTCTTTTTTTAATAGATTGAAAACACATCTTGAATATTCTCCCGCTCCTGTAGGTAAATAATATTACCTCCAATCTACAAATATTTACACATTTCTTTTATTTTTACGTTTCATATAATTTACATATTATTAAAAAATATTAATTTGTATGTATACTCACAAAAATGTGTGCATATTTATCTATATATTACTAATTTATTTATAAAACATGGTTTTCTTAATAAAATGTTATCCACTTGGTTGCAAATTTCACTGGAATGAAATCAGTCAGTATTTTTTTGTTTGAACAACTAATACTCTTTTAATAAAATAAATAGTACTCATTATATTCCATTTTTTTTAATTTGTATTTCCAGAGAAAATATTTTGCTCGCCATTTTGGACTAATCTGAAAAAATTTAATTATTATATTCCAATTTTGTGATAGTGTATGCATTTAATGAAATGCATAAAACAACAAATATCATATTAATTACATATATATTTTTCCTTATTTACAGTGAAACATACTTAAACAGCTAACAAATTACAATTTAAAAGTACACTTAAATTTTAGGCTAAACTTTTTTATACGAATTCTTATCTTGTTATTATTATTATTATTAATATTATTATTATTACTATTATGTGTAATTTAAGGTATAATTAATTGTTGTAAAATTGGTGACAGTTTTCAACTACAACTCGGCATATCACAATGTGGTGATAGTGAACAAGGGGGGATACAACAGGTGCACCACCCCCGGGGGATCTAAAGTTACTCAGACCGGAAAAGACCAAATCAGGCTTGTAAAGGGTCCTAATTTCTTCATCTGCAATTTCCCTGGCCATTGTCAATCTGGGATGAAGATAGCCGTCAATGCTATCTGATGTGATCATCCGCTTTTTTTTTTTTTTCTCTGCAGACATTATATATATTGCCTCTCTCTCTTTCTCTCTATTATCAAGGCAACTAATTAATGTGTGTTTTCTACTTTACCATACTATCAATTATGGAGGAATAAATTACTAATGTTTCTTAATTTTCTTTATCGGTTATTTTTTTTTAATCGGAAAAAAATATTATTACTAAGGTATAAGAAATACAAAAACCATATTGAAAATTTCAAGGGCAAATTCATAAATCGATAAACGGGGAGATTGGAAAATATAGACTTTTAATGTTAAATATATTGTGAATTAATTTTACTGTGATTTTTTTAATATTAATTATTTCATTAGTTAATGTGTATTAGTTGGACATTAATATTGTATAATGAAAAATAAATATTTTTTTTGAAAACTAATGAATAAACTTTCATTATGCGGAATAGCCAAATCAGCTTTAACATGTTCCTGTATTAGGTTAGAAACCGTCTCAAACAATAAAGTTAATGACTTAAAATTAAAAGCTAAATTTGCTAGTATGTGCGCCATTTTATTCTCACCACGTCGCACCCAACGGACTTCATTGTATTCTAGTAATCTCAACCGTTGTTTTATGTCTCGCACAATAGCACCAAAATACAAAAGATCCTCCAAGCTGCTACACTTAAATACATTAGAAAATATGTGAATCAATTTCCACAATTAATTTCGGACCACCCTTTTCAACTACCAAATTCACTCATTCTCGTTGCTAATGACTCTGCAATTTCTACAGAAAAAGTTCCAGCCACTCCCTGCATAAAACTCCATATGACAGCTCTTGTCTCGTCCCTCAACACCCCGTCAATCCCGATTGTACCACCCGATTTAACAGACACGTCTATATTAAGCTTCACCCACCCCACCTCCGGTGGTTTCCATCTGACTTCTCCCTTCCCAATTGTCTCTCTCACTATTGCTCTCGATACTGATTTATTATACTCTTCGTAGTATGCTACAGGCCTACAGCCATGCTGCAAACAAATTCTGCGCCCAAATTTCTTTCTCCAAAATAAAATTGATTTCTTGCACACCAAACTCCCCATAGCAACACTGCTGCTAGTTGTTGCTCTTCATCAGTGAGTTTGACTGCAATTACTAAGAACCAAGCTGCTATTGTCGAACAATGTTGAAACTCCAAAACATTAATCTTAACGGTGCTACTTCCCACAAAGATTTTGCCATAACACAATCATGAAGCACATGAAGCTCCGTCTCCACGTCAATCCCACACCTTCTACAAATTGGATTCACATCCACCATTCTTTAAGTCAAATTAATTGAGACTGACATTGCCCCAATTAAACACCTCCACAAAAAAATATTGACTTTTGGTGAAACTTGTAAATCCCATAATTTTTTTCCATCTTCTCTTAGTCTCCGTTGCTACCTCCTCTTCGCCGTCCAAGCTTCTCGTCGTCCATTTGTATCCTGATTTGACTCCATATATACTAGTTTTGGAAAGACTCCAACTTACATATTCTGAAGATGACCTTCTAGTTATTGGAATATGTAAGATGCGTTCAACATCAACCGAATCAAACACCTCATTAATTTTTTATGCATCCCATCCACTTCGATCTGGTAACAATAGGTCCTCAACCCTCTAATCATCTGGCAATTGCCCTATATTTGTAGAAATCTTAGGATTACTAGCATCAATCAACCACCTATCATACCATATCCTAATCCTCTCTCCGTTTCCCGCCATTCATCTCATTCCTTTGGGGATAATCTTTCTTCCCCAAAGAATACTCCTCCATGTGTAACTCAGATTATTTCCTACTTTGGCTTCAAAAAAATCTGAATTAGGAAAGTACCGAGCTTTCTGCGTACGAGCTAATAATAATAAAAATACACAATTTAAGCGAAAAAACTAAGTTTGAAATAATTATATTCCAACGTCATAACACTCTAATGATAAAATTAAGTTAAAAAATTAATATACATGTGAAATAATGATATAATTTTTTTCTACAAGTAAAATTAAGAAAAAATTGAAAAGATCACCCACCCACAAAAGTTGGAAGCTCATCACAACTCTCACTCTTGCAAGTTGCAAATGAAAGTGCTGAGGAATTGACAATAGTATTAATCAAATTATTAAACTAAAAAACGATTTTGTGCAATCATTTTTCTTCATTAATTTCACGATAAAATCACCCATACCGAACCTCCATGGTTAGAAATGCATTCATTATATGTGTTGAATTTATTTCAATGATCATTGATTATATGCCCAACTCTGAAGCCCAAGCCCTCCCCTTCATCAACTTTCATGAACCTATGTGTTATTAGGGCTCATTTGTTTGAGTGGATTGCGGGGGATTAGTCCCAATTAATAATAGGAGCCGGATATTTTCCCCCCAATTTTTGAGTACTTCACCCCAATTATTAATTCACTACCTTATAGATCAATTCACCCCACGTGAGTTTTCAAAACTACCTAAACTCATATTACTTCACCTCACCGTTCTAATAACACAAAAATAGAAGAGAGAAAAGGAAATTTGTTCGGAACGGGGGAGACCCACGCGAGTTGGACGACGGCCGACGCCACTTAATAATTCAAGATAGAATTTGTAATTCACCCCTTCCTCATTATGTAAAAAAAATCCCAAAACTGCATGCCACTTCATTTTTCCATAAAATCGATGTGCTTGGAGAAAACCTGAGAAAGGACTACGCTTAATCGGGGGTGGAGACCGATACAAACGCTGCCGGAGTGACGATGGACCAAGGTTAGACGGTTTTCATCTATATTTTCGTAGTTTAATCGATTATATTTGTATTACGAAATAAATGGGTTTCATGATTTTATTTGAATTTTTGTTTTTACAGGGATGAAATGTTGCTAGGATGAAGATGGTGGATTTGGTAGTTCGGATTTGGTTTTCTGAAAAAGTGTTGTTTGTTCGACAAAATTAGTCGAACATTGTGTTATTGTTCCAATTTTTTTTTCGAACACGGGAGTGTAGTACGATTCATATTTTGGAACATATGTTCGAAAAGATGACATTAACAATAGCATATTGTTCGAAAGTTTTTCATGAAAATATGCATATTGTTCGAAATTATTTCATGAACAATGAACACTTGTTCGGGAAATTTGTTCGAAAAATTTGTTCTGGAAATTTGACCGAACAAATGGGATATGTTCATCAAAAATTTTCGAATACATAGGATATGTTCATCATTAATTTTCGAACAAATAGGATGTTTTCCTCAATTTCTTCTTCATTACCCGATTGCAGAGGACGGCTTACGCAACCATGGTGGACTTCGGATCGAATCGGCGCTGGTGCAGAATGGAAAAAACAGAGCACGTGGCACGGAAAAACAGAGCACGTTTCATCTTTCTCAAACTTCCTCTTTCGTTATCTTCACTGCTCTTTTCGGTTCATCCCCTCCATCAATCAAGGATCTGTAAAATTGACTTGGGAATCTGCAAATACATCAATCATTAGCTCAAAAATGAGGTGCCCGGGGAGATATGAGCCCCGGCGAATGAGCCCTGGCGAGGATTGGCGAATGAGCCAGATGGTGAACTGATACCTTTGTAAATTAGGGAAATATGTCAAAAGGGTATTTTGGTCTTTAATAAATATTTTACAATGGAAAAGTTAGATGTGGGGTGAAGTAATTAAAAATTGGGGGGGGGGGAATATTCGTGCCCTTAATAATATACCAATGGACTCAGTCATGTGAACTTAATATGGGCCAAGACTGAAATCAGACTAAAACTATTTTGGTTTAAATTATACCCCTCCAATATTATAAGATACACCTGTTTTGCTAATTGTTTTTTATAAAAAAATATTTTAATATATCTCTTTCAACCCTTCAACTCAACTTTCTTCTCTTCCCCGTTTCCCAACCGCACAACAATTCTTCTA
This sequence comes from Prunella vulgaris, assembly GCA_026898435.1. Taxonomy (NCBI): domain Eukaryota; kingdom Viridiplantae; phylum Streptophyta; class Magnoliopsida; order Lamiales; family Lamiaceae; genus Prunella; species Prunella vulgaris. Next base: position 13,836 of record JAPKLY010000046.1, read on the forward strand.
AATTATGTGGATTAATATTTAAGTCCATGCAATAATTTTATTGTCCCTACCAATGTTTTTTTTTTTTTTTCATTTTGTAATGTCGAATAATGAATTGATGGAAGACGGTGACGGCAAATAAGGAAAAATATGTATTTAACAATTATTTTTTAAGAATGTATTAAAATTAATGTATGTTTAATTTAAATTTTATTTTATAAAAATAGATATTTGATACATTAATTAAATTTTATTTTTATAAAAATAGGTAAAATAGACAATTGATAATGTATGCAAGTGTATCTCATAAAATTGGAGGACATATAGTAGGGCCCAATTATTTTTAGTTTATTTTAATATCGAATCGGACTAAAATTATTTTGAGTTTACTGTATTGCATTTATGAATTTTTAAAGGCGTTATGCAAATATTTTATTTTATTATGAATTGTTTTATTAATATAAAAAAATTAGCTTAAAGTTTAAATCCCAAAATTAGACTTGAAAAAATAACCCTCACTTGAGAACAAAAAAAAAAAAAAAAATTGAAACAAAGAAAGAAAGCTGCTTCAGACAAATTGAAATTTAATGTATGATAAAATTTAAAAATAAATAAAATAATAAAAAGAAATAAAAGCAAAATTAAAGAACAACAGACTGGAAGACTCCAGAAGAGCCTAATTCATAAAACAATGAAAAAGGATAGCAGATAAGAAAGGCAGTAAAAAAAAAGTGAAAAAAGAGACATCAAATCCGACCATGGATCTCTCTATTTTTTTTTCCTAAATTTTGTGTAAAATTAATACATAATTAAAATAATTAATAAAAATATAAAATTTTAAAGTATTTATTTCTCGTTTATCTTTACAAGAAATTTATAAAAAAGAAATAGAGAAAAATTAGTATGTTAATTTAAAAATATAGTGTTATATACTTAACTGCTGTTTAATTTAATTAATAGCTGTTTACTCTTTAGAACATGTGATTTACCCAATCAATGTGTGGAACTATCAGTCTATTTGAGGGGAAAAATCTAGCGTTGATGTAAGTTTTTTATATCATAATCATTAAAATTTCCGAAAAAAAAAAAAAACATCATCATTGAAAGTTAATGGGTCTGGTCGTTATTTTAAATGGATAAAAGAGGAATTTTAACTCAAGTCAAAATGGAAAGTGTTCTTAGATGGTTATATACAACACTTGGTTAATAATCCATTGTCGTCCAGTGGTTAGGATATCTGGCTTTCACCCAGGAGACCCGGGTTCAATTCCCGGCAATGGAAATTTTTTTTTGTTCCTTGATTATTAAACTAACCAGCCTTCATAGAAAGTATCACTTTCTTGGACTGTGCCGTGCTACTACTATAACCATTTCACAACACCCTATTATTGATGTTTCAATGTGAAAATTTCGTGCCTGCCAAAAAACTTATTTTCAGCATAAAAATTAAAAATAAAAATAAAAATAAAATAAAATTGTGTCACATAAAAACTGGTAGTGTAATTGCCACAGCAGCTGCTATCAGTATCAACAACTTGTTCCACATCATCCCAGTTGCTCCATTGCATTGATTCGTACACTCCGTTTGGTTCCTACTTTAATTTGATAAAAACAAATTAAAAATATATATATATATTTTCAATTATAATTGGTGATGAAATTGATATACTATACCTGGAAGAACAGAATGAGAGCATATAATGAGTAACCGAATGAGTGCACGTTATAATACTGGTAAGATTGTCGTAGGCATAGCTTGAAGCTGCAGGGCAAGCTGTTTTGAACATTCTTGAATAATCCGTAGCCAAACACGCCGCAGGAGTGTTGAATTCTCCCCTGCAACAATACTCATCTTTGTTAAATACGTCGCAAGCACTCCGGCAAGCAATGATCTTCCCCTCCGATTTCAACGCCAGCTCCGGCGGGCAGTTTTCCCGCAGATCCGCGTCGCACCCGGCGGTGCTACAGTTTCCTTTGCCGCCGAACGGTTGCACGATGATCGGCAAGTTGAAGCCGTCGACGAGGCTGACGTCATAAAAGTCGATATCTCCCAATGAAAAGTCGGCGATTGAAGCAGGGGGGCTGCCCGCCCCTGTGCATTGCAGGAGATTTCCACACCCCCCTAAAGGAGAAGGTATTGGTAGTATTAGTTTTTACGGGCAATTATATTAGTTTATAATTAGGAATGTACGTGCATAAAATTATACATGCAATGTTTTGCCATATTGAAATGGTACTCGTTTTGTTTATATTAATTTAATTGTAAATTAAATAACTAAATGAAAATTGATCTAGAATATTGGGGATATATGTATATATATTTATATATATAAATTATCATCTTTAAATATTGATAATGCATATTAGTAATTGGTGCAGCCTCTGTGCTCTTAACATGCTTTTTATCTATTTATTCGATCATCATACATATATTTTTTTTTTATTTAATTAACATACGTCACATGAGAAAAAAAAATGTCTAGCCCAGAAGTTTAATTTGCAATTATATTTAAAAATGACATTTATTTACAATTGCCATATTAGACTTCAACAGGTATAGATCCTTGGCTCAGTGATATCATCAAATTGTGTTGGATACTAAAATATTGGTGTCGTATAGTTAAAATATTTTTCTCTTTTTAGCTTATTAACACAGTAACAAAAAAAAAAGTCATAACTTGGTTCTTATTAAGAATGAGAAAATATTTTAATTTTTTAGTTACTCAGCGCTAATTGGTGGTTTCACTACCTAGTAGAGAGGATTCATTTTCGACTTCAACTAATTAGTGTGGTGTTAGCTAGTTTGCAATTAACTACACACCTGTTTGGCAAGTGCCGGTGCCATTCCGGTCAAAATTGCAGCCTGTTCGTGCCCATATACGGCCGTGCCAAGCTGCGGGAGCGGTGAATACGGCGGATTGGTTCGGTCTGAGAGCGAAGCCTCCACCGCTGAAATTATTGGGAGTTACAGCGGGCCATATGGTTTCGTTGCAATTGTTTATGATGGTGAATTTTGTGGACATACATTCTCTCGTCCCTGCAGTAGTAGTTGTCACAAACACAAAATAAAATTAATTAACTAGTTTTTCAATAACAAATATTATACCAAATGATTGACTATTATCTCACACACATATATAGGATAGGAGTTTCCTCATGTACCTAATTTCACTTAAACCCATTTCACAAAGTGTAGACACGGAGAAATGAAGACATAAGTATAATATGAGAAATTAAAAAATAAAGAATAAGACGAAAATTAATATTGACCTAATGCTATAAGAAAGCAGAGGAGCACGAGATTGATTGAAGCCATATATTTTTGCTGGTAGAGTAGTACTAAGAGTTGTATGTGTAGTGAATGACACAAGTGTGAGGTGGTTTTATATACTACTCATGCCAATCTTTTTGTTTCCACTGAAATGACAAGAGTTTATAAAAAACATATATAAAAATAAGAATATTAATTATATAATGTTGTGGGATTCATTTGTACACTAACAATTTGAGTAATCAAGTGCTCAAGATAATTAAATAAAATATTATATTCATAAAAGCATATAAAATAAATTTTATATAACATCCCCAAAAAACAGATAAAAATAAAACTGGTGGATTTTGAACTTAATATAAATTGGAAATATGTAAGAAGGAGAATACGTGTGTGGACACTTAGCCTAAAATTAAAGGCTTCCTTCCTTGTTCCATAATCAAGGGATTTCTTACCTCTTGCATTCCAGCTAGATTAAAAAAAAAAAAAACACTTTCTTTAGCTTCTACGCCTTTAATTAATCCTCATCTCATACTCCCTCTGTCCCGCAGGAATTTGCACACTTTCCTTATTTTAACGTCCCACACAAATTTGCACACTACTAAAAAAAGAAGCATTGATTTACGTGCATACTCACAAATATTTATACATATTACCCATATACCACTACTTTATATATAAAACTATTTTTTCTTAAAAAATGTGCCGTCCCGTAGGGTGCAAATTCCTACGGGACGGAGGGAGTATTATTTATCTGACTCATTTGTGTAACTAGAGAAGCTTACTTTATCCATAGTGTGCCCACAGGTTTGAAAAACATAGATTGGTCACTAGTGGGAAGAGGATTCTTGATTGTCGTGCCTCTGATATTGGTTTATTTGAATGTCGGGGGCGTTTGGTATATTTGTAAGGAATAAAAAGAGTATATAGGATTGAAAATTGTATGGAATGAAAGTCATAGTTCTCATATAGCTGAATTATGGTTAATTACTTAGTTTTTTAGAATCAAAGTCATAAAAGAGTCATTTCAAACACACTATGACTTTGACTACCATTACTCGTGTCCAACCAACCAAACACCCCCTCAATCATAGAGTTGTCCACCAAAAGTTTGGAGCAGTCAGGATAAATTCCCTGTTTCTTCGCTATGTACAACGTGTTAATGTCTTAAATTTTTCCTTAACAATTCACACATTATTGACACATTCACTCCTACCTTGTGTATGATGAATACATTTGCAACTATTATTAGATAATGTCTATATATTTCCACTATCATTTCCTTTAGTTGATCAGCTCTTTGATTTGTGTAGGTATGAGCCCATATCAAGTTTACTTGGGAACAAGTACTTTCTTCATGCTTATGGTCCAATATATGCCCTTTCAGCTGATGTTGTTGCTTTGCAACCCTAGTTTTATTAAGAAACGACAGGCTACTTCTCTTCCAATTTGACTTCCATAAGTGCCTTACTCAGACTTGCACCTAAAGTTTCTGTGATATTATTGTTGTCTTAATCTTTTATATTAATGTTTTCTTTTCTTAGCAAATATTCTGAATTTAACTATAAAAGCTCTCTGCATCTCTGTCTCCCTCTCATGATGTTGATAAGGGATTTGGTCAACTTTTGAAAATTACATCTTGCTTTCAACTGTTAGAAGTTGAATAATCTCGCCAATGTTTGATAGTGATTGAAATGAGAATGGTACTGCTACTCGTTTCCACGTTAAAGTATTATATAAATCATTTTCATGATATAAATAACTTTGTGATATAAAGTTTATATTTATAATTTTTATTTTATCTTGTTAAAAAATGATTCATGATATGGATCACTTTCACACAATATTTATTAGTTTCCATTTTTCTCTTCTATAAAATGTACTAGCCTAGACTTAGATTGTTAAATAGCTATGCCTTGAGGTATGATATATTCTGCTTTTTCAGAAAGTAGGGACTCCAAATGAGAAGCTAGACAATCATACTCCGACTAGTGCAATTTCTTTAGATACCTTGCACTTTCGAATTCTGTAGAAGATATCATAAGTAACCCTTGCATGAACACATAATTCAGCTATAAGAATATAAGCATTATCTTTTGAGAGCATAAAGAATAAGAATACGAGAAGGGACATTTATATATTGGTTCAAAAAAATGACTATATTTATAAATCGGTTCATAATATTTACACAGAAGTATAATTTTTTACTGCACAAAAAAATATTTTTTTTCTGCGTAAAACCAATTCATAATTAATATCAATTTTGTGAACCATTTTATAATTTTTCCAAATCATTTTGATTAAATTCTAAAAATATAGTACAAATTTTAAGTCATAATTAAATCACATAAAATACATTAAAATTCATATTATTATTATTATTATATTAAACATAATAATTGAGCATCCCAATAATTTATATATTTGAAGTTGAATGTCATAGTAATTAAAATACTTAGCGCGATCTAATTGATGATGAATTTGAGTGTAACGCAAATTTTATAATATAGTGGAACAAATTTTGCGCTGACGGTTGAAAATGATCTCGATGAATTTAAATGTAGCACGAATGTTGGAGTAAAATGATGCTGATAATAAAAAATGCTATCAATGAATTTAAATATGATGCGAATTTTAAAATAACATATAAAATGCTATCGATGAACTTAAATGAAGAGCAAATTAATTTAGCGATAAAATAGCATTAAAATTAGAGATCCTCTACGACACCACTTTGGGAGATATATAAGAAAAGATTATTATAATCACAAAGATAATCTTTAGACTCCATTTGGATTGATTTGAAAATGAATGAATTTTAAAAAAATTACATATAAAAATGCATATATTTCAAGGATTAGTCTTGTATGCACCAGTTACACGGTGCAACTAGAGCTGTCAAAATGGGCTGGGCCAGTTGGGCCAGCCCGCCCCGCAATAATAATAAGAGGGTTGGGCCAAGAATTTCTTAGCCCGCTTGGAAGCGGGCCTAGACGGGCCGGCCCGTTTGGGTGGCGGATTGGCGGGGCGGGCAGCTGGTTGGGGCGGGCCAACCCGCCAATATATATTTGTTATACTTATATATAATATATGTTATGTATATGTGTAATATATGATATTTTTTAATTATTTTTTAACTTTAAATTTTTTATATTAAATTTTCCTTCCACCCCAGGTTCTAAAAGAACCAAACACGCCGCTGACTCAATTTTTTTATATTAAACTTTAAATTTTTTATATTAAATTTTTTATATTATGTTTGATGAACTTTACTTTATGTGAATTGTGAATCTCGTTGTGAGATTTATATTATAAATTATTTATGTGATTTTATATGATGATTTTAGTTCAAATTATAATAAATTTAAAAATAAAATAAAAATAGAAATGGCCCGTCTTAGCCCGCAACCCGCCATTAAATGGGTTGGGTTGGGATTTTTGCGGCCCGCTATATTTTCGGCCCGCCCCGTCCTGCCAAAAGGCGGGCTTTTGCGGGTTTAGGCCCGTCCCGCCGGCCCGTTTTGACAGCTCTAGGTGCAACTCAAGTTCATTTTTAAAAAGTTAAACAGTTTATAACTGAAAAGTTAAACAGTTTATTACTGAAGATATACTTTTCAGTAATAAACTGTTTAACTTTTTAAAAATGAACTAGAATTGCATCGTATAACTGATGCACATGTGACTTATTCATATTTCAAATCATGAATTATAAAGAAATAAGAGAGAAAGAAAAAAATAGAGATGAATGAATAGAGAAAAGAGATTTAACAAATGACATGATTTTAATGAGAATTTAGAAATTTTCAATTTTAAACATAAACTCAAATCTAAACATTTGTAAATTCAGTCATCCACGAATTTCAAATCTAAATGGAGTCTTATACAATTCTTGTGAAGGAAAAAATAAGAAGGCATTTTTTGGTGGGTTATCTCAATATGAATAATAAATACAACATAAAGAAAATTTAAAACCCCAATACTAGCACTATTAATGAATATGCTAAATTAAAAACAATTGAAGCAAAATTCATGAAACCTTATCCTTATTATCTTGAGCCAACCTCTTTTTTTTGGCATTATAGTTCTTGAGATGAAAGTCAACGAATAACGCCAACAGCGACCCATTAAAAAGTGCATTGAAGCACCAGCCCCATATTCCCTCACAGCCCGACCCGCTAAAGTGGATTCGGAGCATCCAACCCGATACCAAGAAGCTGAACACAAACTGGAAAATCTGAAAGTCCGTCACCAGCCTCTTCCACGACGGCCGGATCCCCACCGCGCACAGCAGGTAGTAGGCGTACATCACCACGTGCACCGCCGCGTTGGTCACGAGCGCCACCGGGAACAGCGACTGCGACGCCGCGAGCCACACGTAGCACATCACCACCACCACCGCGTGGTGGTACACGTGGAGGAACGAGAGCCGTCGAGATCGGGACCCGCTCAGGAGGATCAGGAGCGTGTCGATGAATTCGAGGATTTTGGAGAAATAGAAAACGTGGGCCCAGAAGAATGTGGGCCCACGCGGCGGCGTCTGGCCGGCGGGGAAGCAGAGGGGCCAGGTGGGGAGGTGCGGCGGCGTTTGGTGGAGGGTTGAGAGGGTGGTGCCGAGGGCCATGAGGAGGGAGAGGAGGCAGAGGATGAGGTTGTGGAGGGCGGTGACTAGGCGGAGGGCGGCGGCGGGGATGGTGAGGGGGTGGGGGAAGTGGTGGAGGGAGAGAGTGAGGGTTAGGTATGTGGTGACAGTGAGGGCGAGGAATAGAGGGGAAGCGCCGGGGGTTTGGTTGGGCTTCCATTCGTATTGGCTGATGAATGGGTGATGGACTAGCCAGTAGCGGGCGGAGGAGTAGAGAGTGCCCATCACGCGCCTCCGCAATTGTTTGTTTGTAATGGATTGGGTGTTGTGTACACACGAAAGAAAGTTGCCTTTGTAAACTAATCATATCGTATGGGTCGTGTAGGGAAGGGCACGATTAGACCCGGGTTAGAAGTGAAACGGTACAATCAAATATTTTTTAGGTACTTCAGCCTTTCTTTTTATTTTTTTATTTTGAAAATAAAATTTAAAAAATAAAATTATTCTTTAAATATATTTCACAATTATAGAAGTTCAATTCATCCCTTTTAAAATTAGAGTTTGGTTGGTTTCACTCCACAATTCTTCAATTATATTTTTTCAAATAAAAAATTATAAAAATTTGTTATTTCATCAATATGGTTTTGACTTTTGATACAAAATGATAACAATTCTTAGTATGCACATTAATGGGTTTTTTGTGTTTTTTTTTTTTTTAACTTCTTTTTTAAAAAAATTCAAAAATATTTGTTTTACTGGTTGGTGGAACAAATGTAAAATGTTCGAATAAAATTTCCAAATATTTGTACTTTGTTCGGAAATTTTTTTCGAACATTTTACATTTGTTCCACCAAAATTTCCTAACAAAAATTTTCCAAATTTTTTTTCGAACAAATGCAATATATTCGAAAAGAATTTCCGAACAAATGCCTCTAGTGATTTTTTTTGCATTTTAATTAATTTTGTCCGATGAAATTTTGTAAATGATTTTCAATCCGCAATGGGCGTAGTCGAAAGGAAATTGGAGCGACACATTTTTTTTAAGTTTTCGATTGAAAATTGAGTGAAAGAAGAAAAGGGGTGAAGTTGCAAAAATAATTTTCACTTGAGAATGACATGAATATTTTTGGAAGAGTAAAGGGAGGTGAAATACTAAAAAATGGAGGAAAAAATATCCGCATCCAAATATTTATTGGTGAATTTTAAATTTTTAGCTCTAATTTTAGTTCAAATTGGATAATTTTAAAGATTTAGTAAAATTATGTCATTTGAAATTTATGAATTTTTTTAATTCATTTATTTTTAAATTTAATGATTTTCAAATGACTTCATATACAAATGCAACCTTAGAAAATTCAGCGCCATAAATTAAAGAAAAATATAATTATTTTTTATAAATTTATTTTAGACTCCATTCGGATGGATGAAACTGAAAATGAATGAATTTAAAAAAAATACATGAAAAAAGACATATATTTTAAATTACGAATTATAAAAAGGCAAGAGAGAAGGGAAAAAAGTAAAGGAAAAATAGAGATGGAAAGAGTAAAGAGGGGGATTTCACAAATGACATGATTTTTATGAAAATTTAGAATTCCTTCTTTTTGAACATAAATTAAAAATATATATAATAATTAAAATGTATAGGGTGGATATTTTTATGGTAAAAATTTATAGAATATTTTTATTTTAAAAGTATGTAAATATTTAAGGGATAAACTAAAAAAAATAAAAACTTTTAACGAGGAGGTAGTAACTAGCAAGACTGTCTACTTGGCAGAATGATTAACAGTGTGGCTCTGCTTACTTCATTCACAAAATACATTTAAACTTAACGGTGGATGAGAGGATTTGATTTAATGAGGATTTGAAATGAATGAATTTAAGAATCTATTTGATTTCAAATTTATGATTTTGAAATCTCTTGTTTGGATTCCTAAAGGATTTATGAAAGAATTTATCAAATCTATGAATTTGAAATCAATTGTTTGACAACTAATAAATTTTTTTCTTATTTATTATTTAATAAAATAATAATATATTATAAGATACCATAATTCACATTCATTCTAATTACACAATATAATAGAAGAGGAAGATTCTACTGGAACATTTCACGATATGAAACATACTTAAAATAGCATAAATTCAAAAATTCATGAGTTATGGGTCGCTCCAAATCAAAATTCTTGAATCCTAACCGAGTCAAATCGGATCAACTAAATTTTTTAAGAAAAACCCGTGCAGGGTTTATATATATTGGTCTTTTAGTCGTGAAGGTCTATAGGGGGATTCAATAGACCTTCAAGCAAAATAATTTTTTTTAACAAAAATAATGGATAGATCCTTCACAATACCTTAAAACAAAATATACAAAAAATTTGGACCTAAAGCCACAATTACAGACTACAAAGTCTATAACTGTAGAGTTTGAAGTAAAATAAAAACTATAGTTGTAGATCTTTTTCAGAGTGTTCTGCCTTTTTCCATTAATAGCACTTCTTGCTATCATCATTCTCTTCACTGTCCTCCTTGTCTTTCCTTCTGGAGGTTGGTTTAGAGGAAGATTCTTCCTCCTTTTGTTATCTCATGTTACCCTTTCTTTCCTCAGGCTCTTCGTCTTCATTAGGAGCATATCTTGGCATGTAGCTTCTCCTCTCCTTGTTGTCTTGATAGTACTTCTTATATTTCCCAAATCTGGAATTCAGTCTTTCAAATCTTCTAGCAAGCAAGGATATTTCTTCCTGCAACTCAACCTTACATTGAGACTTACATGACTTGGCTGACTTCTTTGCTTTGGAGGGTTCAGCATCAGTGCTGCTTGCTTTGAATGTCACTCCTTTCTCAGATGAGGAAGGTTATTCTGTAGTTCTTTTCCTATTGAGATCAAACTCCTAAGCTTTTAATTTAGAAATCACATGTTGCAAAGATATGTTAGATAGTTCCTTGGTGTTTTGCATCATGACTGAATAGACATCCCATCTGGGAGTAAGTCCCCTGAGAATTTTGAGAGTCACTCCTCTCTTGGTATATACTTTTCCAAGAAAGTTGATTTCATTCATGATATCAGTAAATCTGCTATCAAGTTGATCAATTGTCTCATTTGTTTCCATGGTAAATTGTTCATATTTTTGTACAGCCACAAAGAGCTTATTCTCCTTGATTTTGTCAGTGCCCTCACACAGGAGAGCTAATGTATCTCATATCTCTTTTGCAGTAGTATAGTGTACAACTCTTCCAATGACAGAGTCAGGAATTATTGTATACAATATGTTCATGACAATGAAATTGAGGTTATGTCACATCCTTTCATCCGCAGTGAGATCATCTTCATCTTTAGGTCACTCATCTCTAGGATCAGCTAAGGTGGTAGCTGAGTTCCAAGGATTTGTAGTCATAAAGACAAAGGGACCTCTTGTCATGACCCTAAGCATTTCATCATGAACACAAGCTAGGTGAGCCCTCATTTTGATTCTCGAGAAGTCATAGCCCTCTACTGAAAACTGGGCAACTTATGATGAGACATATGGTTGAGAGGATTGACTCCCATGTTAGAGTCTGAGCTTCCCACTTTTGGGTGCATTGCTAGTGTTGATAGATCCTCCCGCATGAGTAGACATCTTGACAGGGTGGTTAGTGAGATCAGTTCAATTGACCACAATAATGACAAAGCAGTGGTTCTTAGAACCCCTGCTCTGATATCACTTGTTGGTCCGAAGTATAGTAAACAGGTGTATGGGGGAATACACCTGTCTTGAAAACTTTTTACAAATAAGACAAGTAACAGACACAGTAGACAGGATAACTAACTTTAGTAGCCTGTTGTATTTGAACAGTGGACCAGAAGGTAGTCTGTCAAAAACTTAAGAGAGATTAGTGATTGATACTTTTCAACTTCAAGGTTAGGCAGCATATGAGTTGAATATTTATAAAAGTAAGTCTATTAGCAGCGGATAAGATATATAAATTGATTTTACACCCTTGAAAAGATTTATCCAAGCAACATACACAAAAAAATAAAGCAATAAAAGACACAGAGGATTTATAGTGGTTCGGAGTTAAGCTCTCCTACATCCACTTTCTCTGATTTAACAGGAGAATTTCTTAGCTTAGGAATTCCTTGATTTATAGTGTCAAGGTACACTAATCAAGAACACAACTTAGTCTTGATCCATATGATTTTCCTGAGTCCTAGTCCTCTCAAGATTTCAGACTGAGAACAGACCTCAGCTTACTTTCAGATTACTCTCTACCTTAAACATCACAGCTTAATGGCTTTGTGTGGGTTCCAACTCGGTTTGAGATAGTCCTTTACAAGGAAGAATATTTTTTGGGCTTGGACTATCTCAGTAAGCTTCTAGGATTTTACAGTGTAAGCCTAATATACAGAGTTGAACTCTAAGTGTGAAAACATTTGGGAACTATAGAATTTTTGAGTGTTTTTCTAAGTGCTTTGAGAATTGAATGCTTGAGTTCTTGAAGGTTTGAGTGTTTCTCGTGCTTCTCTTCATCTTCAACCTCTGTATTTATAGACAAAATTTGAAAAACTTTTCATTTGAGGGAAGGTTTTCAAATCATGTTATTTTGGTAAACTAACATTCTTCAAATATTCATTCAGTCAAAATCCCAAGCATTAATTAGTGATGGCTCATTAAATGCTTACTTGGAATTAATACAGTCGCTCTTGTAGTTTGTGTCATCCTAGGTTGTTGGTTGTTTTTTATTTTGGTACTGTCAGGTTAGTCAGCTTTGTGTCAGGTCCGTACATAGGTGGCAACTTCTCATTGGCTTAGGTCTGAATGTTTTCAGACCAGTCAAATAGCTCTCTTCAAGTCCACTATCATTTCTTCAGGAGACTTGGAACATTCCTTTTGTTGCATTTAAAACTTCATTAAGTGTTGCAACCACCTTATTACATGTTGTTGAAGCAAGGCTTCATGTGACTTCTTCACAGTGGGGTTGCAATTGCACTGAGTGTCTCAGGTTAGTTGTGCTTAGTCTTTTGAGGTAAACTTCTTCATTGGTTGGTGTATTTACTAAATGAACATCAGCTCAGTTGATCTTCACATGTGAGTTCTTCTTTCTCTTGAAGTAGTCTATTGCCTGTCGAACTAGTTTGTCAACTAGCCTGCCAATACAGTCTCCTAATAGTTATGTTATTTTTCTAAACTTACTTGCAACTACTTTACATTTATTCTAAGGGATTTCAGGATTAAATCAAAACTTTTTTCATCTAATTCCCAACATAGACTATATAAAAATAATACAGACCCATTTTTTGGACACCCAACCCAGTAAAAAAGAAGGGTCATATTACATCATTTCCACAATTCACAATATAATAATATATTTACTTTCTCCCTCTTACAATTTTTGTAAGGCTTGTGCAGTAACTTTTGTTCTTCTCTCTCTATATGTTATACCCTACTAAATGAGATTTCTTTTTCTCTTTCTCTATATATATAACACCCTACCAAGTGAAATTACTTTTAATATTAATTTTATGTAACTTTTTTTGTTCATTGTACCAAATAACATTATATGAATTTTAAATATAAAATTTATAACATCTAATATCGACTATCAAATTTTAAATATAAAACTTGTAACATCTAATTTTATGTAACTTTTTATTGTACATTTTTTCCTATATAACACCAGAAATTCTCTCAACTTTTAAGTATACATGTAGAAATTCTTTTATTTATGCTTTCACATGTATGAGTTTGTTATCTTGAATTTGAAAACACACATAATATAAAAATATAAAGATTCCCCCCCTCCTCAGAGATAAAATTTTGAGTTCGTCCCAAACAAAGTAACAATACCCAAATCGATAAAAAAATTAATTTGCTTATGTTATTAAACCCAAGATATTAGAGACTCGCATTACAAAAACTAGTGTTAGAAAGTATCAGGCCAAAGTCGATATCTATGCACAAATTTGGTTAAGCAACCCAGGCTTTTCCATACCTGCATCCCACCAACAAACTTAAGAACTGCTAGCACTTCTATGAGCAGCAATCTTATTTGAGTGAGTCAAATACAATACTTGATTTGACACTTTGTCGAGCCAAGTTTGATTATATCATGAAGTTGAAAATAAAGTTGGACCTAAATCACAAATGTACCCAAGTCAAACCAGCTGATCAAAAAATTTGAGTATTTTATGATCTCAAGATCAGCTCATTTGCCAAAACAAACGAACCTGTGTAATCCTTAATAAAGAGAGCCGAGCTCTAGCGCCACTTGGAGAGGGGGAGACTGGAGAGAGGTACAAAAACATCGTATCATGCTTCATTCAACAATTCTCACATTAAACTTTGTAACCAAGAAATCCAATTTGCACTACATAACAAATTCATTATACTAATTAAGTTAGACCAAAATTAGGAAAAGAATCGGCAAAAATTGTGACCAAAGCCTTCCCCGGAAATTATTACAATTGTGCACTGCTTGTCCCATACTCGACCAGACGACCAGAATAACTGGATCGAGCATACTTGGCTCCAACATTGAAGATTTCATAGCAACCACCTAAAAAGACAATTAACTCGTTGCCACCTTCCGTCTAACAACTCTCTTCCTCCGAGCCTTGGGAGCCGGTGCACCACCCTCCGTATTTGAATCCTGTTTGATCCCCAGTAGCCCAAGCCCAGAGACAATAGCATTCTTAGATATGAACCACTTGGAAGATGATGACTGATTGATTCCTTCTGATGGTCTACTGTAAGCTGCCTTCAACAGATCCTCAGATTGAGCCAATGGATCAACCTCCACACCAAGCCATGCCAACCTAGCCGTCTCTCCCACTTGAACGTTCATCACCCTGCATCCATTAATTAGTGGGAGACATTTTAAGTCAGCATAATCTAGAGGGTGGCGTGTTTGATAGAACTCAGGGTGCGCTGGTTCAAATTCTTCAATGGAAATGGTAATACGAATTTCTTTTCCCTCTATGCCCTGGAGGAATTGCTGTCGCGATGATGGTTAACCACCACAATTCATGTTCATGCTCGTTGTCATTCCCAAGGACGATATTTGAACCAAGTGCCCTTGTGCATTTGTATTACTTTTTATTGATTCACAACTACTAGTGCAACTAATTGTGCGCATAAAAAAGCAATTGTGTAATGAAAATTACAACACATACCTCAGGGCAGTGCTGAAGAATAGAGCTACTCCAATAACATCAAAGTAACTGGTGACAGATCTATCAAAGCCACACAAGAGCTGATACCGCATATTAGCAAATAGACCAAGGAAAGCTCCGTAGCCGAGTGCATTGGTGCTCACAGATGGAATGGTTAAAGATAACCTACGGAATCAGCAGTCATGTGAGAAAATGTTAGCTTGGGATATTAATCAAATACAATACAAGGATTATTGGTTAGAACATTTCTAAGTGTGTACCTTCCCTCCTTTTTACTTGCAGCAAGGTTCGACAGAGCACCCTGTGCAGCTCCAGCAACAGATCCCACCATACACAACTTTGCAGCTTTGTAAAAGAAAGATTGAAGTCTCTTTTGGAAGTCAAATTCTCTAAATGGGTAACTCTTTTCAAAAACATTATTTGGGAGCTTTTGCAGAGTATTTTGCAAATCGAATTGGAAGGTATTTCCATATGAACGGCAAGGAGCAAGGGACCAAACGACAATTGCGTTGCAAGCTGTCACAGTGAGTACATTGATGAGGGCAAGATCCCATTCCTGCTTTATCCTGCATTTAAGTTTCGTACCTCAATCAAGTCCGAAGGAAAGTAAACTGTAAACATATGTTGTATAAAGTTTGTTGGCAACTTTTAAATATACCTCTCCTTGCGATTCTTGATTTCCCACCAAACAGAACAGCCAACGGTTGTTACCTGCTCGAGCAGTAGCCGATGCAGAAAGGCTGGGTCTGCAATCATCCTGTTCAGATGAAGTTCAGATAAATATCAGAAATCTCTTAAGATAGCCATGCTCCAAAGCAAGTAATCCATGAACTGCCACATAGAGTAGAAAGCAAACAGGGAAGCAAGGCATAGCCAATCGACAGAAACACTATGCAGCATATAAATACATAATATATTTAGTCGTACAACAGAAATCCATGTTTACATATTTAGAGATGTGAAAAAAATCTGGATCTCAAAATTTTATATTTTCACCGTGGTTTCCATCACTGGGCACGGTTAAAGGTACGGAGCATCAAAATGTAATTAAATAGTGTGAAGTATATAAACAGGTATGGTCATGCATCCAAATCTCCCATCAACATTTTAGTTCACCAGCAAACAGGGAGAAGCTATAACTCGAATAACAAAGAACAAACACAACTCGAGAAATTTTGAAGGACTCGACTGTATTGAAAGAGAAGGGATAAAATCTCCAGAGTTCAACAAAATAGTCAATCACTAAAAGAACATCATAATAGCCGCTACAGGATATAAACCTAACAGACATCATCTCTTAAAAAAATAATTAATGGAGTATATAGTGAAGGAAATTAACTATGAGATTGTGACCTAAGTTTGATTCGGGGATTTTCAAGCCCAACAAAAAGGTACAGAGCATCAACATGTAATTAAATAGTGCAAAGTATATAACAGGTATGGTCATGCACCCAAATCTATCCGATCAAGCAACTTATGATGAATATAAGTGAGAAACTTAAACTGTCTCATCAACATTATAGTTCACCAGCAAACAGGCAGAAGCTATAACTCAAATAACAAAGAACAAACACAACTCAGAGAAATTTTGAAGGACTTGACTGTATTGAAAGAGAGGGAATAAAACCTCCAAAGTTCAACAAAATAGTCAATCACTAAAAGAAAATCATAATAGCCGCTACAGTATATAAAGCTAACAGACATCATCTCTTTAAAAAAACCAAAAATTATTGGAGTATATAGTGAAGGAAATTAACTATAAGATTGTGACCATAGTTTGATTCGGTGATTTTCAAGCCCAACAAATAAATAGCAAAAAAATGTTAGATTATATAGTGAAGGAAATTAACTATGAGATTGTGAGCAAAGTTTGATTCACGGATTTTCAAGCCCAACAGTATATAAGCTGGAGCCACCACGAGACCTTGGCTTGAAAGGCCAGTTTGATAGGTCATGTAAAGAGATCTATTTCTTTAGGGTATGTTTGTTTTGGGATTTAAGGGGTCGTAGCAAGTCATGACTTTGAAATCTTGAGATGTGAAAACCTTGATAAATAGTAAAAGTGTGTGTTTGTTTTGGGATTTTAGTAGGGTAGGATGTTACTTTATGTCAAATCAAAGTGTGATAATGATTGATTTTATAGGTATAATAATAAGTATAATAGGTATTTTATGAATGTTGTGTTGGAAAGAGTAATAATAGGTTTAATAGGTATTTTTAGGTGTGGATTGAGTTTGGGATGTGAAATCCAGATATTAAATCTCAAACTCGTGTGGAGCGTGATCGCAAAGTCCTTCGTCCATCCGAGCTAGTCCCAAATCAAACATACCCTTATAGTCCAGCAAAACTCAGCTAGTGAAGCATATCTTAAAGTGAAAATTCCTCTGCATATATAAGTGCAACCATGAATCCAGAGTCAATTATAATCCCTACAAACAATAATTCAAACTACAGAACCCATCCATAATACATTTCAAGCAGTGTAACTTTAAAGTAAAATAACAGTAGTCTGGATGATTTTGTATCCACACTGGTAAGTAAGCCATAAGCAATCCAACATATAGTTTTTATTTCGCATTGTTTATTTGGTATTTGGACCAGTTTCAATAATTTTAAAGTCATGCACATAATATGATATGATGCAGATTTAATTTCTTTTCACCCCAGACAGAATGGAAATAAAATTATACAAGCAGACTGCAGACAGGGTGCAATCTTCAAGTTTGAAATTCTAGCAAACAGAAGAACTGTACTTAAGGCAAATATATCAACTTTTCCGGTCCAAAGTCAAGACAGAGTTTTTCAAATGCAAAATATAATGTCTCACACTAGACTGCCTCTACGAAAAACTGATTATGATCTCAATATGTTGTAAATACTTGTAATCCTTGGAAAATCTAAACTACCGCACCTAATTCAGATTAATTTCTACAAATTTCTGATAACCACTGATATTGAAAACTATACTATAGGAGGAATACTGGGAATCCGGAAAGTCAGAAACTAAATAGAAAGATCCAAAGTTAAGGCTGAAAGTTTAGAACACATGCAAAAAGTCCAATTCAGTAATAATATATTCAATAATGCAATTAATTGAATGGATTTGAAAGAAAGAAATTTAACCGAATAGTTTTGGGAGTACAAAAGTCACCTTCCGATAAATGCTCTTGATACTCCCTGGGGAAGCGAACGAGAAATGAACCTCTCTGCAGTAGGTCTGGCATTGATTGCCAGAAAGCTAACCATTTGAGCAGAGCTGACCAAACCCTAGAGTCATTTTGACATCAGACCAAGTTCAGGATGAAAAGTAAAGAAGAGGTAACGGAATTGCAAAGTTACCATCTCATATGCTTGACGAAATCCCGCAGGTAAATCCATAATTGTCTTTTGCCACTCATTTAATACAGCATCGACAAATTTTCGGTCAAACAACTGAATAGAAAAGTAAGGGTTAAACTACACGTGTACCAGCTAAATTGTCGAAAGATTACTATATCAGAGAAAAAGTAACACATGCACGGTAACACATTAATAAATTTCCGAAGGATTACAACCAGAAGAAAATTAAAAATTAGAACTTGTTTGTGTGTGTCGTGGAGATCATTTTATTACCTCGCCCAGGATGATCCTTCTCCTAAAAAGTCCACCCTCATCCCCATCGTCACCCTCATCAAAATTGTCGAAGTAATCATCATCATCACCACCATCATCACCTCCATCGCCACCACCATGACTAAGGCCCTTTCCCATATTGCCACCTCCTCCCCCAGTAGAAAGCTGCCATATTGAAGAAAAAAGCAGCAAATGTTAGCTGGGAATGGACATACGTGCAATATAAATTAACATTGATGTAATCTGGCAACTTAAAGCAAACACAGAAGGCATATAAACTGCTATAGTACTGTCATATCTGTTACCAGTAATTTCATTAATTATCCTATAATGATCTTTCAGCTTAAATCATCATCAATTTCTGAATACCAAAAACTTGATAATTTAGAAGTTCATGGTGCAGAAATTAACTAGTAAATTGCATCAAGTATCCAATGATCTTTGACATTACAGAATGGAGCTCAGCCCAGAGACACAAATAGCCAAAGGAAACATAATAAAAATATTAACCATGAACAAGTTAAAATCTCAACACTCAAATGCATAAATCACAAATGCTATCCAGAAATTAGGAAATTTTGCGTAGAAATTGAATACTTAGTCAATTGGTTGAGGAATGCAAACGAAAAAGAACATTACAACTCTAATTCGCTATATATGTTCTCCTAATCCATCATGTGCCCTCAGCTATGGAAAGCTATACTAGTCTTCATTAAGACAATGCAACCAAATCAGTAGGACAAGTTTTAATATTTCCTATCGAACTAAAGTGAGTGGATACATACCTCAGGACTAGACTTGGTTTGCTTCTGCGTCATATCGAGCTTCGATTTCTCTAGAGTGACGGCACCAAACGCACCGTACTGCCCCCCTTTCATCGTTGGGCCAAAATCTGCAGAGCTGGACGGAGTCGACGACGGAGCATCGGGCGACGCCTGAAAGCACCGCTCGAGGCCAGCAATAGCGTCGCCGTCAACCACGGACGAAGATGATGCTCTGATAAATAGAAAATTCTTTCGCGCCCGACCGGAGACCGGCGGCGAAACCGGACACCGGAAAACGGTTGTAGTGGGCAGTAAGAGCTTGGATGATAAGGTTTTGGGTTGGGGGTTTGGCGTAAGGGGCATAATCTGAGCTGTTTGGAATACTGAATGAGACATTTTTCTTCTGCTTAACCTCCCCTTTCTTCTCGAATTTAAGGAATTGAATTGATAGATTAGGGTTTATCCTTTGTCGAAGAAATGGACATGGAATTAGTCTGGGGCTTTTTTCTTTGGTATTTTCTCCCTCTGGAGAGCGGAGAGAGACCAAGAAGAAAGAGAAGGTGATTAGGGGTGAGGATGAAGTTATGGTTCGATTGAAAACGCGCCGACTACACGACAAACTCAATTAAAACTCAGTAAAGAGTTGACCCGGCCCCGAGTTAGAGTTTGGTGAAGCAAGTATGTGTGGGAGAGAATATCTCCATTACAATGCAAGTAAACAATTTTGAGGGAATAATTTTAAGGGGAATTTTCGTTTTCATCTTGAATGAGTGCTTGTTCTTATGATATTTACATCTAATGGAGGTAATATTATTTTATTTTAAAAAAAATACTATTATGTGCATCTTTTTATTCGAATTAACTAATCGCTCTGTTCATTAAAATTATGTACATTTTTTTTGACGTGGTTTAATACAATATGTCGAAATTTTTTTTGGCTATTGTGAGATCGTTTATAAATAAAGTGAATATTTTGGAAAGTACATATGATATACTTTCAAAAAATATTCACCATATTCATAAATGAAACTCGCAATATCCTAAAATATCCACCGACATATTGCATTAAACCACGTGCAAGAAAGATGCATATTTTTAATAAACGGGAAGAATATTATAGTTATTATACATTTATCCTCATTTTCATTACCATTAAAAAAAAATTCATACCAAGCATCCCTAATATGTGCATCACCTTAAGAAAGTTGCATCTCTTATCTTAAAAAAATTATACCCCTTTTACCCCATCACACCCAACAAGTAATTATCCATGTGCTTCATTGTCAAAACATATACTCCATCCATCTATCTATAAATTTCATTTTTTTTTATTAGTTTCTCTGTTCACCATATTTTTTTTCATGTGGTTCATTACCACAAACTCTCACAGTGCCCATGGCGTGATCGAAATGCATTCTTCGCCCCATTGCATTCCTTAACTTTCAACCAGTGATAACCCGACCTCATATCGATCTTTTAGAACACACTCACTCCCTTAGTTGATTGAATAGGTCGTCAATCCTTGACAACAAGTATTTATTCTTGTAACACATATTTGCTCCTCAGTTTGTGTTATTATATGGGCAAATGTGTATTACTATATGAGCAAATGAATGTTACTGTAAGAATAAAATATAATTTCATAAAAATAAATAAATATATATAAAATAACATTTAATTTGGATAGTAACACACATTTTATCTTATAATAACATGCATTTGTTCATACAGTAATATAAAATTAAGAGCAAATTTTACATCTTAAATAAAAAACTTAAATAAATAAGCTTAAATATATTAAAAAAAAAAAGCGCATTACACTAGATTTAAGTGGGTCGGATGATACAACCATTAGAATTTGGAGGAGAGAGGAAGAGAGTTGCTTCCATGAAAATAGAGGAAATAAGAGCCGGAGAAAATATCAAAAATTGTCTTGTAACTTTGTTTGAGTCCAGATTTAGTCCTTTATCTTCTTAATTTCTCGATTATAGTCCTTTTGTTATAAAAAATGGTCCTTTTCGCCGGAAATTAAAAAAATGGCCGGAATTTACACCTGTTCCAGGAGAAATATAAAAAATGGTCCTATAACTTTGTTTGAGTCCAGATTTAATCTTTTATCCTTTTAATTTCTTGATTATAGTCCTTTTGTTATAAAAAATTATATATTAATTTTAGATTAAATTTTTTTATAAAATATTGAAGATTATATAATTTTATTTAAAAATACTTATTTTTTATTTTAAATATGATTATTTTAAAAAATGTATTTAGAATTTAATAATTATTTAATAAATAATAAAACATAATTATAAATATATATATATATATATATATATATATTTAGCTTGTAATGCTATTACAAATAAATTTTGAAGTTTAATTTTGGAAATTTTAATTCGTACGAAAATGTTGATTTTTTTAAATTTCAATTCATATGAACATGTTGATTAATTTTTTTTGAAAATAAATGATTATTCATATTTAAATATTATAATGTGGTTAAATATATATGACTATTAATATTAATGGTTAATATTTCTCTTTTTGTTTTTATTAGAAATTATTTTTGTTCTCTCAACATTTAATTGTAAGTTAATTTTGGAAATATTGTCAATGGAATTACTCATTGTTTCGTAATATTTTGAAAATTTTAATTCATAGGAATATATTGATATTTTTTTTTGAAAATAAATAATTTAATTTGAAATTTTCTTTTTTGAAAATAAATAAATAATTTAATTTGAGATTAATAATATATGATTTTAAAAAGAGTAAGTAGTGGGATTTAGTTGACCGAGATTTAAAATAAAAAATAAGTATTTTTAAATAAAATTATATAATCTTCAATATTTTATAAAAAAAATTAATTTAAAATTAATATATAATTTTTGATAACAAAAGGACTATAATAGAGAAATTAAAAAGATAAAGGACTAAATCTGGACTCAAACAAAGTTATAGGATCATTTTCGATATTTTCTCTTGGAACAGGTGTAAATTGCGGCCAATTTTTTTAATTTCCGGCGAAAAGGACTATTTTTTTATAATAAAAGGACTATAATCGAGAAATTAAAAAGATAAAGGACTAAATCTAGACTCAAACAAAATTACAGGACCATATTTGATATTTTCTCATAAGAGCCGCATGATACTCGCGAGAATAGAAGTTAAGTTTGCCTTCCATGCGCGTCCAATTTTTTATTTTAATTTATTTTTATAAATTTTTACGGTAAAAATTTCTATATAAAATTTTTATCATTAATTAGTATTAACGTATATATCTTTATTTAATATTTTCAAAGGTCAATATTATATGTAGAAGATATAGGTTGAGATTAAGATTTTAGCTGGTAATGAGAATGCAATTTTTTTTTAAAATAAAATAATATTATGTAATATAATTAACGTAAGATTCCGAAATTTTGTCAAAAGATATTATTAGCATATATCCATAGGGTTGGGCGGACGGTTCTAGGACGAGTTTGGTCTGTCCCAGGATCAGCCCCGCTCCGCCTTAATTTGGAGTTGGACTCGTCCGGCGCCACCCTGCGAATCCGGCGGGTTTTACCCGCCTCGACCCGCCTACTTTTTTATTTTATTTTATTTTTATCATATATATCAAATGTATTACACAAAATATATTTAATTTTTAAATATAACATTAATATGCATATGAATGGTTTAAATAACAACAAATATGAAAAATAATCTATTTCAAGTTTCAACATATTAAATTTAAATATTTAAAATCATACATATATTGTTGATTGAAATTAAATAATAAAAAAAACAATGAACCTTAATTTGTACAACATTTGCTCGTGACTTTATGAACATATCTAATCTAATTAATAATTTAATGAATATGTTAATTAATAGCCTAATTTTTATATATTTAATTATACATATATAATATAATAAATTTATTTAACTATATATATTTAATTAACTATATATACATATATACGAGGCGGGTACGGGACGGGTCCACCTAATAGCAAGATCCGTCCCAGATTCAACGGGTTTTTGGTCGAACAGGTCCAAATCCGCTCCACAACCCGTTTGACCGGATTTTTATCCGTCCAATACGGGGCGGATTCGGGTTTGAACCCGCCCCATTGTCATTCCTACATATCCCGGATTATGCGGGTTTAATGACAGAAGAAATTATTATTTATATATTTAGTTTGATTAATTTGATTCAAATAGTCATGTTTTTAAATCGTTAGCATAAATTATATATTCTCTTCTTCTCCTGTTAACTTTCAGAGTGTGAATGATGTACATTTTTTTAAAAAATCTACTTTTTCTTGGCCAATTAATTAAAAATATTTTTAAATAAAGTTAATATTGTAACAGTGTTATTTTTTTAAATGTAAAAGATATTATGAAACGTTTCGGAAAAAAAAAAGTGTGAAATTATTTGGAAGAGAGGGAGTATATATTAATTTAAACTAATGATTTTGAGAATTTGATATGCAATCAAATTTTAATTAGATTTATTATAATTTCGAAAGATATTTAGAACGTAAAATCATAAAATGCAAGTCGTGGGTTTTTTTATTTAGAAAAATTATAAAATAATTCACAAAATTGATATTAGTTATAAATTAATTCTTATATTTTTATACAAAAAAATAAGTTTATACAGTAAAAAATTATACTTTTATATATATAAACTATTTTATAAATATAATCACTTTTTTTTTTTAACAAATATACAAATGCCCTTTTTATTTCGTTGTTATGGGCTTCTGTAAGTCGGCTTTCAGTTTGGTTGGGCTATTCTGTTTGTTGCAGTATTAGGCCAGTTTACTTTTGGCCCTATTCGCATTTCTAGCAATTACGTTTACCTCTTTTTTTATTTTTTTTAATAAAGTTATAAAATAATAAAACTATACTCAAAATATATTATAGAAAAATACAAAGTTGATGATTTTCATGCAATTTATATTCCTTCACGTTCTAACAACAAAAATAAGTTATCTTGTTTGGTGATCTTATAAATCAAGCCACATAATCATTCCTTTATACAAGATTACCAACAATTGGTGTTGGAGGAAGGGGTTCGAACCTTCGGTTATGCCAGAGTTAATTCCATTCATGCAGAATCGGGATGATATTAAGAAAATGATTGCTATGTTGAAAGCCTTATAGCAACAACAAAAATAATCTACACCCTCAAGAATCCAAAAATTGTGGTACGTACACAAGGTCAAATCAATCCACTTGATAATGACAATGAGGGGGACAATGAACAACTACGACAATGTGAAGTACGTGGGAAATAAAAGATGGTGGATCATTTGGGCGTGGAGGATGCACAGTAAATGTGATCGATGAGTCTAGCCATAGCACACCCCGAAGTGGAGTTATGGAAAGATGAGAAAATCGTTCACAAAACCACCAAGAGGAAGTTGCTCGCCTCCCACGAGAGGTGGATGAGGCAAACTTGATGCCTAGGTGATTAGTGCAAGAGAGGCTGAGGCAATTAGCCTTAGACATGTTGGGGCCATAAGCTGCAAGTAGCTTTTAAAGGTCACTAAGAGAACTACAACCAAGCGAGAAAACCCATGAAGCTAACAAATCATGGGCGACCTCCAAAGAGTGTAGTTCATGGTGACACTCTGTCATCCATGAAGAATGCCATTGAAGAACTTCAGGCCAAGCTGGCTGCTCGCCGAGAAGGTGATCCAAATACCTGCTGGCTGCTTGCTGGTGTCTCTATTATCCTCTGTGATCTTGGGGGCACCCATTCAAAAGAAGATTCAATTTTTGTTACAAGTTAGTATGAAGGAGAATCTGATCCGAAGGTGCATGTGTCTAAGTATACAGACTTCATGATCTCTATCGGAGCTTGCAACTCAGTTTAGAAATTTTCCACTAACACTAGGAGACTGGGTACATAGATGGTTCTCTTCCCTAGCCCCACCTTCTATTCAATCTTATGCTCAGCTAAGCAGAGAATTCTTATCCCATTTTTTTGGATATTTGGTCATACCTTATTCAAAAGTACCATTTAGCTAACCTGGAGCAAGGCAGTGAAGAGTCAGACCAACAAATTTAGAAAGGTTTGACAAAATCTTGTTAGACGAACCTGTGAGTAAGGATAGCCAAGATTATAGCCGTGATGGCAGGGCTAAGGAAATATTCTGATATGTGAAAATAAATGCATCTAGAATGTCAAAAATCCTATGTGGAGTTCAAAAATAAGGCAAGGTTTTATGTGACAATGTAGGAGGCTTTGCAGAAAAGCGTGGGAGAAACTAAGGACAACAAGAAATCCAGCAATGTTATCAAATATGATCAAATTCGGCAATTTTCAAATTGAACCAATGTTATCAAATATGATCGGCACACATATAATCTCAACACTATTTTTACATGAATTTGCTTCATTAGTGTTGTTCCTATATTTTTTACTTCACATTTTGAGTTCATATTTTATCAATCTTTTCAAAAGAAAATATCGTAATCGTTAGCTTTGTGTCCCATAGTTACTCAATAGATTATAAACATATTGATGCTTTTTTTATTACCTTTTGAAAAGAGAACATTGTAGTCGCGAGCTCATACTTACTCAGTGATTTAACATCTTTTTGTGAATATTTTTAATGGCATTTAAGAGATGTATGTCCAGGACATTCAATTTTTTCCAGCAGGCTTAGTTAAAAAATAATTCATCTAAGTAAGTTACAAAGTAACTGTAAATAAATAATTATACTTAGTCAAAATTATGAGCACTAAAATGATGTTGTCACAAATGTTGAAACATTTCTTCCAACACCCAAACTAAATTTAAATTAGACAGTGAATAAACAAAGAGATTTCCAAAGTGATGAAAACCTCTGGTCATCTAGGGCTTTTGTAAAAATATCCGCAAGTTATTTTTCAGTTGAAACATATTCTAACTTCACAATTTCTTTCTCAACAAGATCTCTAATGAAATAATGTCTTATATTAATATGCTTTGTTAATGAATGTTGCACATGATTCTTAGAGATATTAATAGCACTAGTATTATCATACTTCACAGTAACCACTTCACAATTTGAACCATAATCATCAAATATTTTTTTAAGTAATTGAGTACAATAACTCCTTATTGCAATTGATTCGCAAATTGTTTTCGCAAACAATTCACTTAGCCTACAAGTGTATAGGATCTTTGTAGCGGTAAGCTTGACCAAGTAATAAAAAATATCGAACCCAAGGGAGGTGTCTAGTGCAAGGAGACAACAAGAAATGGAGTGCTACTAAAGCTAAGAAAGCGGTAAATGTTTTCGGGTTTTGGGGTTTAACAAAAATAAAATCAAAGCAACTAAATTAAACTACCAACTTAAACAACTAAGATGAAGTGAGGATGTGTGCTTAGGGTAATGTCAATTAAGTGAGTTTTGTGACCTATTGTGCCTATGCCTAATCTCGACTCATCAAACAACTAAACTAGAGAAAAACCCTCACCAAATTAAGTAAACGCAGCTCTCGCTTGTTGTCCACTCAACCTAGTGCCTAATCGTGAGTGTTCTAGACGATCTATCCCCTCTCGGTGTAATAGACGTCACAACAATAGCATCTAATAAATCATTCAACACAACAATACACCTAATAGAGCAAACGCAGCTCTCGCTTGTTGCCTACTCAATTAAAATGCACAATTATAGAAGAACGATCCACTAATGCTCAAGAAATCCAACAATTAACAATTTAATCACTCATTCCACTCAATCACACACTTAATCAAGAAAACGCAGCTCTCGCTTGTTGCTAACTTAATTAAAATGCATAATCAAATAAGAACAATCATGTAAAGCTCCATTAATCCACAAATTAGGAGTTCAATCATTTAACAAAACTAAATCAAAGCACAAACACAATAGAATCACTAATCCCCACTAAATATTCATCACCCAAAGCACAAAGATATTAACCCATGATCATTCCAAACAAACTCATAACGATAATAAAGCAATAAACTAAGAACATTAAAATTAAACCTCCAAATGAAATATATAGGAAAAATATCACCTCAATGATGTTCCAATAGCTTCAAACTTGCAAGAAATTAAGAGAACTAATTAAAATCTATCTAAGAAATTGCAGAAAATTAAACCCTAATCTAGTGTGTGTAGTGTGTGTGGGGGAGAGGAGCTCCCCACAATCTTGGAGAAAAAGAAATGTGCGAATGTGTTGTGTTGTGTTCTCCTCCTTGTATGTTGATTTTCTTCTCTTTATATTCCAATCAAATGGGCTTAGTAAGTAAAATGAATGTTGAGCTTAATCTCACACAAGGCCCAAAACAAATTTCTGAATTTTCAATGCAGCACTGTTTGTGTAGAAGGGTGGCACTGGCAGTGCGAATTTTTGCAAACCGTGCGAATTACTTCGACATGCCCAGCACGATTTGTGTTCAAGTGTAGCACTGACAGTGCGAATTATGACAAACCGTGCCAATTACTTCGACATGCCCAGCACGGTTTGTTCACAATGTTGGCACTGGCAGTGCTATATTTCGCAAACCATGCCATAAAAAAAATGACTTTTTACCTTTTAGCACTTCTTCTAAATCTTTCAACGCTTTCATCCCTTTCTTCTTTCCTCTTCTCTCTCATTCTTCAGTTACCATTTCCGGCGGCTTGGCTTGAATTCCGGCGTGGAGAGACTGCGAAGGATGGTGGGTCTTCTTCCGTCGTCGGTGTACGACGGCGAAGAGCGGGCAGCTGTGGCTGTTCCCAGCATTAATCGACAGCTTCAATGGTGGCTTGGACTTGCGGATTTCAGACTTAGGCTTCGAGGTGGAGATGCAAGGCAACTTTTCTTCAATTTTCCGGCCATGAACAGGGCTGTTGGTGAGCTTCGGCGACGAGTTGCAGCTTGGTGTCTGGTGTCGAATTCCAGCAGTGACTCAGGTGGTGTCTCTTCATTTTCCGGCAAAGAGGTTTCTGCGAGAACGGCCGACGGCTTCGAAGGCGTGGGCGACTGGCTTTCCGGCGAGTAGGCTTGGTTAGGAACATGGGCTCTGTTGGTGTGATTTCGGCAATTTTCTTTCCTGATGGTGTTTCTTCAATCTGAAAATGGGTTTTGGTGTGGATGGAGGAAGAAGATAATGACTTCTATGTGGTTTAGAAAATGGCCACGTCCTCATTCTATTGTGGTCATGTGATGTTGGTCAAACTTATGACCAGTGGGCCCCATTCCAATTGTAATTGCATTCTTTCCTTTTTCAAGTTGAATCTGCACAATTCCAACACCAAATTAATACACATCAACTTGCAATATATTGGGCTTCTAATAATCAAATGACTAAGAATTATTTAATTGAGCCCAACTATTACCTCAACAATTTAATTCACAAATTTATCCCCAATTTCTATCAAATTACACCACAATTAATATTTTTCACAATTAAGCACAATTCCTCAAATTTAGCAATATATTAGCAATAAAATGCATTATAAAAGCATTATAATTTCGAGCAAATTTCACACTAATCAGCAATATATTATGACTTTGCAGTGGATAGGGACACACAGTTTTACTTCTTGCTATGCCAAGAGATTAAATTATTTCCCATGAAGAAACAACCTCCATTTGTGCTCTTTCTATCATCACTATCATCTGTCCAATCAGCATCACTAATACCTAGCAAGGAATTGCTAGTATCTTTGCTATACCAAATGCAAAGATCACATGTTCCAGCAACAGATTTGATAATTATTTTGACAACATTTAAATGTGACTCTTTTGGATCACTTTGGTATCTTGCACATAAACATACACTAAACATTATATTTGGTCTACTAGCAGTTAGGTATAAAAGACTGGAATATCATTGATCTGTATAATGTTGGATCAATATTTTTTCCAACATTGTCTTTACAAAGTTTTTTTGAGGATCCTATAGGAGTTTTCATATGTTTAACATTTTCTAAACCAAATTCTTTGTATATTTACTTTGTGAAATTTTTTTTCTTTTTTAAATTATTTGATTTGAAGTCTAAGAAAATAATTCAAATTACCAATCATTGACATTTAAATTTTTTATATCATTTCATTCACAGATTCTTTCAACATATGATCACAAGTAGAATCAACTTTCATACCTAGAAAAATATCACAACATAAAATTATAATGAGTTTAAATTAATCGAAATGACAAATTCCACAAATGTTAGAAACACAAGTAACAATATTTTGTCAACATCAACAAATATAATTTTTATTAATTAATTAATTGTTGAGTTTGTAGCACAAAATACAATTTGTGACCCATTTCCAGTTAATTGAAGCAATGGATTGACAAATCAAGCAATCTGTTGTTCAAATATTCATAATTCATATATCTAACTTTGCTCTCAATCATCCCTTTCTTTGATTTCATTAAAATCTGCAAACAAGGCAAAACAGACAAGGAAACCATCCATGCAGAAACAAGAAATCTCCCAAACAAGCCATCCCTAATTCCTCCCTTCAACATCAATCCATGCATATAAAAACCATCTCTAATAAATCAACAAAAAACCATTCATTCACATTAATTCTCCCAACACTAGCCATGTCCATGCAACGGCGTCACGGTACTATAGTAAACGGCGTTCACCGAACCAGAACGTACCATTACTACTGGTGCCGGAGATGCCAACGCTCCATCCGAACCACCACCGCCAACCCCTCCGAAATCCTATGCCCTCGTTGCTTCGGCCAAATCAGGCTCGAGCTCGACGTTTCCAGGCCCGGCCCGCTCCTTGAGGCCCGACTCGAGCCTTCTCCAGGTGCACGCATACTCGACTCGTTGGCCCAAATGTTGGACCCGCCCAACACCAGGCCGCAGCAACACCGGCCCGGCCCGACCCAAAACCAAAACGGCAGCCATCAGGCCCGAATACTGCTCCAATTCATAGGCCCGGACAGTCCCTCCAGGCCCGTTTACCCGCCTGGTTATGGACTAGAAGAGCTTATCCAAGATCTGACTCAGAACGACAGGCCCGGCCCGCCTGCCGCGCCGGAATCAGCCATTGAGGCCCTGCCGGTGGTGGAGCTGAGGCCAGAGCACCTGAAGAACGACTCCCACTGCCCTGTTTGCAAGGATGAGTTCGAGGTGGGAGGTGAAGTGAGGGAGCTGCCGTGCAAACATTTCTATCATTCGGACTGCATCGTCCCGTGGCTAAGTATCCACAACACGTGCCCAGTTTGTAGGTACGAGGTAGGAGGGCCATCAGTATCAGATGACAATAACAATGATACCTTTCAAGCCGATGGACGTTACTATTTCGATGAAGAAAATTGGAACAGGGGTTACAGTCATCACAACTGGAGGTGGACGCATCTCTTCTCCATGAGGCCTTTCAGTTTGGTCCTAAATTGGGCACACCTCTGTCTTGATTTTCTTGATAATAGAGTTAATAATTCTCGTGGAGGTACGTGTATAGTTCTGTGAGTGTACACGTAAATCAATGCTCTATTTTTTTAACATCCAAATAAAAAAATATGCAGGACATTGGGAGTATTAGTTTTGAGATTTATAATTTCTACTGCAGGTAGCTCATGGTGGCGATCTTGGGTTGACGCCCTCCCGTAAAATATTTAATTTCAAAGGCAATAAAATAATTTGGGTAATTATATATAATTTAATTAGTTGATGATGATTGATGATTCAATATGAAGAAGGTTTGCAGATATCAGGTATGCTTGTGCTTTCTCGTTTTTTCTTTTAAATCTGTTAATATATAACGATCATTGATATCTTATGATGGCATATATATATGTATAATTTAAATTTAAATATTATATTATTATTATTCATAAGATAGATTTTAATGACAGCTTTGCAGTTGAGATGAAATATTTATACTTGTCTTGTTAAATGATTAATGGAGCTGCTATATACTAACTACTAAGACAGTGGAATAGAGGGGAGTTGACTCTTGATTCAGATGAAACGGCGCCGTTTTGGAAAATGATGAGAGTTGCAGCAGCTACTTAATTTATTAAAACTGTCTCTTGTATATTGGATTTAATAAATTCCAGTTCAATTTAATTTGTATACATATCTATATATATTTGCATTTATTGAAGCTTCTATTAGAATTTGATTTCACTGTTTTTAGCTTTGAACAAGTTTTTAGTGCAATAGTCCAACGATGATTTGTTTCCAACTTTTTGATGGGAATTGCCAAAATAAAAATTATATCTTGAATTTGTTGAATTAAATTAATTCAATTCATGATGCACTTCATAAGTTGTTCTAATTTTTTAAAAAAGGGAGAAGAATCAAATTACAACCCTTATTTTCTATTTTATATATTCATCCATATATACCATTACTCATCCTCAATAATATAAGCCCTCTAATCTATTTTTCAAATTTGAACACATCAAACCCTGCGTCGGAAATGTGTGCTATAAGAGTTCCAATTTGTGGTCCGACCAGCCAGTTCCTGACCTGCTCCTATTGGATTAACCCCACTTCACGTTGGGAAGTAGGCTTGTCAACGGGCGGGGCGGGGACGGGGGCCAATCCCATCCCTGTCCCCGCGGTCGCGGGGATTCCCCGTCCCCGCGAACTTCACGGGGAAAAAATTTTCCCCATCCCCGCCCTGCCGGGGAACCCGTCCCCGCGGGGATTCCCCGTTCCCCGCAATTTTTTTTTAATTTTTAATAATTTATATTTAATAAGTGTAATTAATTTTTTAAATAAATAAAAATTAAAAGTATTATTAAAATTTAGTGTGCATAAAATACATTATATTGATATATTATAAATCATATATACATGAATGGTTAATTAGTTATATATATACATATATACTTATATATATGATATATACTTATATTCTTATATATATATAATATACTTATGGCTCATTTGGTTCGCAAGATAAAAGTATCTATCCTTAAAAAACATGCATATTTTTTACGGATAGATATTTTTATTTTGCAAACCAAATGAGCCCTTATATGATATATAATATGTTAATATATAATAGATATATATAAAAATATATTTATGTATATTATAAATATATATATATTATGCGGGGCCCCACGGGGAACGGGGCGGGGAATACAATCCCCGTCCCCGCCCCGTCCCCGCCTACGGGGAAAAAAATTTCGCCATCCCCTTTCCCGTCCCCGTTTCTTTCGGGGATTCCCCGCCCCGTTCGGGGCGGATCCCCGCGGGGGTCGGGGATTCCCCGCCCCGTTGCCAAGCCTATTGGGAAGAAAAGGCATCCCAACTTGCGCATTGAGCAGGTTAGGTACGCATTTACATTTCTACTGCCCTATCCTATCCCGATCCACTCCACCCTATTCTATAATATATATTTAATAAACATATTATAATATTTTATAATATATAATATTTTTTTTGGATTATATTAACAAGTATGTTTTTACTTTGTATACCGACAATTTCTTGCACTTATTACTTAGAATAATTATTTTATCAATGTTGCTTTAAATATAAGGAATGTTAAACATTTATTGTATAATCGTTCAGATGTAATTTACATAGTAGATAATGTGGTGAGTAGAAGATCATAGTTTATTCACATATAAATAAGTACAATATTCACAATTTAGATGAACTTGAACAATTCATTGATAAAAATTTATGTGTAAGGCTCGAATTAATTTGTCTTGACCAAGAAATCACACTAGTTCATTTTGATATGCTGAATAGGACCTACAGGAAGACAATTATTTTAGATTGACTTAAGAGATGAAGAATTAGACCCCAAAGTTATTATTTCTTAATCTCTGTCTTAAATGAGATTGTACGTAATTAATACGTATCACTTTGATTTGTAATGGGTAGATAGTCAATGTGATTCAATACTTTGTATTTTGGGCAATATTATTAATTATAGTCATATTGTCAAAATTTAGTATAGAGAATCATGTACTTGAAGCGTCTCGTTTGATTGCGTCCCCTTGGTGGACTCAAAAGTTTTATCATATCAAATCTTGCAAGTGGATTAATTTCCTGTATGATAATGATATTAATTAATTGAAGCATTCAGTGGCTAAATTAATTGACGAAATTACAATCTTAAATGTGAAAAAAATAACCGGAAGTCATATATCATAATATCAGTTAAGTTGGATAGTGCAACATTAATTCTATAGATGAGTGAATTAACATTAATGGGCTGAAAAATATTGTGGCTCAATATTGATTTTTGAGTCCATTAGAAGGTCAAATCCTAATTCTCCTAAAGGATTTTCAAGTAGCCCAATAGAAACTCATTAACATAAAGTGGTTAAAATAAAAGTATTATCTTGTTGTAGGATTTAGGAGAGAGAAAATATATATTTTCGATAAGAATTATGGAAAGATGATACATACAAATCATGTATCCAAGATTATTTTTGTAGGAATTATAAATTTTTACATATTTTCAAATATGATAATATTTTTAGTCCATCTCCATCTATATATATAAGTGGCTTATTAGCCACAAGGATACAAAAAATTGAGTCTTGAATTCAAGAAAATAGAAAAAAATGCGCAACAAAATTTGTTTTTTTCTTGAGTGTTAAATAGTTTGTGAGATCTCCCACCGAATCTACAAACTAGGGCTTGTAGAATACTTGGAAGATTTTGAGGTTGATATTGCATGTTTAGAGATTACATGTTCTATTAATTCAATTCATGAAATTAATTAATTAATTTAATTTATTTAAATCTTGATTACACTTAAATTTTAAATTAGTGTTTATATTACATTTCGGGTAGATCTCCAACACATTTTCCAGAAAGTTTTAGTGCAATAGTTCAACCATGTCTGGTTTCGAATTTTTTTTATAGTAATTGCATCTATCTTGAATTTGTTGAATTAATTATTCACTTCATAGTTGTTCTAATTTTTTGAAAAGGGGAGAAGGATCAAATTACAACCCTTATTTTCTATGTTATTCATCCATACCATTTCTCATCCTCAATAGTCAATACCATAAAGCCCCATCAAACCCTCTGTTGGAAATGTGTGCTAAAAGAGTTCAAATTTATGGGTCCCAAACTTCTTCTCAAAAGCAACCTTACAACAAGTACCTATTTAACTAGGTAGATTAGCTTATCTGGCCACCGGGCTCCTCACTTGAGTGAATGACCTGGGTTCGATTCCCTTTGGGAACGAATTAGGAGGGAGATATAAGATTGGACTTGGAGATATAGAGTGTAAGAAGACTTGGTGAACTAACTACTAACAATACAACAAGTACCAATTTGAGATTCAAATCTCAATTTCCTCTGGAGATGGAAAAAATGACCCGCCATGCTGTCATCTACTGCTCCACCCACCCACTTCATCCCACTCTATCTTATACTCCCTCCGTCCTAAAACCACTTTCACACTTTTCTTATTTGGACGTCACAACTCTTTTTTCACACATCTAAAATAAAAACTTTTTACACTCACAAAAATTAATAAAGTACACTTTTTCTTATTTTATTATTTAACTTTATACTCACATACTTACGTTTTCTTAATTCGCGTGCCCGGAACTACTATGAAAGTAGTTTCGGGACGGAGAGAGTAATATATGTTCAATAGATATATATTATTTTATAACATATAAGATAAATTTAGTATAAGCATGAGAGATGATTTTTTAGTATAAATAAAAGTAATTTTTTATTAATAAGGTAAATTTTAAAAATAGATTTGAGTTGTATAGTGCACCTGGTGCATAAGAGACTTGCTCAATAAAAAAGAGTCTTGTAGATTATCTTTTATTCTCATTAATCATTATAATTATTATATGTTAATAATTGTTCTCATCCAAGAATTTTCAGTTAATTCAAGTTCCACCCTACACTTTTAAGTGAAAATGACTTAGTATTGTTAGTATATCAATTACAACTAATCAACTATACATTTTAATAATCAATTAATATAATTTAAAAGTACACTTAATTTAAATATGATTAAAATATGTAATTTTGATAAGAAAAAGTGTCTCTCTTTGTGGTCCCTATATAATAAATAATTTTTCATATAATACTAGAACAAAATGTTTGTTACGGTAAGAAAATAATTTTTTTCATAAATATTTATGAAAAAAACAAATATTTATGAAAAAATAATATTTTTTCTTATACACCAATTTTTTTTATTAGATTGCATGAAAAAATGTTATTTTTACAAAAAAAAAATGTAAAATAACATTTAATTTGATTTTAACACACATTTTGCCTAATAGTAACATGTATTGACCCAAATTATAACATACATAGGAGTGAAAAAATATGAAACTACAACTGGGAAAATTTTGGTATAAAATACCTAAATCCGACTTGATCTGGTTAAGAACTCGTGAATTTTTAATATGATATATTTTACACCGTAAAACAGTTTACATGAGTGTGCCTCAAAATAAATATAGGGAAATAAAGATTTTTGTCGCTTAACTTTTGTTGATTTTGTTTTTAGTCCTATTATGTTTGGACTTTTGGTTTTCGTCCTATAAGTTTAAAAAATGAGTTTTTAGTCCTACAATTGGAAGTTGAAGGCTATCGAACCGGTAATGATGATGTGTCACCATTCTTTTCCTAGTTTTTATGTATTTAATTGTATATAACTCTAAATTGAGTCACATTTTTTTAAATTCATCAAATTAATTAGTTTTTGTTTCTAATTTATTTATATATTTAAATAATTTTTTTAATTCTATAAATTTAATATTTTACACTACTAAAAAAATTAATTTTTTAATTTTTTATGTATTTAATTGTATATAAACCTGAATTGAGTGGAGTTCTTTTTTTTTAACTCATCAAATTAATTCTTTTTTTTTTCTAAAACAATGAATTTATAAAACGTTCTTTATGAAAACAATTTTGTTTATAAAATATTAAATTTATAAAATCAAGATGAAGATGATTTTGTTTATACAAATTTAAAATATTTAGTAGTGTAAAATATTAAATTTATAAAATAAAAAATGTTAATGAAATATCTATACAAATTGGACTTATATACTTAAATGCATACAAATGAACACAATTAGAATTTATTATAGTGTAAAATTTATATTTACAAAACTTAAAAAAAATAATGAAATATCTATATAAATGAATTAATTTGATGAATTTAAGAAAAGAATGTCACACAATACGGGTTTATATACAATTAATATATAAAAGTTAGCAAATTAATTTTTTTAGCAGTACTGCAAAATATTAAATTTATAAAGATATATATATATATAAATAAATTAGAAACAAAAAGAAATTAATTTGATGAAATGTGACTCAATTTTGAATGGGAGACAATTCAAAATACTCATTTTCAACTTCAAAAAATTTATTTTACCCACTTAAAATATAAATAACTTTTTCTATCCATTTTCAATTTCAAACAATCTTTTTTTACTCATATGACCCACAAACATCACCATCTAAGTTATTCCACCCCACGCCACCCTACCCTACCCTATCCCACCTTCACCCCACCCCACCCCATTTGATATTTATATTATTTAACATTATTAAATAT
This sequence comes from Prunella vulgaris, assembly GCA_026898435.1. Classification (NCBI taxonomy): domain Eukaryota; kingdom Viridiplantae; phylum Streptophyta; class Magnoliopsida; order Lamiales; family Lamiaceae; genus Prunella; species Prunella vulgaris. Next base: position 50,692 of record JAPKLY010000046.1, read on the forward strand.
TATATGATAATATATAAGGGGTAAACACAACCTAGTCAAAAGCTACAACAAAACTTAAAAATAAGTGGAAAAAACTTTTATGCATTTCATATAGGTCTAAAACGAAAAAAGTAACCCACTTATTAAGTAAAGCTAATAAAGTAAAGGAAAACAAAAAAACACTCAAAGCCTATTCTGGAACTACCCGAGGCTATGGAGTGATAGAAACCCGTGAAGTATGTAAAAGGGTTCCTTAGTACACAATAACGCAAGAAATTTGTTTCAAAGCGCGGGTTTCCTGGGAGCGAGAGGAAACAGGAGGAGTCGGCAGTGCCGGAGAAGGCATTCGACGGTGAGTTTCGTTTTTTTTCTTCAGGAAATTGCTAGACGAATGGTTGGGTGTTTTTTAATTAGACAACGTGTAAGTTGATTATGTCCACTGTGTTAGAATTAGAGGTGAGAATCGATTGGGGGCAGTGTTGATTAGGTTTTTTTTGAATAATAAGGCGTTTTTTTTAGAACTGGATAGGTCGACAATAGTTATAAGGGCAATGGGGCGGTGTGGGTTAGTAGCTGTATTCAGAGCAGTATGTGCATCGGGGTGATTTTGTGAGAGTTCGTCCTGTACGTTCGTCACTCTCGAATGAGAGCTACCACAAAATGGAGGATAATCGATGGGGCAAGAGTATGCGTGGACAGTAATTGAGTTCTAATTTATTTTATATTGTTCAATTAATTGTTCTTCCGCTGTTATCATTTTGTGTGATTAAGTGCCAATGTGCTGGGGTTTTGTTTAAGTCTTCCCCCTTCAGAACAATGTATGCAATGGTTGGACTAAACATCTATGTGTTGTCACTTTATATTTGGTTGTCTAGACGTCAATGGATTAGGGAAGAAGATTTGGCAACTGATTTGAAAATTCACACGAATCAACTTCGTCGGATTCTGAGATTCTTTGAAGAAGAAAAACTAGGCACTCGTGACCACCGCAAGGAGGTTCATTCAGCTGTCTCAGCATTGTGGCCTATATCCCTGTCTTAGCATATCAAAAGCTGGAATAGTCACATCTCACCAGGCTCGCAGTTCTATCATTGCTGCAGCAAATCCTATTGGTGAAAGGTACACATATGTCAAGTTTACTGCATTAAGCTAATTAGGCTGTTTGAATATACACACTTTGCTATGTTCTTTATGTGAGTATACATATTTTGCCCCTGTGGAAAATGGCTTACAAGTGCATTGAGGCTGCAAGAGATAATTCAAGGATACCTTGAACATGGTTTATTATAAACCTGTTTTTGCTTTAATCTGTTGTCTTTCATCCTTGCAATTTTGTTCCATTTGGAATTTAAATTTAAGCCTTTTTGGGTAATTTTTCTTAGGTTTTTCGAAAGGAGAATGTACCTGAATGTATAATCAAGTAATCATGAGAAACTATTGTCAATCTGCTTTTTTTGCCTTTGCACTTCTAGATACTGTCTAGTATAGTATCTAAAGGGAAGTTAATAGTGATTCTAATATTTTCTCGAAGATAAGCATAGGCTGTAATTGTTCTCAAGGATTACCTTCTCTGTTTTCCAAATTTTATCTGTTGGATAGTTCTGGATAGTTTACTGGTAAATCGTCTCTTGCAGATACAGATTCTTCAAAGAATTTTTCACAAAATGTGGAACTCATTGATCCAATTAACTTCCCGCTTTGATGTTCTCTGTGTTGTTAAGGTCTGTTTTTTATATTTTTTTGAATTTGTGTTTATCTTATGGCTTACTTTTAATCATTGTATCGCAATACTTATGGGGCTGTTGTAGAGAATTGTGGACTGAAATTTCTTTATGGGGCTGTTGTAGAGAATTGTAAGAAAAATGTGTTAATGTGTGACCATGTCTACAATGTTAAGTAATACTCAGCTTTTATTATTGTATTAATGGATTGGTGCGTTATACTATATTGGTGTAATTATACTATTGTTTTTCAGTTATACTATTAGTGCATTATACCATTGATAATCAGTTATACTATAGTGTTTTCGATTATACTATACTGTAGCATTTAAATTTATTTATTGAATATGGTGTCTCCTTTATGCAGAAAATATCTTGAAGAGTAAAATTGAAGAAAAGACCAGAAGAGCAATATTATACCAAGTAAGGAATTATAAGCATTACGAGTTTGGAAACCTGATAATCTACTTCATTTCCCTTCAATAGGAGTATAGGGTCCTAGGAAAATGGAGCAGGATATATAGCAAATTTTAATCTTTCATATCACTTCTTTCATGAAAAATATGAACGTGGAATTATTAGTTTATCATTTTTCATTTCTGAGAGCATATTCTTGAGTATATTGATTATATCTGCGAGAAGATTGGGAAGAACAACCGCAAGGGCCTTGAAAGTCTGGTGCGGAGAACAACCCCATCTTCCTTTGCTTATATCTGCGAGAAGATTGGGAATTCTTTAATTGATAAGGTGGTTTTTCGTGGTTGTTGGCAGTAATGAGTGATAATAGTTTTCACATTTTGTTTGTCAGTCTCATTAATTCTATGCCTGCAGATGGATGAACTAGCATGCTTTGCGCTAGGAATGTTAGCATTGGGATCCTCTGGTTATCCCCCTGATGAAGCTAAAAAAAATTTATCGCTGGCTAAGGAGGTATAGATAGCATATTGTTCCCTTGAAACTCTCTGATTTGGTACGCCTGAGAGGTAGGTGAACAATTTTTCATTTCTGAGTGGATAATTCTGAACCTTTGTGCAGGTAGCTTGGACCTGCTATAACATTTACCAGACGACTCCTACAAAATTGGCTGGAGAAATTACTTTTTCAACTCTGGACAGGGGAAGCTTTTTTGGTGACTTATTATATAAAATAATTAAAGAAATGTATATGCCTTTGCTATAAAGAAACAACTTTTATATCTTCGGTATTTTGCCTACTCATTTTTCAGGATATGAGTGTTGGAACATCATGGAACATATTAAGGCCAGAGACAGTTGAGTCACTCTTTTACCTCTGGCTTTGACTGGAAATAAGACGTATCAAGAGTGGGGATGGAATATCTTTGAAGCATTTGAGAAAAACTCGCGTGTGGAGTCGGGATATGTTGGACTAAAGGATGTGAGCACTTCTTAACTCATTAACAATTTCTCATGTTTTATGGCAGGAAAGAGCAACGTGTATCTATTTTCCAGAGTGTATTTATGAATACAAAGTTCTCTTATGAAAACAGACGTTGTTGAAGTCCAATATTGTTAAATTGAACTTTATATATGCTCTACATCACTCTCAATCCAATGTTGGTCATCTTATATGTCCTTTATGTCTCAGGTTAACATAGGCGTAAAAGACAACATGATGCAAAAGCTTTTTTCTGGCAGAGACGCTGAAATATATGTACTTTCTGTGTTCAACTTCTTCGGTTATTTCACTCGACGAATGGGTTTTTAACACAGAAGCACATCCTATATAGATCGTCACTCGGCATGACCACATGGATAAGTCGGGAATGTCCGATGAAGATCATACAGAAACTCGATCACGTGCTCGCAGAGAAGGCCGGTTCCATGGCAACTTGTAGATTTAGATGTAATCGTATCGTGTACCTTACAGTGTGGAAGGCCCTAAGATTCGAAGAAATCGATCAAGCCAACGAAGTAGGAAAATTACAATTTCCAGCAACTTTTAACATATGTTGCCAAAAAATAGTAATCGAGGGACATATTAGGTTTGTGAATTCCATATTAGTTTAATTGGAATGAAGGCAGCTATAGTCACTGATAACTTAATCTTGAGTCTGATTAGTTAAAGTGTAATAAGTTCGTCATTAGTATAATTAACCAATAGATTAGTTAGTTTACAATATAAACATAATGGTATAATATACCATTGTTATTTTCACTGCATGTTGTAATGTACTATACTTCAATTCGTTATACTATTCTGATATTTGAAGACACTACTCAGAACATATTTCGTGCTCATCTTCTATGAATGAAATAGTTTTCACATAACATTTACTTAGATTGCCAGTGTGTATTGCCCATACATCAAGTTTCCCTAAAAAAAGGTTAGTTTGACCCTCAAGGTATAACCGAATCAAATTGTATAATACACTATTGTAAATCGACGGCTCTCCATGTCTTCGTGGGATTCTCTCTCAAACCATATCCAGCTTGCCCGTGTCCAGATTCCCCTAATTTTGTCTCATCATCAGGAAAAGATGAACTCCTTTTCAGATTGAACTCAACCTTTTTCCAAAAGGAGTGTTGTCCCTTGATTGTGTCGACGTAGTCTCTTAGAAACTTGACAATACTATCAAAACTATGGGAATTCGAAACGTACATATAATCTGACAACAATTGAGAGCTAAAAGACAAGTAGAACAAGTGTGCTTCCTCTGCATTTTTTGTAAGGAATCTTTTACTAGCTTTCATGTTTTTCATAAACCATCTCTCTGATGCGTACATCCCCTGCAGCCTCGGCTGATGAAAAACGGGTCGTCTCCCTTCTTCATAGACGTAAACCTTGAGCTTCTCTTCCATCAACTCATAGCTCCTGCATGAGTGATCATACAAACTAAGCAAAAACAACATCTTTGTAAGTAGAGATATTCTCACAATTTTTTACCTTACAAATGTAGAAAGATTTCGAAAAATAGGGGCGTGTAGACAAGGGTGATTCACGATCATAGCTGCATTCTCAATTTTGAATCTTGCATCCAATAATTCTTGATCAGCAGCTGAAGGCCAGAGTGGACTCTGCAATAAGATCTCTGTTTAGAATCACCACAAACCGCATGCTCATTCTAAACAAGTTAATTTCGTCATACCTTTGACAAGGATGAGGCTCGACTTTGCAGCAACAGGTCATTCATCTTAGATATGGACACCACAACTGGCTCTTTTGGAGGAGGACTCACAGCCTTTGATTCCTCATTCGAACCAGTCTCGTTTCTACTTGCACTACGCAAAGGACTAAAAGCTACCACTCTGGGAGCGGGCGTTGGTGAGAGCATCGGTGCAATTGGAACATCGGAGCTTGTTGGACACAATGCTAAAGAATCTTATCCTTTATTACACTACTAGATGGACTAATGCTAGCATCAACTAATGTAGGACTTGGTGCATTAATATATGGAGCATTACTAGCAATGGCATTTTGTGCTGCAATGCTAATGCTTCTAACTATCGTCGTCTCTTCCAACTCCGAACTATAGTTCATGTCCGTCATGTTCTGAAGCGAAGGATTGTCCCCATCCGATGGGGTACTTTTCAGGCTAAATGATCCCAAGTCTTAAATATTATTAACATCAGAGATATTGAAAAAGGGGTTAGCAGAAGACAAGAAAGAGAGAGCATGCTATCTTTATAAGGTAGCTCAAAGTACTGGACTAACTTAACTGAGCCCAGAACTAGGCCTAATAGCCACGTAACCTAATAGCCACAAATTAAAGAAGCCACCCAAAAAAAAATATTAGAGAAAAGGAAATGACCATCCCATATCTTTTCAACTCTGATTAACTTGTTATTCAATAGAAACAGGGAGAGAGTGGGATGGAGAGAGAGATAGAGGTGAACATAAAATCAAGAACATGAAAAACCCATAACCAAAAGCAAATTAAAACAGAGAGAATTAGTTTCAAGAATTACATATAATTACCTTATTAATTTGAAAATTGTTTCTCCACCGAATATTTTTTCTTCACTTCCCTAAAAATTAAATTCAGTCAAAGAAATAAATAAAAGGTAGAAAAGGATTTAGGGAATAGTTGGCTACAACTTATACTCAGACAAACACCCTTACTGAAGATCATTAATTGTGTGTAAGCAGTTCATCCCTTTTGCCTGCAAATACAATTCCAGAAACTTGCATTGACAATTAAATTTCATCAATTTGACAATGAGGGCAATGAATAATCTGATATAAGCTTCCACTGAAAAACCATAAATAGTGTAGGAGGAATAAGGTTCACTAAGTACATTTAGAGAAAACACTGATTTTAACCGTGGCTGGGGGGGGGGGGGATTTACGAGCGGCTTTGGTGGCCAACTGCTTCCGCAGCGCCTTTCCTCCGATGGATTTACAAGCGGTTTGAATTAACTCACATGCTTTTCACCTTCGACTCGAATTCGGCAAAATTCATCCCATCGTCCACGCTTAGGAGCCAAGTCTCGCCGTCAAGAGAAATTGAGGGTAGACACTCAAGACCCATAGCTCGAACGATTTGAACTCGCCGGAAAATAATTTCGTCGATAACACCTTCGGGCAAGTGCGTTGATTGATAAAATACAGCACGCAGCCCTCGAGCGAAATTTGAAATTTTGAAATCGTGCATTAATTGTAGCCTGCATCCTCATGTCTGCGATGGTGTTGTCCGGTGGGTGCGATGGTGTTGTCCAGTGGGTAATTGAATTCACCTAGTATTGTTGGACGGAACCCCTACTAGCATATAGATGCCTATTTATTATTTAACATACCTTATTATGTGATAATTAAGTGGATTTAATAGAATTAAACTTAATTAGTCATCTGTATTAGACCTGTATGTGAGGTGTGTTTTAAAGTAGACTAGATTGTGGGATGATAGATAGAAATAGACTACGTTGTGATTTTTCCAATAAATAATATAATGAAGTTGTAAAATATATAATTTTAATAAATTAACTAATTATAATATTTTTATTATATTAACTAATTATAATATTTTTATCATATATATGTGTTATTTGAATTTTTTATTTAGACTATTTTAATGTATAGTGCGAATATTATTATATAAAAGTTAAATTTTAATGCAAATTAATGAATACTATAGTTTTTTAAAGTATATAAAAATATTTAATTTTTTATGTTTGAAAATATATTTATTAAAATTTAATTAATACTAGAGTATTATTCACATCAAAATTAGATCAAAATTTAAATTTCTACCGAATTGTCTTAATAAAAATTTAATTATAAACTTTAATTTTCATCAACCCCATATATCGAATCAATGATTAATTAATAAATTTTTTATACAAAAACACTAATTAAAAAACACAAAATATTCAAAATAGATTAAAACAACATATGAATGATGGAGTAATAAAAAAGATGGTAAGTTAATTATTCCATATTGGTTCTTCTAGTTATTCACTTGCACAAAAAAATTAAATATTAATTGATAAAATTATAGAATTATAGAAAATAAAGTTCAATTATATATTGAATAACCTATACTCTAATATTTATAATATAAAGTCAAACCTAACACCTATAGGATAGTGTGGTTATAAGAATAAAGTGGGACCCAATTTAAAATTATTAACTTTTTTATACCCATTTTATAAGGGTATATAGGTCTTATATTATGAAGTGGATATAAAAAAAATTTCAAGTTAGATGTGGGTAAAATAAATTTTTAAAAGTTCAAAATGAGTATTTTGTGGTATTTTCACATTTTGAATTATATACAATTAAATACAAAAAAACAAAAAAAAAATGTGTCACATTATCATTACCGGTTGGGTAACCTTAAAAATAAAGTCAACAAAAATTAAGGGACAAAAATATCTATTTTGTCATAAATATATCAATCATTTCTAATTCAAACTACGTCTAAATAAATATTAAAAACTTCCCAGTCCCCATATTTTAAATGAGTATACAATATAATATGTATGAAATTAAAATTAAAATTAAATCTAAATCTCAAGTGTGCGCCAAGATTCTGTGATCATACATATGCACTTTGATTATCAAATTTGGGCAGCAAAGGGAAATAGTATGCGATCACGTTACTCCCAATCTCATTTCCCACCGACGCCATCCACCACCCGGCCGTCGCCATTGCTCTCGACCTTACTGTTAACAGTATGTTTAGAAACTTAATTAGGATGTAATTTCCAGAATTATTGTTGAACATGCCTTCAAATTTATGGACAGGGAATTGATTTACCACAGCTTCACCAACATAGACAAGAAACTTTGCCTATGCAAAATGAACGAAAATTAAAGAAAGTTGTACTTGTTTTTGTTTTCACCAGAAAATGTGCAATTTAAGAAGAAGAAGAAGAAGAATAAAGGGCAGGAATAAGGTATGATTGGCAACAGAGTAAAAACCCTAGCTGCCAAATAGGGATTAGATGCACAACACGGCCTCCCAATTCACACATACACACTATTCACTCACCTGCAGATATCAATCATCATTTTTTACGTGGTTTTGATGACGGTTCTATGTAGAGAGGCAGAATTAATTTTGGGATTTCACTTATTCTGTGAGTTTGACACATTTTAGTGTGACCCAATATCCAACACGATCCATTTTAACAAAATAATAATTCACATGGAAAAAAAAAATTATGTGACTAAAACCGGCTACAAAACTGTTTATAGTCGATTTTCAAATGCAAAAGATTAGAAAATGTATAGAACTAATTTTAAAAAATGCAAATCAGATGTGAACTAAATAGAAAAATATGCCAAACTTATTGAGTGTATAAAAGTATAATCAATAATATAAAAATATATCGAGTGTCAATTTCCAAAACTGGAAAAAAGTGCACGTTTCTTAAAGAGCAAATTTGGCGGTTAGCTGAAAATGTGAAATGGTGACTCACCCGTTCTTGTTGAACAAGAAATGAAGAAACAGATAAGAATCAGTTGCTCGCATCTATGAGCAGAGTTTGAAATAGAGAAACCACACATGAGAATGTCAATTTTCAAGGAGGAAGGAATTGGTCGATCATCACCATCATTAATTGTCGATCGATGCCGACTATTTGCCCATGCGTGGATCGGTGCTTTCCGCCCTCCGCTGCCGCCTTCGTTTTGGCTTCCTAATGCGTTCCTCCCTCCAGGTCAGAAATTTACTTCACTGAAATAAGCAAATTCATCACCTCGATTATGCATAATTTCCTTTGGGTTTAGCTGCTGCAATATATATATATATATATATAATTTTGGCAAAAATATTTAGACCCTTTATATGCTTCCAGATCTTGTATATATTCTTGATTTCGTGATTGAACAAAGCCCTCAATCGAATGCTTTGCATTGGACTACTAAAATGAGCATGGTTTTTGTCAATGCCTAGCGATGTGTGAAGAACTATGTAAATGATCGGCTATTATATTCTTGTAGTATAATTTAGATCTGAAAGACTATGGCATTTTTCCATCTTAGCTCTGTTGATTATATCCATGAATCTTCACTATATAGCGATGGTCTTCTGTACAGAGCGTTTCTGTTCTGGGTCTAGGTGACATGCCTTGTTTGAAGGATATATACATGTCACGAAAGGGCCATCCAATTTAACTGGTCATTCAATGCATTTTCTGCTACACCATTGATGAGCTTAAATTTCTTCAATTCTGAAGACTCTGGTGAGCCACAGTCAACAACATCTACACGAGACTTATCATCTGGCAAGAGGCCATGGACCTGGACCGATAGTCTTATTTCTGCTAATATCTTGTGAGTACCATACATGTGCCTTGGACCAGTTGTGTGATAATAATTGGCAACTACTAAGTTTATCCTGATGATAAATAAGCACTAAGAAGAGGGTGTGAAAATTGAAAATAAATATTTTTTACTTATGATGGCCTTTTGTGAACTTGCACACAGAGTTCATGCTGCACAATGTCTCTCAAAAGGCCCGGTCATATTTTTGGAGTTTTAACCTCATCTAAGTACTAGATTGTCATATACATATACAGAATTTTGATGCGAAGGCTTAATTTTGTCTATATTTGCAGGGGAATTGTTGCATTAGTAAGGGGCGGTGGTGGGGGCTACTTACATGTGCCTTTCTGCATGCAGATCTTGGCCATCTGCTGGTTTCATCTGAATTTTACTTATATATAGGTGCTGTCTTTATTCAATATTTGACATGTTAATTCACATGAGTTTTTTTGTTTTTCCAGTTCACCTGCTATACTTTGAGCAACATTGGTCCTGTTATTGAGGAGATATGGGGTCCTAGAAGATATCTAACACTATACATCAGCTCCGCTGTTGCTGGTAACAATGCTACAATTGATAATTTGAACACAATCTAACAAAAATCTGAGTGTTTCAAATCAAGTCCTTTTCATGTGCATCAGGTTCGACCATGAGTTATTTCATTTACAAAAGACATTTTGTTTGTGCATCAGCAGCTATTTCTGGGCTGGTAATCTTCAAGTTCGAACACAATGCAACTTTTCCTTTTCCTTTTCCTTTAATTCAATATGCCTGTAGCATAAACATAATAATCTAAGCTTGATTCTGTTAGCTATAGCTGACTTAAAGAAGTAAGTCATAGTTGTAGACAAAATCATCTCTCTCTCTCTCTCTCTCTCTCTTTTCAGTGTATATTTTAATGGGTTCTTGGTGGCATGATCAGGTCGGATCATATTTTGTGTATCTTTTGAGGTTGAGGAACAGGGACAGGATCCAAGAATCTAATGATAAATATTTCAAATACGTTGACAAAGTGATCGTATTAAACCTGGTATGTCTCCCTTTTTAAGGGCATAAAATCAATTTGACAGTGCATATAATTCTTGTAATAGAGTATACAACATCCCAGTTAAAATTTCTTTAGCAGTCATGCTTCACTTTCAGAATTTGCCAATGAGATCATTTTTACTTTCCCAACTCATTGTTACAAGTTAACATGGTCCTAAACTTACTTTTCCTGAATAGGCTGAAACCAAATCTTGAAAACTTGCGGATATTTGATGTTATTCTGCACTTATCCTTTTCTGCTTCGGTAAGCTACCTAACAAAAACAAGCATCTCTCTTCACTCATGCAGGCTTTTGCGGCGACGTATCCAGCCATTGATAACTTTGCGCTTGTAAGTTGATTCCTAACTTGCACCCAACTTCACTTAGTAAATGAAGAACTTGATTTATGGGATGCCATTTCTGGTTAAGATTCCCTGTTGGAACTTAGTATCTTATCTTGTGTTCCATCATCTTAATTTAATGCATGCCACGTGTTAATTAGCGATGTATTAAGTACAATATATTGGATATCGTAATGGTATATAACTCATGCATGTGTGTTTCAAATGTCAAAATTTTTTTCAGCTTGGAGGAATTATAGGTGGAGCTGCGATTTCTTGCCTTGTTGATCCTGAATGGAAGCTCAAGCCCATTATCCACGATAAGATCAGAGAGGTCAGCAAAGTCGTCGAGGTTAACAGGGAATAATGAATTCCTTACCCAAATATCTAAAGTTAGAGCTGGAGAAGGCATTGTTGTGTGTGTTTGCAAACTCAATTGGAAGTGTAAGAAAAAGTGATTTGACACTAGTCTATGAAATCTGCAAAACACTCCCTAACGAGAAGATGGCTAGATGTGGTTGTGACTGAGTTTCACTAAAATGATCATGAATCTACCCTTTCTCCCGTAATGTCTAATCATGTGGTGATTTTTTTTTTTTTAATCTTTTAGAAAAAGCAATTGATTGAAGAAACCAGTACAAGGGGATACTCGCCCTTGCAAGTATTTTAACACGAACTCAGCCAAAAATCTTTACGTGTGATGCTTATAAAATATGTCGTATAAGCCTAGTGTTATAATAGAATGATCTCTTCAAGTAAATAAGACTCATACTAATAGATGTCAATGTACTTGTTAAAAAGGTCTTCTAAGGATCTGATTACTCTACTTGTCTTTCTATAATAAAGCATCAAAGCATAAATTGAGATGTTTCACGATATGCTAGTTGCACACCTTCGAATCTGATAGCATTAGGCAACTAAGTGATCAAGTTTGTTAGCATGCAAAACATTTGCCATGGCCACAATGACAATGATGAGATAACATAGGATCTCTTCATTTGGTGTTAATTGGTGTTAATGGTGCCGGGAGAGGGGTATTAATGGTGCCCTGAGAGGTATGTGTTTCCAAAAATACTCAGTCTTTTATAA
>JAPKLY010000046.1:62586-77867 GCA_026898435.1 Prunella vulgaris
TTTTTTGAACTTCCAGTTCAATTTGACTAGTGCTTGTGTCGAAATATTTGAAGATCTTTTTTCTTTAGAAAAGTTTTTCGGCGTTCATTTATTTTTAATTTCTAATCTCCCCCTAATGCGAGAAAATAATATTCATCAAATGTGCAGTCAGTGAACCAGACCATAAATTGATCACGTAACAAAAGTTCTAGGTATTTCACAATAGATAGAGATACAAAATCAATGTTTATACCTATTTTCTTTGTAGGCCCATTGAGGTATGCTTAAGAGGTAATATAAAAATATATATTGCACAACTAAATACTCGTAGATGGGAAATGATTATTATTTTCGATGCACTAGTTGCAAATAAGGAGTAGTGATGATATGCAGTATGTCGGATTTGAGTTAGAGTAGCTACATGTAAAATTTCATGCCCCAACATGTAGCAGCTAGGTTGGAATTTCTAATAACAATCGTCTAGCGATTAAATTGATGCATCATACTCGTGATTCGGCTATACCATTCCGGCGTGAATTTAGTGGATTTAATATTTTACTTTAATTTTCCACTGTCATATAATAATAAAAATGCCTATAATGTGAGCTCATTTTTAGTGGCATTATCTATTCAAGAGAATTGAATTGGCAATTTGAGAATTGAGACACAAGCTCAAATAATTTTGCAATAAATTGTGCAAAAGTATTAAGACAAGTTGATAGTGAACACATGCAAGTCCATCTTGTTGAAGAACCATTTATGGTCATAATTGAATAAATAGTTCGGATATTATATGTATAGTCCACAAATATCTCCATTAAATTGTTCATAAATATAGGAGATTTAATTCCAACTTTAATATGAGACAGTCATTCAATAAGTTTACACTTACACATGTCTCACAAATAAATTCATTTACAGAAGAGTTTATCTTATGTGGCAAATTATGACTAATTAAATTAGATAAAATCTGACAAATCATGCTATATTTTGGATGGACAAAACGTTGATTCTATAATTTGAAATGATTCAAAATTAGATTTTAAGACCATTATTAACCTTTTCGAGAGGTTGAATGTTATTATTGAATTCAATTTAAAATCAAGGATTCTTTCACGCTTCATGCGTCCTTTAGATTCATTAGCATTTAATATTGTATCTTTCATAGATATCAATCATACCGGAATATTTTTTACAAATATGTGATTTTGTTAACTCTTCTGGAGTTATTGAAGATGTCCGGTAATACATCGCCACAACATATATATAAGAATACATGTCTTAATTAATCATTTTCTTTAAAGATATCAAAATCAACTTTTAAAAGTTTATTATTGTACATGCCCATGTTGGCTTCAGACAAACTAGTATAATGAGATTCGTTTAATGGACTTTCGACCTTGATCATCTCAATTTTTTTATTGGCCTCTACCATAATTTTCCTCTATCAATTTTATATCATTGATAGTTTTCATAATTTATTTTTCATTAATGATTTTATTAGTTAGTTAAACAATCCTTCGCATTTTCATAAACAATATAAATCTTTTCAAGAATATATATATATATATATATATATATATATATTTATTGAGATGGTGTTGAATGATAATTTATCTTTATCTTTTGAACAAAAATGAATTCAAAATTTTATTATAATTGTCCCTCAATGAATCAAATAAAATAAAATGAATCCAATATTGTAAGCTCAAGTTAAGTTGCTCTAATCATTTAAGGGAAAGTTCTATGAGTAATATTTGACATTTGATCTAATATTCTTTAAAATTAAGAAGGGGACGTTTAAGTTGTGGATATAACTTGATTTTGAATGATTAACTCAGTATCCATAGGGAGAATAATTGAAGCTCTACTGGAGCCTATTATCAGGATATTGTCGTTAGCAAATATTGTGATACTTCTTCTATTCGAAAGAATCTTATATCTTTTAGGATAGAGTGTGTGGTAGCACTATCTACCAACCATTAAAAAATATTATCTTTCTCCTTATGCCAAGACACACAGTTAAACCATGCACATGTACGAGGAATACTTATTTTTTCTAGTATACTAAATTGTAATATTAGACAAAAAAATATACCACATTGTGATTTATTCTTTATATTATCTCTGTCTCAACTCTTTTTTTTTTTTTTTACTTCTATTATATTCTCCTCGTATGAAATGATAAAAGTGGAAGAAAGAAAAGTGTACAAGAGCATGTTATATACATGTACTCCCTCCGTCCCGTAGGAATTTGCACATCCTACGAGACGAGATTTTTTTTAAGAAAAATATGTTTTATATATAAAGTAGTGATATATAGATAATTATGTATATAGATTTGTGAGTGTCTATAATGCACGGATTCTTCAAAAAAATTAAGTATGCAGTATCGGATACGCGAAGGGTGCGGGTGCTATTCGCGTGGGATTCGCACGGGATGCGCCACGTGGCGTATCCCAGAGAATTTTTTTTTTTAAGTTTAGGATACGCGTATCGGATACGTTATATAGAAGAATCCGATACGCGAAGGGTGCGGCGGGGTTTATTTTTCAAATAAAATTAATTTTTTTTTAATTTTTTGAAAGTAAAATTAAATATAATAAAATCAATATATTAAATAATATTAAAATCACAAAAAAAAATGCGATACAACAAAAGAATATTAAATAATATTAATATTCATTAATAAAATTAAAATATACTTTTTAATATGTGATTTTATTGTGGAGTTGTGAACTATTTTTCAAATTTTTTGAGTTTTTACTTATGCGTACAATATATGAATATGAACTATTAAGTATAAATTTGAAATTTTTTATATTTAATTTTTATTTAAATTGAAGTAGTGTTATTTATTAAACATGACTATTATTTGGTGATGAATCAAATAATGATGAACGATAATTCAAATTCGTTCAATTATGTTATATATTATTTGAATTTTATTTGAACTTTCTAAACTTATTTAAGTAGTAGTGACTTAAATTGCAAAATTTATTTTAGTTTTAGATTGATTGAAATTTTATTTAAGACTTTTATGATATTGTTGATGATATTTGTATAATTTCTTGATATATATATATATATATATGTGTGTATTATATATAATAAAATATTAATAAATAAACATATCATTGCCGTATCGCACTCTAAAATTTTTAAAAAATAGAATTCCCGCACTCGTATCCTATCACACCCGCACCCGTACTTTCGCACCTATGCAACCCTGGTGAGTGTGCATGTAAATTAATATTTTCTTATTTTTAGTAGTAAGCAAATTTGTCTGGGACGTAATTATGCAAATTTTTGTGGGATTTGACAGTCGTATGTTAGTTTACAACAAATCGTAAGGGGGGTGGGACGCGAGAAGAGGAGTTGAATTGTTGAAAGTAGGTTTTTGCAGAGTACCAACATTGAGGGTATATGGCTATGATGGGATCACCAATGTCCTCCCACCCCAAGTATTATCCCATCCCCATGTTTAGAGCCGTGCCCGCGCCCATAACCGCCGCCGTCGCTCTCCGCCTTAGCGACGCTATCCGCCGCCGCTTTCATGTTGACTTCCTCTACCGCTCCTCCCTTAAGGTAAGTTCGAATGCACGTAAAATTAACGCACAATGAACACATCACTATTTTCCCCGTTGCTCACTTACACTAGCAGTGCTCGGTGTAAATTTGGCGTTGTTTGCAGTTATAATTAGTTCTATTTGTTTTTTAGTTGAGTGAAATGGATAAGCATGTGAGATTCAGATGAACTTTCGATAATTTGCTGACTAGAACATGTGTGAATCGCAGCTTTCTCACTTCCATTCAACTGTGATGTACAAATGAAGGGATCCGTTTGTATTAATTGGACATTTAGTATTGAGCACACTATGCCTTTGTGATGTCACTGCATTTATCCAGGATTTGTGATTGATTCCTTAATGAAATGCTACGTTGGAGTTCCAATGAGCGTAAGATCTTTCAAATGCTTTGTGGTGTGTGAAGAACTGAATTATCTGCTGTAACACAGGTTTAAATTGATGTTCATGCTACCCTGAATTTAAAACTGAGAAATTATATGGCATTTATAAGCTTGCAATGTGTAGGGCATACATGAGATAGGCAGGCACTGCATCATGTGAAACTCACCCCATCAGAGTGCATGTTCATCGTGTTCAATACTGAAGAATCTTCACTATAGTTATGCTTTTTGTACAGAATATTTCTCTTCTCGGTGATATGCCTCGTTTGAGGGATTTGTGTCATGAAAGGGCCCTTCAATTTACAGGTTGTAATTGTTTTCAATGGTCATTCGATGCTTTCCCTGCTACATTGATGAACTTAAGTTTCTTCAATGGAGATGAAAGTAGAATAAGTTCTAAAGACTTTGGGAAGCCACAATCAAGAACATCTAGAAGAAACTTATTTGGTGGGAGGCAATGGACCAATATCCTCCTAGCTGCTAATGTCTTGTGAGTCACTGATTCATAATTGTGCTAAGGGTATCTAATCTTAGTAAATTATTTTTAGTTTCCAGAAGGGCAGTAAAGACCTTTCTAAATTTTATGCAGAGTTTTTATAGCGCAATCTGTCTCAGATGGCAATATCTTGTACTGGGGAGCAAAGGTTTGAATTTACTGCCTCATCCTAGCACTAGAAATCACGTACTTCAGAATTACTTAAACCTGTTTCTTTTTCTATATATGCAGATTAATAGTCTCATTAGTAAAGGGCAATTGTGGAGGCTTGTTACATCTTCCTTTCTACATGCAAATATTGGGCATCTCCTGGTTTGAAATAAATATGATGAATAAAGGTATAGTATCGACATTTGACTTGCTAACTAGAAGAGTTGTCTTATTTTCAGGTCAATTGCTATTCTTTGAATTCAGTTGGTCCAGCTGTTGAGAATATATGTGGTCCTAAAAGATATCTAACAATATACATCAGCTCTGCAATTGCAAGTAACAAATAGAAACACTACAATTGAAAATTAGCATATAAATTAAAAAAGTGTCATCTGTTAAACCGACTCATATGACGTGCATCAGGTTCAGCCATGAGTTATTGGTTTAGTAAAGCACCAGCTGTTGGTGCATCAGGAGCTATTTTTGGATTGGTAATCCCTTTACCATTAAAAATGCAGTATCTCAAGTCCCAACATAACTTTTTTATTATTCATAAAGCATTTTTAGTTCTAGTGTATATTTGATTGGTTTATTTGGACATGATTAGGTTGGATCATTTGCTGTGTTTGTCCTGAGGCACCGGGGAATGGCCAGAGGAACTGATGCTGATCTCAAACATATTGCTCGAGTGATTGTGTTAAACATGGTATCTCACCTTTTTACACTATAAATTAGCAATAAAAAACTTCCCTGTTAAATCTTTCTTAGTCATGTTTCGCTTCCATAACCTGCTTAAACCATGAGATCACATCTGCATTCCAAATTGTTGTTACAACAGGTTACACTACTGTGCATAGGATGTAAATGAGCCGAATCCAGTTGAATAGCATTACTTGAGCTCGGCCCGATTTTAAAATATTAGGTTTACAAATAGTTCTAGACTGGCTCGCAAAAAACTTGTTAATGCGGCTCAAAAAAGTCTCGTCAAGATATTAACAAACTCAGTTTGAGTTCAAGCTTGCTGAAAACCGCTAACAAGTTAAAATAAGCTCTGCTCTTCAAGCTTCAAAAAAATTAGAGAACGCATAAAAATGTCCAACTCCCAATTCCTTCAAAAGCCTTATAACAGAAATAACAAATAAATTCTAAAGAAACTCATAATAATAGCAACAATAAATAACAATCTCATATTAGCCAACAACAAAAGACGATGTCCAAAATTCCAACTTAAATGGTTGAAGCATTCAATGTCCAGATCTTGACAATAGGAGTCTCAAGTCTGGCATTGACACCAAATCACAAGATAACATCATATATGAATTATGCACTTAGAGAGATGATAAGACCAACCTTTCTTAACCTGTTAAAAGTTGATAACAAAACCATTTAAATCAGATGAATCTCTTGAATCTCAAACTCACCTTTGACATGCAAACATGTAACATCATAATATTATACATAATTACATAATTAACACGGGAGACACATCTCGCACAATTTATTAAATTCACAATTAAATGAGAAATTAGTTTATGTACTCATTCTTTTCTTTTGATACTCTCAAATTTAGAAGAAATAAAATTCATTTCTTATATTCTTATGAGATCACTAGACCTACATATATATACATGAGTCTGCAGCCTAATTTAAGAAATATGGACAGTTAATTCTAAGAAATCAGATCCCTATGATTATGGGATTGATCCTAATTACATAAACCTAATAATAGCAAGATATAAAATATAACTTCCTAAAATACATAAATACAATCACTGTTTTGACACTCCCCCTCAAGCTGGTGAATAAGTGTTTTCCATTCCCAGCTTGGATATAATTCTTTCAAAGTTAATGCAATTCAGCCCCTTGGTGAGTATGTCTGCAAGTTGATTCTGAGTGGATACATATGGTGTGCAAATCATGCCACTGTCTAGTTTTTCCTTGATGAAGTGTCTATCAACCTCAATATGTTTAGTTCTATCATGTTGCACCGGGTTGTGGGCTATGCTAATTGCAGATTTATTGTCACAATATAACCTCATAGGTTCATCCCACCTTATCTTCAAGTCTTCCAATATAATTTTCAGCCATAGAAGTTCACATATTCCGTGGGCCATTGCTCGAAATTCTGCTTCAGCACTCGACCTAGCTACTACATTCTGCTTTTTACTCTTCCAAGTCACTAGATTTCCACCAAGGAAGGTGCAATATCCAGTAGTTGATCTCCTATCTACCACTGACCCCGCATAGTCCGCATCTGTATATGCTTCAAGACTTACACTCTTGTTTCGTTTGAACAAAATCCCTCTTCCGGGGGTCCCTTTCAAGTATTGGACAATTCTAAGAGCAGCTTGTAAATGTGCTTCCTTTGGTTGGTGCATAAACTGGCTGACTAAACTTACAGCAAAAGCAATGTCTGGTCTAGTGTGAGATAAGTAAATAAGTCTGCCCACAAGTCTTTGATACATTCCCTTGTCCACGGCAATATCCTCCTCCACACTTCCCAACTTTATATTTGGGTCAACAGGAGTACTTGCTGGTTTGCAGGCTGTCTTACCTGTTTCTTTAAGCAAGTCAGTAATATATTTTTGTTGAGATATGAAGATTCCTTTCCTGGAATGAGCCACTTCAATTCCCAAAAAATATTTAAGTCTCCCTAGTGTCTTGATCTCGAACTCCGTGGCAAGGCATTCACTAAACACTTGCTGCTCCTTTTTGTCATCCCCACTTACTATAATATCATCTACATACACCAATAAAATTGTTACTCCCCCTGAAACTGAATGTTTGATAAATAATGTGTGATCCCCTTGGCTCTGTTTGTAGCCCAAACTTGTCATAACTTTGGTGAATCTTCCAAACCATGCTCTTGGGGATTGTTTCAGCCCATATAGAGCTTTTCTTAACTTGCAAACAGTTCCAGCAGCAACCTGTCCGTTGTAACCAGGGGGTAACTCCATGTATATTTCTTCTTCAAGGTCTCCATGTAAAAATGCATTCTTCACATCGAACTGCTGCAGGTCCCAATCATTATTTGCTACTAATGACAATATTACTCTGACCGTGTTCATCTTAGCAACCGGGGCGAATGTCTCCAAGTAATCAACTCCATAGGTTTGAGTGAAGCCTTTAGCCACTAACCTTGCCTTGTACCGTTCAATGGTCCCATCAGCCCTGTACTTTACTGCATATACCCACTTGCATCCTACTGGTTTTTTTCCAGTTGGTAGGGTGACAAGTTCCCAGGTCCTATTTTTGTTCAATGCTTCCATTTCCACATCCATGGCATGTTTCCATTTCCTGTCAGATAATGCTTCAGATACAGAGGAAGGTGTGTGTGTGGAGTTGAGGTTTGTGAGAAAGGTTTTATGGGTAGGTGAGAATTTTCCAAAGGATAAGAAATTTGATAGTGGGTAAAGTGGTTGTTGGGTGCATGTTCTAGTTCCCTTTCTAAGGGCAATGGGTAGGTCTAGAGTTTGGTCCACCTGTGTTTCTAGATTTTCAGAAACAAACTCATTAGAATCATTGGAGTTTATAGGAGACGAAGGTGTTACCTCATGCAATGGTGCTGGGTTGGATTCTTGGACGTTGCCAGATTCTGGAATGGCCTTTTCTCTCCTTGAATAAACCAGATTTTTCCCAAATTTTCCACCATCAGATTCAGGTTCAGGTCTTGCTGGTGGTTCAGGTGGTTCAGGTCCAAATGTCATATTTGGAAAACCATCAGGTTCAGGTTCAGGTCTTGCTGTTGGTTCAGGTCCAAATGTCATATTTGGAAAAATGAGAGTCTCATCTTCCTCTCTTACATTCTCCCCCTGAAGATGAGGCTGCTTGAAGTAGCTCTCTTGTTCGTTGAAGGTGACATCTCTTGACACATAGAATTTTTTGGATAGGGGGTGAAAACATTTGTATCCCTTTTGTGTGGTAGAGTACCCTAAGAATACACATTTTATAGCCCTAGGGTCCAATTTTCCCCTTTCATTACTATGAACATGCACAAAGGATACACACCCAAATATTCTAGGTCGGAGTTTACTTGTAGGATTCAAGTGAGGGTAGAATGAGGATAGGACTTCCATGGGACTTTTTGAGTCTAAGATTTTAGTGGGTAACCTATTGATTAGATAGGTTGCAGTGAGAAGGGCTTCCCCCCAAAATCTCTTAGGAACATGACTCTGAAAAAGTAGAGCTCTAGTTTGATCTAATAGGTGCCCATTTTTTCTTTCTGCGATCCCATTCTGTTGGGGTGTGTTCACACATGAGGACTCATGGATTATCCCTTCCTTTTGGCAAAAAGAGTTTAGTACAAGGTTAAAGTAGTCCTTGGCATTATCAGACCGAATTCTTTTGATACCCACCCCAAATTGATTTTTAATCATTGAGACAAACCGAAAAAACACGGAACTAACTTCAGATTTTTGTTTCAATAAAAAAACCCAAGTCACCCGGGTACAATCATCTATGAAGGTTAAAAACCATTTAGCACCTGAGATATTAGGAACAGAAGCAGGACCCCATACATCAGTGTGAACAAGAGAAAATGGGAAAGGACTTATCTTGTTACTAATGGGAAAAGGTACACGCTTGTGTTTAGCAAGCTCACACACCTCACAATGGAGACTCTCCACATTTAAGGTTTTAAACAAGGAAGGAAAAAGGACTTTTATAACTCGAAATGAAGGGTGTCCTAGCCGGCAATGGTATAGTTGAGCTTTCTCTTTATTGGTCATGGTAGATTCAGATATAAGAGAGTGGCTCTTAGTAGGCGATTAGGATCCTCCATGTAGTATAGGCCATTCCATTCTCTAGCATGTCCAATCGTCCTCCCCGAGTTCTTGTCCTGCAGTATACATGAGTTACTATGAAAAACAGCATTACATGAGAGATCCTTTGTGAGTTTTTGTATAGAAATCAGATTGGTGGACAGTTTAGGGACGTGAAGAACATTTTTTAATGTCATGGATGGGCTTATTTGGACCTCTCCTTGTCCTGCTGCAGTTATAAGGGTTCCATCTGCTGTGGAAATTTTCTTGTTGCTGGGACATGGGGAATATGTGGAGAAGTATTTGGGTAGAGGGGTCATATGGTCAGTGGCTCCAGAGTCTAATATCCAGTAATGTGTAACTGGTGTATCTGAAACATTAAGCCCAAAAGAAAGTGGAAACTTACCAGAATATGTTAAGGAGCATGTACCTGTGGGCTTCTCCAATTTACTAAGGAAGGATCTTACCCGTTCTATCTCTTCATGATTCTGCAATTCTCCAGCAGCCTGGGATCTGTCCCCAGTTTCTGAAATAGGGTCCATGACCTCCGCCATGACCAAGTGCGATCAAGGTAGAGAGGGTTGCGCTGCAATGAAGGCTGCGACAAGGCTTAAAGGTAGTGCAGCAATGAAGGCTGCAACTTAGGTTTACAGCCACGGTCAGAAACTCCCAAGGATCAGGAGCTCTGATACCATCTCAAATTTAGAAGAAATAAAATTCATTTCTTATATTCTTATGAGATCACTAGACCTACATATATATACATGAGTCTGCAGCCTAATTTAAGAAATATGGACAGTTAATTCTAAGAAATCAGATCCCTATGATTATGGGATTGATCCTAATTACATAAACCTAATAATAGCAAGATATAAAATATAACTTCCTAAAATACATAAATACAATCATTGTTTTGACAGATACCAATACCAAAATGAGCAGGTTGTCAATCTTATCCACAAAGCAGAACTTGAGCTGTTTCAACTCCCAAATTAGCATGTTGTGGGTCAATAACCCTACCACTAGTGGTAAAAGCAGATACTGAAGTCACAATAGTTATTGGAATTTCTAGTACAGCACAAGCTATATCTTTGACAAGATTCAAAACTTTAAGTTGTTTTTCATCAACCATGACAAAGCATTAAATTCAGCATCTTCTTCGCAAATAAGAACTCCTTCCAAGTACACCCTTTGTTCAGCCTTCCCTTCCTCAAAAGTATCAATGTTCTGATAATAGGAAATTTTAACCATCACATTTTCCATTCCTCTCCAGTAACATTGCTCACACTACTAGAACAACGATGAGTTTAAATTGGGATCCTTTTAACAGTAGTTTACAGAGCCTAAGCATATTCATTGTACAACATGTGCAGTGTCTCATGAACCACGGTAATGTACTCAATTACATTAGCTGGAGAATAAATCTCGGGAAAGCACCATTCAACCAACTTCATCTTATACCTTGAATCTAAAACTGATATGGTGGAGATTATCATGTTTACAGTCCCCCCAATGTTTTTCAAACTTACACTTCATCTTCTTAATCATGTCAACCATGAACCACCTTCCGGCTCCATGTTTGCTCCAACACCTTTTTAATGTTTATAAAGTTCCATAAGAAATAAGTTTGAGGTAGGATGTTCAGATCCTGAGATGACATGTTTGATTTCAAATATTAGAACCGTGTTTTTAATGTTATAAAGTTCAATGAAAAATAAATTGAAGTTTGATACTTGACACCTGAAATGAGTTGAGTGACTTGAATTCATCAAAAAATGGATAAACTACTTGAGCTTTTGTCAATCCTCCTCACTTGACAAATAAGGATAATGAATGTTCCTTTCTTGGAATCTTCGAAAGACATATTTGAATTCTATTGCAGCTTACATCATAAAATATGTTGTATTCCACCTTGTGCAACAATCCAACACTAGCTTCTTTCAAAATATTAATGTTCAACTTTGAAGCTTTTATGTGCTTTGAACAAATGGAAGTTGGACCTTTTGTTGTTGGCTATTATGGGGTTGTTACTTGTTGCTGTTATTGTAATATTGTTTAGGATATATTTGTCTCTATACGACTTTTTAGAAACTGAAGTTTAACATTTTTATGTGTTTTTTTATTTTGTTTAACGAGCTGTGAGATCATATTGAGTTTGTTTAATTTGTTTACTATCTCGTTTACTTTGCTAACAAGATTTTTCCGAGCTAAACTCGAACTATTCGTGAACTTAATATTTGAGTGGAGCTAGAAATCCACTATTTAGAGTTGGAGCCTAAAATCTTCAAACAAGCCGATCTCGGGCCTGATGGTATTTGGCTCGTTTACATCCGTAAAAAGAACTATGAATTCCCTTGATTTCTGAAGCTCACATGTGGCTTTAAAAATATCCTTTTGGGGATAAATCAACGCAATTGACTGAACATGCTCACACTGAATTTATGAATTTATCTGATAGAACTTGTGCCGCAGTTTTGTTCTCTGTTCTTTTGTGAATGCCTAATGAGAATCTCTCGTGCAGACTATTGGGTTGCTCTCTCAAGGCATTGATAATTGGGGACATGTAAGTTTGTTTACACTCAATACAACAACATTCCCTGCATACACTCATGGTGAACATCAAGGAGGCATTTAGTTTTAAATAACTTTTCTTTTCGTTCCTCATTACAATGTTGTAAAAATCTTTTTTCATTTTCTTTTATCATTATAATGATCATGAATACAATATCACTACGATCCAATATAATCCCTCCATCCCAGATAAACTTGCAGACTTTCTTTTTTGGGACGTCCACAAGAACTTGCAGATTTAGAAATGGAAATCCTTTCATAAATTTCACTCTTACAATATTTACATATTTATACAAAATTTCATTACTTTTCACTTTTTGAATTCACATACACTTAATCCAACTAATTTTTTTACTTTATACATAATATTTTACAAAATTATTCCTCAAAACACTACTTTTTTTTACTTTATTACACTTTTTTTTCTTAATATGTATGTTTCTACCCCATTATAAGTTGCTATAGGACGAAGGGAGTATATCTTTTCGGATGCCAAATATTTCAGTCACTGCACTGAATAACAGTCATGGTGAACATCAAGGAGACATTTAGTTTTTTAAACTTTTCTTTTCGTTCCTCGTTATGATGATCATGAATACAATGTTGTAGAATTCTTTTCCTTTTTCGTTTATCATTATAATGATCATGAATACAATATATATCTTTTGGGATGCCAAATATTTCAGGTTGGAGGGTTGATTGGTGGGGCAGCAGTTTCATGGCTTCTTGGTCCTGCTTGGGAGCTTGATGCTGTTTCCCACGACGGCAGAAAAATATTTGCAGACAAGGCCCCAATATTCTCTCTAATTAGGGGACCTTCCAAGTAATTAGAACTAAGAGAAAAAACAATCTTCAACTATGTTAATGTTGATTACTTGTAAATGACTTACTGGAATTATAACAAGAGTGCCTGATTTTAGCAATTTATGCATCATTTTGGTAGGAGAACTAGTGTACAATCCGAAATGATTTCTAGTTTTTTTCGAGATGTTACTATGAAGAACATGCTTCTCCTAAGCTCCCAATTCTATGGCAGGCGTTGTTCTCATGTGACCCTTGAATTTTTTTATTTTTTTTTCAAAGCTGTTCTGAATAAAAGTATATAAAGAAAATCATTTTTCCCAGGTTCCTATTGCATATTAGCCCCACAAGATACAAAATTTGGCAAACTATAAGGCCTCGTTTGGTAGGCCAGAAAAACCTCTGAAAAAAATGGTTTCTTGCCTACCAAACGCATGAAAACATTTCTGATCTGCCCGACCCTTTTCATGGTCATCTCTCAATTCCTACAATTTTGTACAATTTGTTCACAGTGCTCTGAAAAGAAATCGCACCTCACCCCCACCGATACATTTTCATGACTCTCCATCCAATGCTCTCACCACTATTTCTTGTCGGATTCACACAGCGCATCGCACCGGCGCACATACAGCGGCGCACGCCGCCGGATCTGATGTCTCCTAGCTTCAGGTCGCGACGGCGGCCGGTGTCTTCAATCCGACGGCTTCGAAATCGGATTTGAGCGACGGACAGTGTTGGTGGGTTTGCTGAAATTGTTGAGAAATTGCAGATGGCGGTTCCGGCTTTAGAGGTGACGGTTGCAGGCTCGTGCGAAATTGAGGCGGTTGCAGTCTTGCATATGGAAACATTGAATCTTCGACGAAATTGACTGAAATGGTGGTCGATTCCAGCGCGGCGAACAGGACTTTGATCGGGGCGAAGACTGGTAGATTGAAATTGAGCAGGGGACGTACTGAAATTGTTCGGAATCTGCAGAAAATTTTCCATTTGAGTTGCTATGTTTTATCAAAGTTTCTGGTATTGATTAGAGTTGAATTGCTGTATTTTTCAAATTTAGCTTATGGTTGGCCGGGTTGTTGGCCGAGTTGTTGGTCATTATAATAGAATCTTTCTATTAATGTTGTGTTTGTTTTAGTTTGACCTATCAAACATCAGAAATGTTTTATTATCAGACTTACCAAACATCATAAACGTTTTTTTTCTGAACGAAACCATGAAATAGTTTCCACGGGCATATCTTGGTCTTTTTCCTATCTCATCTACCAAACGAGGCCTAAGTAAATAAATATGGTTACGCATAGTGGATCATATTTGAAGATATTTATATTTCTTTACTGAATATAAAAAGTACATCAACTATGTTCTGTTAACAACAGTAACTCTCATTCCATTACACTTGCAAATTCCAGAAAGACCCCGTACGCATTTTACAGTTTGCTCTTTCGGAAACCTGCAACGAAACGAGCCAGACTCTTTTGATGGTATAAAATTATGTTGGGGAGTTATTCCCTTGGAAAATAACATCCCATACGATAAGGTGTCAATTCTGATGCATAAATATCATCCTTTAGCTTTGATCTTCCATTCCCTTAGTTCTTGAGTTCTTATCAAACCCCTTCACTTTCCTGTCGACAACAAAACCTGTAAGCAGACATTAAATATCTGGAAAACTAATTAAGGCTGCATTTGGATTTCATCTATGATGTATCCCGAATAGGAGAAGAAATGTCACAATTCCTTTCAAGTAGAAGTACTGGATTCTCCCAGCGCCCACGCCAAATGCTGCACATGTGCATTATTGTTAGCATATGCGGGTTATGAAATGTATTTTACATTACATTCATATAGTCTAAATCATTACTACAAAAAAGAGAAAAAGTTTGTCAATTCTGTCTATAGCACAATAAGGAATTCACTTTTTCATCATTATGGATAGTTGGCATCAGATGTTCTGCCCTTATTCCTTCGACAACCTTATGTTTTTTTATTATCCAATTCTATGTTTCAACAATAAACTGCAACTTCAATATCCAAACCACAATTTCCAGCATGGTAAACTGTCTTCCATCAATTCTGGGCATAATATTAGAGAGCAATATAGTAAAATTCTAATAATCTATCGAACTAGGGATATATAAGCTGAGGGCAGGATATTTGGTAGTAGTAACTTACACGAGTAGGCATACGTTGAAGATAACGAAACATGTACTGGAGACACCAAACCTTTGTCAGGAGCTCCACTGGAGGAGGAATAAGGCGATAAACTAGGTGACATTTGGTCAGGATGAGAAATTGGAGGATGACTTGGTGGATCAGTAGAACCACAGCGCTGACTGTCCTGAGCTACTGAGAATGCAGGAGAACCAGAATGGCAAGCGGTATTCCTTGGAGTTGGCGCAGAAATTGGGCCAGCCTGAGATCGTGGCAGTGAATGACGAGAGTTGGGTGAACAGGCAGGAGAATACGATGGCACCATAGATGGTCCAGGATCATTAATCTTCTCTGATGATGGAGATGGAGATGGAGATGGAGATGGAGATGGAGATGGAGATGG
>JAPKLY010000046.1:77877-91021 GCA_026898435.1 Prunella vulgaris
GGGAGTGGAGCGACCGATTTAGAAATGATGACAGGTTAATCTCTTTAACTTTCCCAAAAACAGAATACTCAAGGCCAAGATTGTCCTTAGGAGTAGACCCAATAATTATTTTAGCTAGTTGACTCAATCTCTCTGGCAGTATGGTTCCTTGATCAGATGCAAGTGAAGCTTCAACTGTAACAGGAGGATCTTTTGTTGAACCATGTTTGTTTGTTAACTGTACGTATACCACCTGTATCAAAAAAGATCTTTTCAGGTGAGAAATAAGTTGACAAACCAAGCTCCCACCCCTTAAGGGGTAATGTAACAATATGAGGAAAACACAGTTAGGAATTTCAAATTTAGAGAAGTTTTCGAATAAAATAAAGTGCATTAGATCCCTCTTCTTCAAGATACAGTCAGTATGAATGAATATACATGTTCTGGTACTAGTCATATCAATGTACATCCCCTTAAACATGCAAATAATTAATAATCATGATTTATTCATTTTTGGAAAAAGACTTTCCAAAACACAAGTCAACTCAAATAGAATTGAGTTAGGTTGAGGAGCTGAAGAGCAACAAATGCAAGAAATATGAAGTATAACAAGTTGTAAGCAGATGAAGCAAGGTTGATATATCATCAGCTGATGCAAATTTACAAAACAAACCCATCAATAAAGTTCAAGATTTCAGGCACAGACAAGTAAAAGCTACTGATACTCTAATTGTAAAATTCAGCGTACCTCATTGGGCATCATATGCAATCCCAGCTTCAGTTGTTCCTTCAACTCTGGTAGATTTTTCTTTACATCATATATTGAGCTATTAAGAGTGAAAGTGAAAAGGGTCGGAGACATCAAAGTTGTTCTTTCCGGCATTATGGTAATCCCACCAGGAAATTTTAGAATCCCAAATGAAGAGGGTTCTCCAAAAATAGAGGAAGTTAACGTCAAATTGATTTGTTGAAGACTCAGATCCACTAAGGATGACCTTAACAAAGACAAGGTCAATGGATTCACGGTTTCATTTATTGGATCAGGAAGGAAACCAAACACCACATCACTCCAGTTAGATAAGCTAGTCTGGTTAGATAAGTGTGACTGGTGCATGGACAGAACAGCAAACTGCAAATAAAAGGTGATTATCAAATTAATTCTGTCGCATTGATGCTAGAAAATGTAGCAACGGATAAACTTAAAGCAGACCTTAAAGGAAGGAACACCTATCTCCTCATAGACATCATATTCTAATCTCGCAATGTACGGTACAAGCTCAGCAACTGGTTTCTGAAGCTGGAAGTATGATTGAACAGTAGCTGAATCAATAAATCAGAAGGAGTTAATATTTTAAGCAAAAATATGAAAAACAACATCCCAAAACAAAGCATCATATAACAGTATTTTATTATGTTTTCTCTTCTTTGTGTGGGCATAAGGGCACAAATTCTCTGATAGATATAAGATAACTGAAACAAATGATGTGGTTTCAGAATAAGAGAATAGTATAACACATAATTCTACAGAATGAGCAGTATACTAATAGTCTAATACTCAAATTATTTATTGCATATTTGTGGAACCAATTCTTTAAAGTTCCTAACAGCTAAACAAAAGCCCACATCCAACAAAAGGAAAAGAAACGGCTGTTAACAGATGAGGCTCCATTCACTTCATTTATAAGTTAGTACGCTTGCATAAACGACGGAGAGGCCAAAACTTTTAAAAAGTGAATCATCATATTCAGGTATTCAACTTAGAGCTAGACTGCAATTGCTTGATTCATTCATAAGTAGGAACAAAATTTGGTATTAACTATCACAACAAGAATGAGAATTTCAATAAGAAAAATACATGAAATCTCTAGAAAGGTGCATCTATTGCCAACAGCACCTTAATCAGGGAATCAGGGTTACATACTTACCCAATCCTTTAGGGCATATTCCTTCTTAGGAACCGTGAGGATCAGTTTAGTGATTCAATTAATTAAGATTATTCCCTACTGCAGCTGAAAGAGGTGTAACATGACGAAGCATCGCTCCAAAAAAACCATAAACAATCCCCAAAATAAATTGTACTAGCATGTAAGAAATAAATTTAAAAATTGCTATAATGATGAGTAAGGATTTACAATTAACACTGGAAATCCAAGGAAAATTGTATTATCTCAGAGAGAGCAAGTAAACTCAGTTTGTTTCCAAAGACGCACAAAACAGTACTAGGTTGTACTGGGGATGGTAGCAATTGCGCATCAACAAATTAATGTATAAAAATGTGTGCAGAGTAATTTGTTTTCCAGGTAACCAAATCAGTATTTCGAGAAATTATATATAAGACCTCAATTAAAAACTCAATATCCCTTTCAGAGCCATAAACTGTTAGTCAAATCAAAGCCATACTAAACAAAACAAGCAATTCATCTAACTCTCAACAAATTTGTTCAACAGCACAAAGGAAAATTTTAAACATCCATTCCTATTTTTGGTATTTAATTATAGGGCTTTTACTTTAAATACCAAGTCAACACATAAAAGACCCCCTATTTCTTTCCTTAACCTATATGGTAAGAGTGGTCAGAGGCCTGAATAAAAAAATTACTTCACAATCAACCAAAGAAGCAAGTGGTTATGGATATAGGCTTCTTTTTTTTGTTCAGATGAGCTGTTGCAGGATGAAAGAACATGAGATTGCTGAGCAAGATATTACCTACCAAACTACATCATATTCCTCTGAATTCAACAAACGGTCTACACCACATAATTTACAAGTTCCCATCTAAAACACAGGTTTGATCATTTAAGCATTTCCAATTTAAGATCATACTCAAAATTACTCTTGAGTCTTGATTACAAACAACATGATGAAAACTCAAATATCCTCATAAGGACATCACAGAATTTAGAACTGAGTTCCAAAATAGTTGAAAGTTAGAAACATTTTGAAGTCACTCAACAATAGGGAGCTGGTTCCACACCTTTAAATAAGGAAAAATCAAGCACGGATACAAAACCCTAAAGCCAGAAAAAAAAGATTAATTTAGGTAAAAGAATTGTATAATTGTTCTATTTGTAGTACGCAAATCATCAAGAAAGCACAGCAAAGAAAAATTCAAATTAACCGCATGAATGAAAACTAATTCTAAAGCAATTATAACAATCCCCCAGATACTCGAAGACACAATTGAGCATGGAAAATTAACAAAAAGGGTAATTTACCTCTGAGCTTGATGGAAGTTTCAGCATCGTACCCAGCTTGCTTGTGTCGAACAGGAATAACCCAAAAAAAGGCAGAAAGAAAAGCGGCGATACTGAAAATCAAAATAAGGGCACATTTAAAGCTGAAGAGTTTGCAAAACCCCATCGAACATCTCCGGCAGAAGAAGGTTCTAGAAGCACCACTGCCGTGAGACTGCTGCACAACTGGCAGTTGCTGATTACCGGCCTTCCCCATTTCCACCACAGCATCGGTTCCCAACACTCCTCTTTCACTATCTCAAATTTCTCTCCCTGTAAATTGTGAAAGGAAAGGGTTTCTCTCTCTCTCTCACACACACACACACACAGGGGTACGGAGACAACTGGGGGTGGCTAGTCTGGAGAACCAGTGTGCTCGGTGAGCAATTGCTCTCTCTCTCTTCTTTTCTCTCTCTAAAAGCGCACTAAAAATTATTAATTTCCTTCTACCAGAATTTTGAGGGTCATTTTTACAAATTGGATTTTGAATTTTGTGGATGTGGATTTATTTTAGACTTTTTTTTAATTTGAGAAAATACTTTATTTGCGTCATGTTAGTATTTTCTTTACTAAATTCAATTTCGTTCCCTGTGTTAATTTAAAATTTGTATCCTCCATTCAATTTGTTTCATGAGGCCTGAAACATTAGTTTGTAAGTTCAATCTCAAATTGAAACATTCATAACTTTGGTACAACCTCAGCCCTCAACACGATAAAGAGAGTCAATGTACGGGACATTCACCTCAGATCTAGAAGACTTCGTAGTCAACAACAACCAACCTACAATGGCTATTTAGGGCCTTGTGAACCGAGGCTCATAGATGTTATGTCACTGACCTTGCAAGACCTCGACGAGCAATGAAGAGAGTAGCCCCTTGAAGACCTAAACACAAGATGTCGCCAAGGCCTAGTCATCGGAAAAGGCTGAAGATCCATAGAGTATCGTGCAGAGAATCCTCCATAGAGGCAGGATAGAAAATATCGTATATACGCTTAGTTGTCTTCATTCTATTAAGCTGAATCCATCCATCTTGTATAAAGATTTCGTCTATTGTAATAGCTCAAATTCATGTTTGATTCGGAAAAGATGTTAGGACTACACAAGGAATAATTGTGCAACTATAAATACAGTCTTTAATGCTCATAATAAAGGATGACAATCTTCAAGTCCAAATCCACACACAGACTTTATGCCGGTTTGAAAGTCAGTGTATGGGGGGAATACATTGATGGCGATTTTTCCTTTTTCAGGAAGTTCCCCTCAGGAATTCAGTCAGTGCAAAACCTAGTTGCTCACTAAAAATTAATCCTGGGGACTGAAATACTCAGGAGCCAAATAAGGCTTAATCTTGAACCCGTGCTCAGAGTGAGCTCAGTAAAGATAACACACCTACCGACTACTCAGGAGCTAGTCAGTTAGACAGCTATCTAAACAAGTTTTTCAATACGGAATGATGAGCCCTAAGTTTATACTCGTTTTAGTGTTTGAAATCGATTTTAGCTTAGTTGCTGAAAATGTGGTTAAGGACAGTGCTCAGTTTTTAGGATCAAGAAGATTGGTTCTTCCTGAAATTTCAAAGCGATGTTGAATGTGATCATGATTCTATATGATATGACAGTTAGGATGCTGAGCAAAAGGTAAATCAACACACAAGAATTTTTACGTGGTCGAGAGACTCAAACTCCTACATCCATGACCTAATTTAACATGAGCAATCCACTCGAATTGGATCTTGTATTTTTACGTGCCAAGGTGCACGAGTGGTCTCTTTCTCTCTTTAGGAATTCAATTCCTGGGTGGTTTTATAAGTCTCAGACCTTCCCATTAACCAACTCACAATTTTTTGAGTGGTTTAGCTTTCAGTTCCAACTAAGGGTGTGATAATCCTTACAATTCAAAACAAATCTAAGGAGGATTATCACTCTAAGCTAAATACATAAAGATTCCTATCAACACTAAGGGAATTTATAGTGCAAAGTGTTGAGAGCTTGAATACTTTGAGCGCTAGAATCATTGGTTAATCTCAAAATCGAATTTTCCCATAACCTTGTTTGAGTCCAAGGTCTTCTGTATTTATAGGGAGATTTGAAATAGATCCGTTGGAGGAGATAAAATTAAATATTCCAATTTTGGTAGGTGGCAGCCTAGGGTTGTACTTTTCACCATACTTAAATGGGGAAAGGCTTCTGGCTACCGCCTGCATGTCTGAGAACATTTAATGCATAGTTAGCTCCGTACACACGTGTCATTATCTTACTGGATGTTCTTCAAACGACTAGTTGTTGATGTGACTTTATGCTTCATAGTATCATTTAAAACTCTGAGTATCATGTATTTAAACTCAAGTTTAAATGTTGTGTTTACTTGGAGATCTAACATTCCTTTTGTCCTCAGTACTTTAGCATAAAGGTTAAGTCTCTAATGCGTCAGTAACCTTTTTAGTCATGACTTATGAGTGTCAGTAAAAAAACACTCAACCCGATTACTCAGGTTACGTCCGCTTTCACTAGATAGGTTCTATCTTGAGCACATTTAGTATACTCAGTAGAAACAATATGTTGTGACTTGTGTTTCTAATATTTCTGGCAACATAAAAATTTTCCTTTTCAACTAACTTAACTCGTGCTAATTTTTATGTTATTTTATTTGTTTAAACATGCAAGTTGAAGACGTGAGGAGTTCCAAAATATTCATCCATGTCAAACGGTGGTGCGAATCAGATTCCATATTGGAGTTAATACTTGATTCACCAAAGATAGAGACTGATGTGTGGTAGCCAAGTGTAAGACATGCATATTTGGGGATGGTTCAGAGTGAGGAGTACATATTTTGTGTGATTCGTCTATGTGTTGTTGGGAAATTTCGCCAGAGAAATAAGATCTGTAATGCGCCTCTCGTGATTCATGGTTTCGCCAGACTGAAAATATTGATTTTGTTTAGCGATTTCTTTAGAGAATTAGAAATGTATTGGAGTTGTTTTGTCTTGTACCAGCTTCATCCGCAAATTATTTATTTTTTGTTATTGTTTGATTCGCTTAATTAGGTTCAACCGTTCTTTTCGTATTGTCTATAATATGATATTCTAGTATTTTTTTAATGTTAATAATTCCCATTTTCTGATATTTTTAATTTTTGAAATATAAAACATAAAATTGAATATTAAATCTAATATTCTTGTATATTTTATTTTTTATATTTGATAGTGCTAGTCATCAAGAAATTTTTCAATCACATGGTGCATCAGAGTTTTTTGTTCTACTTGATGTTGTACTTTTTTTAAATTTAGACGTATTTTACTTTTTTTAGTTTTGACTTATGAATATAATGTTAAAGTTTTATTAATGTTTGAACTTGTGTATAATATTATTGCACTTTCAATCGATATATATATATATATATATATATATATATGAGATGGGTTGGGGACATGTGTACACAAGAAATTTGAATTGAGGAACAAGAAAATTAAATTTAAGTTGAGAAATTTGAAATTTTGATGATTTGATAACAAGTGCAATTAGTTAAATTGATCAAACAATAAAAATATTAAAATAGTACACTTTGTAGTTCTCGATTAAAAAAAAGGATTACAATGATACCTAACAGTAAAAAGACATTGTATTTGGCACCCCTATACGACTCACCCTAGTAATTAATATCCAATAGCGATAATAAATACACTCTCCATTCACCAAACTATTTCTCCTTTCTGAAGTGACACAAGATTTAATAAAAATTAGTATTATATTGAAAAGATAAATAAAGTAAAAAAAAACTGAGGTGTTGTGGGCCCAAAGTTTTGTTTGTTAGTGTTAGTTATTTCCAAAAGAAAGTGAAAAATAATTTGATGAACAGAGGGAAGTAATATTCTTCGTACACTTAGTGTTGGACTGGCGAACTAATGTAATTAGTATATGATCAATCACCAAGGTTTGGCAGGTCGCCAGGACCGGCCTGGATCCACGGAGGTCCGGAGCTCGCCCACCTGGGGGCAGCTCGCCCAAGAGGCTTGCCCCTACCCTCACGAGGACCTCGCCCAGGTCCATCGTCGCATGGCACCCAGAAAATCACACAAGGCGTTGGAGCTCGCCTGTAAGCTCACCCAGGAGCTCGTCTTGTAGCCTGTTAGGTCCCGATGGTTGCACTCTTTTTCCCTCTGTCCGGTTTATCCACAAGGGTGGTTTACAGCGAGGTTTTTAATGAGGCCCATCTAGTCTAAGGCATAGTAGTAGGATGAGGCATGATAAAGGAAGCAGTGTGAGAGACCAAGACGAGGGTAAGGAACCCTCGTCAACACCGGAAGCCACATAGGCTCGTAAGGTGCCGTCTCACACTCACACACCTATAAATAAGACCTCTCTTGTACTATTCAAAATTCTAAAAAAATCAATACAGTGCCCATTACAATATTTCTCTCTCTAAACTCTCTACTCTCTCTCCCCAAGAACATTAATTCAAAGATTATTGTTTGATAGGATTAATATGTTGTAAAGCCACATAAACAAACATCGATTAGTAAATTCTATCAACAATTTGGCGCTAGAAGGAGGATGCTTCGCGAATCTGAAAAATTAAAAAATCTCAAGAACAAAAAGTTAGGGTTTGGTTGAAGGTTTGAAGATTTGAAGGTGTTCTTGGTAAAACTCAAGAACACTTGAAGATACACATACATCTTCACCCCTTGAACGAAGAACCCAGATTTCTGGACAAAAACCTGAATTTTTGGATTTCACGAAATCAGTCCGGAACAAGTTTTCAAATGCGCGCGTGCACACGAATAAACCGAACTTCAGACAATTCGTCACACGCGAGGCTAGACGAAAACTTGCACAGCTCCGCCTAAGCTGGACGACAACCACTCAGGCGACCTCCATCACTCCGGCGACCTCCCTCCACTTCGACGCCCTTCAGCAAGTTACCCCCTCCGAAACCCAAAAATGGCTAACACTCGAGCCGCCAAGGGACAGACCTCCGCAGCTGCGGGAAGGTCTAGAGGGGGCAATCAAAACCAGGCCGAGGTGGAGACCTCACGCCAGGTGGTGGAGACATCACAACCACTTCCCCAGAAGAGCACCGCAGCTCCGCGACCTCCTCGAACTGCTGCCACCCAGGAAGACTTGGCCCCCGCTCTGAGGGACCTGGTCAGCAACCCTGACGAGCTCCAACGCACCATCGCGACCCTACAAAGGTTGCAGCAGCGACAGCAGGACGAGCTCGCCCTAGTACCCAGGCGAGCTCCAGCCGCCGAAACCAGGGAGCAGACCAGGCCCACCCAGGGCACCCAAACCAGGGGGGACTACAGCGTACTCCCCACCGAACAGGAGGCGAGCTCGGTACAAGTTCACCAGCGCGGGGAAAGGACCGGCAAAGCCAAAATGGGGGAGGAGGGTCCCGCTCCTTACACTGGAAGGGAGTCGGCCTACACCTGGGCATCTGGCACCCACCAATCTCAAAGGAGGGAAGTCCTCCAAGGTTGCCTGGGCCCGAGGTACGAAGAAAATGAGCGTACGGCAGTCCCAGCTGCGTCCCATGGGGACTCCGACCAGCAGCCACGCAGGTCAGCCCACGAAAGGCTGAGGAGGCCCGCCACTGACCGGTTAGGCCCCCACGGCGGACGCCAGTTCCAGCCCGCCACTGAGAGGTCACCCCAGAGTGAGGCACCTCGGGGACGTGCATCCGCGAGACGCACGACCTTTGAGCACCCTCCGCCGGAGGTGACCCGAGATGACGAGCTGGCCTCACTGAAAAAGGCCGTTGAAATGCTACAGGCACAGGTAGCAGCCAAGTCTGGCAGACCTGACGCCACGACTCTCCCCACCTCTCCATTGGCACCTGCCATCCTCCGCGCACCGGTCCAGAAGAAAATTCAATTCCCGGTGATGTCTGCATACGAAGGCGAATCGGACTCAAAAGTCCACCTGGCCAAGTACGCGGATTTCATAATTTCGGTCGGTGCCACCTACCCCACCCAGTGCCGGAACTTTCCGCTGACCCTAGGGGACCGAGCTCACCGCTGGTTCTCTTCACTCGCCCCGGGGTCAATCTGCTCATTTGGCCAACTCTCGCGGGAATTCCTGGCCCACTTCTCTGGGTTCGGGTCTTACCTCACCCAGAAGCACCGGCTCGCCAACATCCATCAAGGCGAGAGCGAAACCGACCAGCAGTACCTGGAAAGGTTTGACAAGATTCTGCTGGAAGGCGAGCCGGTAAGCGAAGATACCAAGGTCGTCGCAGCGATGGCCGGACTCAGGAGGGGCACCGACCTCTGGAAGGAAATGCACCTCGCATGTCCCAACACTTATAGCGAATTCCGCCACAAGGCGGGGGTGTTTGTGGCTATGCAGGAGGCACTACTGAAAGAAGTTGGTGCCCACGAGGAAAGGAAGCCCTACGGGAAGAAGTCCGGGGGCACCTACAAAGCTCCCCGGAACTTAAAGGCCTTTGGCGAGGGAGACGAGCTCAAAGAAAAGCTCAACCAGGTCCTCACTGTCTCTGTCGACCATGTCTTCACTGTTGTCCAAGGCAAGGCCATGCTGGAGGAGCCAAGGCGGATCCGCCAGGACCGCACGAAGCTCAATCCCAACAAGTTCTGTGCCTACCATCAGGCCATCGGCCACTTCACCAACGAGTGCCGAGACCTCCTCAAGCAACTCTGGAAATTTTATGAGGAGGGGAAATTGGCCGAGTTCGTGAAGAAGGCCCCAGCTAAGAGACCGAGGTTCGAGAGGAGGGCTACCTCCGATGACGAGGAGGAGGAAGCAGACCAACCTGGTCCCCATCACAGACGGAGGGCACCTCCCCAACCTCAGCAAAACATGGAGCCAACTCGGGAACTCTTGGTTCTTGAGGGGGAGATCGGAGCTGCAGGAGGTCTCCAGGACGGGGGATCCTCCATATCCAGGAGAAAGAGGAAGGCCGAAATCTGGGCCATAAATCAAGTCCAGGAAGGCAGCTCCGGCCCTAGGCCCGTCTCACAGCTCACTGACGAGCTGACATTTTCTTCAGCGGACCTGGAGGGGGTACTGATGCCCCACAACGACTCGTTGGTGATAACCGCCGACATCATGAACGTCCGAGTTCACAGGCTACTTGTGGACACCGGCGCATTCACCAACATTCTCTTCAAATCCACCTTGGATGCTTTAGGTGATTTTGAGTCGTATCTGGAACCTAGCAATGCTAGGATAGTGGGGTTCGGAGAAGCTGTAACCGTTCCCCTAGGTAGTGTTAGGTTGAGCGTCCAGCTTGTATCGGCTGAGGACCCCGAAAGGAGGCTGACTAGGCTCATAGATTTCTTAGTTGTTGACCAGCAGTCCTCCTACAACGGGTTCCTTGGTCGTCCGTTTATTAATGAATTCAAAGTGGCGTGTTCGACCTACTACTACTGTTTAAAATTCCCAACTCCAAAGGGTGCCGGAACTATAAAAGGTGACCAGAAAAAGGCCCGAGAGTGTTTACTCCAAATCAAAGATGACCGGGTCAAGAAGTCCGTTACACAAGTCCACATCCTCGAAGAGGACGTACAGAACCCTGCAGACGAGCCAAATATTTTAGAGGTCATCTCGGTCGAAACTGAGATGATGGAAGTAGGCGATTTGTCAGAAATCAACCAAGGCAATGGACCTGTGCAGGACACACAACCGACACCGATGGAGGACGTGGAAGAAACCCAAGTGTTGAGACCTGCGCAGGGGTCGGTACCTGCGCAGGGACAGCAGCCTACTCCCATAGAAGTAGCCGATGAGGCCCAAGGTGGGGGACCTACGGGAGGTCAAGAACCAACACCCATGGACGTTGACCCAACTCCCCAAGTCACCCCACCATCCCAAGCTGACAGACCACCGGAGGCGTTCACAACCGACGAGCTCGCCCAAGCTGAAGGCCAACCCGATGACCTCGAACCGCTCATAGGCCACGAGCCAGTGCAGATGTCACAAGAGGAGTGGGACGAGTTCATCAGCGACCCGAGGTGGAAAACACAGAAGAGAAAAGCAACCCCCATGGAGGAGTTGACGGTACTCCCGGTGGACTCGGAAAGGGACTTAGAACTTTTCATCGGTTCTGAGTTACCTGAACCGTACCGGTCGAGGATGGAGCTGTTCTTGATGTCCAACCTGGACGTATTTGCCTGGTCCCACGAAGACATAACGGGGATCCAGTTGGAACATGCTTGCCACAGACTTAATATAGATCCGACGAGGAAACCCGTACGCCAAAAGCGAAGAAAGTATGGACCAGACAAGTACGCAGCTCTAACAGTTGAGGTGGAGAAGTTGTTAGACAACAAGCTCATCAGGGAAGCTTTGTGTCCGCAGTGGGTCGCGAACCCCGTCCTGGTGAAGAAACACAACGGGACGTGGAGACTCTGCATTGACTTCACGAACCTGAACAAAGCATGCCCGAAGGACAACTTCCCACTACCTCACATTGACCAGCTGGTGGACAGCACTGCAGGCCATGAGATGATGACATTCATGGATGCTTTTGCGGGCTATCATCAGATAGCTCTACACCCGGATGACCAGGAACACATGGCGTTCTACACCAACAAGAACATGTATTGCTGGGAAAGGATGCCGTTCGGACTCATCAACGCCAGAGCTACCTACCAAAGATTGGTGAACAAAATGTTTGACCAACACATCGGCGAATCCATGGAGGTGTACGTGGACGACATAGTTGTCAAGAGTTTGAGAAAGGAGGACCACCTGGACCACCTGAAACAGACCTTCGACATACTACACCACTACAACATGAAGTTGAACCCCAAGAAGACCAGCTTCGGCGTACACTCTGGGAAGTTCCTGGGGCACCTAGTTAGCTGGCGGGGGATTGAGGTCAACGCAACACAGGTCCAATGCATAATTGAGATGGGGATACCCGACTCCATCCAAAAAATTTAAAGGCTGACAGGGTGCATGGCAGCCCTTAACAGATTCATCTCCAGGTCCGGCGACAGAAATTATCCATTTTTCGAGGCAATTAAAGCAAACACACGGAGGTACAAAGAGGCGGCCAAGGCCAACAAGCTCCACCTCAAAAACCACTTCGTCTGGACAAATGAATGCCAACGAGCCTTCGAAGATATCAAAACATACCTGGCGGACACACAGATTCTGTCGAAACCAATACCTGGAGAGAAGTTGTATATGTACCTAGCCGCGTCGGAGGTGGCCATCAGCTCCGTCCTGGTCCGAGAAGAGGCGAAAACACACCTCCCAGTGTACTACATGAGCCAAGTCTTACATGAGGCTGAGTTGCGGTACACCCCAACAGAGAAGCTAGCATATGCACTGGTGATGAGTGTTAGAAAATTGAGGCCTTACTTCTTTGACCATCCAGTAGAGGTGCTGACAACGTTCCCACTTCGTCAAATACTACAGCGCCCAGACACTGCCGGACGCCTGCTGAAATGGTCACTGGAGATCAGCCAATACGGTATAACCTACGCACCCCGAACAGCGATCAAGGGACAAGCACTGGCCGACTTCATCGTCGAGCTAACTTTCCTACAAGATCCGATGAGGGGGCGTATAGCTCCGTGGCATCTCTACGTGGACGGATCATCAACTAGCATGGCAGCAGGCGCCGGCGTGGTCCTGATCAGCCCAGACAGACAAGTCTTTACCTCCGCAATTCGGTTCGATTTTCGAGCAACCAACAATGAGGCGGAGTATGAAGCGTTGATAGCAGGACTTAGGCTATCATTAGCTGTGGGGGCAACCAATCTTCAAGTTTTCGGAGATTCCCAGCTAATAATATCCCAAGTCTGGGGGGAATTTGAGGCAAAAGACCAGCAGATGATGACCTACCAAAAGATAGCCGCGCATCTGATCTCGATGTTTACACAAGTTTACATCAATCAAATACCGCGGCTAGAAAACACACAAGCAGATGCTCTAGCCCGGCTAGCTACTAGCAACGGCGAAG
>JAPKLY010000046.1:91031-120599 GCA_026898435.1 Prunella vulgaris
GTTGTAAAGCCACATAAACAAACATCGATTAGTAAATTCTATCAACACTTAGAATAATATTCTTTGATGAAAATAATTTATACCCTTCAAAAATAATATTTTTAGTGAAAAAACTAATCTTTTAAAATGATTAATATTTGAATAATTAATGTGTCTAAAACAATAAATACATTTTAATAAAACAACTAAAAATATTTTAAAAAATTAAAATAAAATATTCAAAGTACAATAAAAAATTTCAAATTTATTTACAATAACTATTAAATATAAATATTATATTTTTAAGGAAAAATATACACGTATATAATCTTAATTTTTAAATATATTTTTGGAACCAATTTATTTTGTGTGAGTTTTTATAATTTTAAGAAATATATATAATTTTTTATATTTAGAAAATATAAAAATTATGTATATGAATATTTATTTAAAAAAATTAAGAATTGATTTAAGTAGATTATTTAATTTTAATACTCCTATAACACAATATATTTTTATTTTTTTAGAGAGAATATATATAATTTTGGATTTAGTTTAATATTTAATTTTTGGGTGACTTACGTATTGGTTCAAAAAAGTGACTATATTTACAAATTGATTCACAATATCTGCACAGAAGTGTATTTTTTCTGCACAGAACCAATTTGTAATTTTTGTCAATTTTGTGAACCATTTTGTGATTTTCCCTTAATTTTTTTTAAAGTTAATATTTCAAAAAAATTATTTTTTAAATTAAAATAGTATACTATATTTTTATATAAAAATTATAATGAATATATATTTAGAATTTTTTATAGTATTTATTTAATTAATTATGTATTTTAAAAAGATTATATACAATTTTGCAAAAAAAAATTAATTATATATATTTTTTAAAATTATAAAATCTCAAACAAAATTCATGATTTTAAAAATTAAGATTATATGTGTGTAGATTTTTTCTTAAAAATATAATATTTAAATTTAGATTTATTGTAAATAAATTTGAATATTTTTATTGTATATTGAACATTTCATTTTAATTTTTCTGATTTTTTAATACATATATTTATATAATTTTCTTATGTGTTTAAATATAATAAAATATTTATTTATTTATTAGACAATATAACTTTTTATTTATTATTTTCTAATTTCAATTTATTTCTAAAAATACATTCTAAATATTAAATTATAAAAAAGATGACTAATTTTTTTTAAATTATATTTAGATTTATAATATTATTAATTTTATTTATATTTTTAGATATTTAATAATGTAAATATTTATTGAGCCGAAGAATGTGCATTTATTTATCTCTATCATCTTTTAGGTAAGAGGCAAATTGCTCAAAGTTAAATTACAAGAAATATGAAAAATGTTAATTTATTTTACCATAATCACAATTTTAAATTAAATTGTGATTCGCAATAAGATGATTATTTGTTTTGCAATTAAACTTAAAGATAATACCCTACAATGAAACTACTAATGCTTTTTTTCAATCTCTTTAATTTTTGGATTTACAAATTCATCCCATCCAAATACACATCAATCTCTATTACACAATATATTTAAAACAATCACATTACAACTTTTTACTAGTTCACTCGCTCTCTCTTATTTTATTTTTTTTACATTTACTCTCTCTCTTTTATTTTTATTAAAATTTAATTACTATTTTATCAACTTATAATAAATAATCATTACTCAAAAAATATTAATTTAATATAAAATTACAACCACCCAAAAACACCATCCAAATTACAGGCCGAAAAAGAACTAGGTGTCTGATTGCCAAAATTAGCAGAAATTAACTAAAGGAAAATGAGGGAAACCCTCCACAATTCACCTGTTGTGTAGATCCTGATAATATCAGCAAGGAGGGAGATTTTTCCTCATGTTTCAAATAGCAAAACCAGGTGAGTATTACTTATAGAAAGTTCATTCAAATTCAGGAGAATAAAAATGTATTCAGCAAAAAGTTCTAATAATTCAACAGGCATTACAGAATACAAGGTCAAACAAGACTAAAATTTACCATTTTCCCTCTAAATCAGTTTTTTCTTTTGGAAATATAGTTTTAAGTACCATATCTGCAAAACTGAAACCAGAATGCAGACTCCCAGTGACACAATACTATACCAAGCGACACGAGCATTTGTTTTTTCACTTACAGTCCGCATCTCTGCTTCTCTGCAAGGCAAATTACGAGGAATTGGACTCTTAAAAGCGCTGGGAATAAACTGGATAATAAATGTAAAGACTGAAATAAAACTGTTAATGACTAATGTAATGGAGCTAACTGTTGAGTTCCTTATGGAGACCAACATCAACAGAATTATGTGTATCTCATTACAGAGTAATTTATGCTAAAATCGACTTCATAAGAAGCCCAACATTGGGCTCCATATTAAAATGCAGGATGTATATATACCTGGTTTTGAGATAAAGGAGATTTTCATGAATGGCTTCAACT
Organism: Prunella vulgaris; assembly: GCA_026898435.1. Classification (NCBI taxonomy): domain Eukaryota; kingdom Viridiplantae; phylum Streptophyta; class Magnoliopsida; order Lamiales; family Lamiaceae; genus Prunella; species Prunella vulgaris. The sequence continues at coordinate 93,491 of JAPKLY010000046.1, forward strand.
GCTCCTTCAAGCTTTCTCAGCTCAAGCTCAACACCCTACTAGAGAGGTAAAATATGTAAATCATCTATACTTTTGAGCTTCAAATCACACTCTGGGTTCAAGCTAATAAAAGCTTTCACCTCCACCAAATGCTGTATATGTAAAATACAACACAGGAAATGTTGGTATATTTTAATATTCTCCGTGTCTATGCAAACTCATCCAATTAAACGGACAAGCAAAGAAAAGGAATATACGCATACACCTGGTTATAAACATCTATCGTTGAAGAGTGCAGCTTAAAGATCTCACCTCAATTTTCTCTTTTCTTGCAACTGAATCCCAATCCTTGGCTGCAATACCTGTCTTCCAGTCTATATTGATACTAATATCCCCAGCTCCTGTATTTTGGGTACCACCCCAAAAACAAGCCAAATAATTTCCACCTTCAGTAGTTGTAAATGCAAATTGGCCGTTGGTGACATTCTCCTGGTGATGGACAGTATTCCCATAAGGTGAAGTAACCTAAAAAAGAAACATTGTCACATTAATTGCAATAGATATGACTGCTCACTATAAATGATTAATCAAAGTTGTCTTCAGCACATCCGAAATATTAATGTATTCAACATACGTAAAAGTTATCTTCTACACACCAGAATTTCCTCTCACTCAGATCAGGACACATCAGGTGAAGGGACCGAGAATACGAGCGAGCATAAGGATAAGATGCTTAAAATCAAGGTAAAAACCATATAGGTGTAATCAAATCGAAATAGTGCTTTATCATTAATAGGTTAGTTGGCATCTGAAATTCTGCTGGTCTTGCACCATATAGTTTTTACCACTTAAGAAACAGATGAAAAGCTAAATTTTAAAGAGAAAATCTATATGAAATATACTATGACTAGTGAATGAACAATAAATGCAAATTAAAAGCAAAAGTCACTTTTTCGCCAGATACCCCAAAAACACGAAGGTGCATGTGTTGAAGCAACATATAGACAAAGATTATAATAAAAGCTGCACACTTATTAGCCACCAGGTTTACAAGTGCTGAAGTACAAGCCATAATCTTCAACATGCTTTTCCACTTTGGTCAACAACATAATTAAAGGTTTGCCTGTATACTTCGAAAATATGCAACCTTAAAATTCTGAACTCCCATTAGAGGAAAACTTCGAGATGTTATGAATCAAAGGCATGCGCTTAAGCATAAGGCCAAGTTTATGATGACTACAAAAGTAACAAATTAATTTCTCAATTTAACCTAGTTTAGTAGTCTTTTCCAACTAAATATTTGAAAACTATTGATCTTATTGCCTTTGTTACACCATTTTCATTTAACGTTGCAAAGTTAACCCCTAGTTGAATGATTGAATCTTATGGAAGTAGAAGAGTTATGCAGGATGTGCTATAGTGTATGAATGAATTTCTGATAGAACAGTTATTCTGCCCGGAACACTGCTTTCAAATGAGGACCACTTCACTAATTACTGCTGCTTTAATAAAACAATGCTATATGTGTGTGTATCCATTTTATGTTAAAAAAATGTAAGTGAATTAAGTTACCTTTTCAGATTCCTTAAAGCTTTTTTAGGATGACTTGGATTTTGAAAATTATTGTTTTCTGAATAAAAGAAGATACAATTTGTCAATGTGACACGTCGCCCGCACGTAAGACTAGATTTTTGGTGCCTTACATGCCTTGCATTTAATTAACAAATAAGGAAACAGGTGCGAATTTTCACTATAAACGCATGATTACTAAGCTTGCAAGATAAAAATGCTGCAGAAGCATGTTATATTATATGCTTCTATCTCTCTTTTTCTTCTATTCTGATTCCAAGCTTATCTCAAATAGACAAAACTGCAATTTTAATGAAGTCTAAACTAGAGTAAAAAGGAATTTGAAGCAATAGTAGTTGCTATATAAGATGCATGCAGTAAAGTGCGTGCACATCTCATAACTGATTAGGAACAACCACAAGGAAGGAAAAAAGAGATGTATCGCATATAGCTATCTCTGCTCATGAACAACATAAATCAAAGTAAAACATTATTACAGATGACTAATTTCACACATCTTTCAATGATTATTCAATTAATTGGACACCCTCCATATTCTTCCCCAGCATTCAATATCCTTTCCCTCAAGTCCAGTGAAATCCACTCTGGCCTAAGGTTAAAACTCAACCTAGAATAAGATTAGGTTCTTCATCTTCTGATTGCAATTGGACCAAAATAAGACATTCATTTAACTATCCTCCCAAATCATCAAGCTCGTCAACTAACACCGGTAACTTCAACCTATCTTACATTTAATACAATTTAACATCCGCATTAGCGTCAAATGCACAATAACAACTTTCAGCGGACGAACTTCCATATCTTCATCCGTACGTGTATTAATTATTTTACAAAGAAACAAACCGTAAAAGCAGACATTTAAATTATGATATGTAGTGCGGAGGAGAAGAAACCCTAACCTTGGCGGAAATGGTGGGGATGGAGTGGACGTGGTCGTCGGAAATGACGACATAATCAGCCAAAACGACGACGTTGCTCTGGATTTCTTCGGAGACGCACTTTGTCCCAGTCGCCGGCAAACTCAACCATATTGCCTCGCCTCTCTGCAGAACACACAAAAAAAGTAAAAGGACCACCGCGCGCATGTTAGCGCTCCCCGCCATCGCCATATTTGTCCCAAATCCGTCGATAATGCCTAGAAATCGATCGCCAAGAATGGAATCTGTAGCAGGAGCGGAGCTCTAAAGATTGTACCGGGTTCGGGTTATTCTCACACCTGAACGATGATTGATTATATCGTGCCACGTCACCGGTGATTATTACCAATTTTGATTAACTGCTTTCAGATTTTAAAAACAACTTCGGGGTTTTTTCAAACAATTAATAAAGTGTACAAATACTTTTTCATAAAAGTAGGTGAGACGAATTTTTTAAAAAAAAAAAAAGATTTTATACATTTTTAATTGTTTGAAAACTCACTTTTCCCTTTTCTTTTTTACTTAAAACAATCTCTTACCTTCCCTTCTAATTTTTTTCATAATTTTATATTTTTAAAAATAAATATTTTTTATTTTTCAATTTTATCTGTTATCTGTTATCTCTTAATAATTTTTTTATTTGGGATGCTACATCATAATGAATCCACCCTATTAGGACGGTTTTTATTTTTCAAACATTTATACCACAGTTAACTTTTTTTTAATTTTTTAAATTAAATTTTCAATCATCTAATTACTTATTCAAGTATAAGTAGCTGCAATGTTCAAAAGACTTTGTTTCAAATAACTATTCAAGTATAAGTAGCTGCAATGTTCAAAAGACTTTGTTTCAATTATAAATGAATTTTTGGCCTCAACTATTCTCATTTATTATTTATGAGTTTAATTACATAACATATACTCCATCCGTCTCAACTCTTTCTTCCAATTTTATTATTTTTTGTGAGGAGGATATAATAAAAATGTGAAGAAAGAGTTGGGACGGAGGGAGTATATATTACCCTAAATTTTCATCATTCAAAATAAGCATCAATTAGTTGTATGTATATAGATGACTCAATTTTTTTTAATTTCTTTTGAGACTACACTTGGTAGGGGATAATAAGCTCATAATATCACTTTTATTACTTGTGTAACCTTACTTGGTAGGCTTGCATGTATTAATATGGAGCCGGTTTGTATACGCCTACCCGGTAAGTCTATGCGCGTCATTTCACTGTTTCCAGTTGCAAGTTTTATTTCGATCTTCATGTCCTACAAATTTCATCGCGCTTGTACAGGGGAATTTATAAGCTGAATTTCCCCCTCTTTACCACAGGTTTCAATTCAAAAATTTTTGAAATATCTTTTTTTTCTTTCTTGTGTTTGCGATTTTTCTTCTTCTGTTCGCGACTTCTTGGATCCATGGAGATTCCGTTCGAATGAATATTGCACTTTGATGAGGAGAACACATTCATTCTGCCGTCACATTTGGTTGAGGAGAACACTTTCAGGTTGAGCATCATGTGTTTATTCATTTCGTCCTTAGCGAGCAACAGTCACAACTCCAGCCTACTATTAATGGTTGAGATCTATTGAAGGTTTGTTTTAGTAACAACAATATCAGTTTTATTTCTCCTAATTTTATTTGCACTAATTTGTCCTAATCTTATTTGCCCTAATTTGTGTGAAATTTTGTCAGCTTTAGTATGTCTTGAACTTTAACCCTAATTTGCCCTAAATTTATTTGCTCTAATTAGTGTGAAATTGACTTATGTGGATGGTTGCAGATTGTCCCAATGTCCCTCGAGTATTTTTCTTCAATTGGTCGAATTTATTATACCAATTGGGGCCTAAACCGTTGAGCTATTATCAACTTTAAATTTGATATGCTTAAGTAGTTGTTATACATGCTTCAATAATGTTTCAGATTTGATATGGTTTTGTATGATTTATATGTGTAATACTCCCTCCGTCCCAAAGAAACTTGCAAACTTTCATTTTTGGGATGTTCCAAAAGAACTTGCAAACCCAAAAAAGTAATTTCTTTCATAAATTCCACCCTTACAATATTTACATATTTACACAAGATGTCATTATTTTTCACTTTTTAGACTCACATTACACTCAACCCAATTAACTTTTTTACTTTATACATAATATTTTACCAAATTATCCCTCAAAATATTATTTTTTGGACTTTATTCCACTATTTTTTTAATATGCGTGATTCTCTTCTTTTGCAATTTGCTATGGGACGGATGAAGTATTTGATGTCTTTTGTATGGATGACATTACTGGTAATTGTAGCATCCATGTTTTGTTTCGATATACTTATGTAATTGGAGTTTTTTGAAACGTTTAAGTAAAATTCTAGTATGTTTTGATCTAAATTGGGTAATGAAAATTTTAATTGTCTTACTTATAGAATATGTAACACTTGAACTTCTTTTTTCTTTTATATTGGTACAGATGTTTTGTTTATAAGCTAGGTTAAATAGTATTTCTCGATGATGTTATGTTATTGAAAATATTATTGCGGTTATACTTAATTTGAACTGTTGCTGAATGTTTTAGTTTATATCTCTCCTATAATGTTTTGTTGTTCATCAAATAATTCCCTGCATATTCTTTTTTGTTTTCTTTGGATTATAATCTTATTCTTGTTTGTGTATTTGCACAGACCATATAGTTTGACTAGAAGAACTGTATGTATGGCATGTTGTCCTTAGCCAAAAGAAGTTAATTTTAATTTTTTTATATTTTTTATCAAATATTTGATACTTTAAAACAATTTTGTGATAAGCTTATCATAAACCATTTTCATATAAAGCGTATTCTATAATTAAATATGCTATTGATTTTTATATGAGCAACACTTGTGTAGAAATTTCTACAGTAGAAATATCCATTTTAGAAAAATTCGCGGATCTGAACCGGGTCGGGTCAGATTTGGAGATTTTTTTCCAAAATTCGCGCAACTTGTAGTTCCAGGTTTTTTCACTCCCGGGTATGTTACAATTTGGGCAAATGCGTGTTACAATTAGGCAAAATATGTATTACTAATTCTTAAAAAATTAATTTTTTGTACTTTTCAAGTAACTATAAAGAAAATATGTATTTTTGCAAGTATAAATATGTGTTACTTAATTTATTTTTTATTCTCTTTGTTGATTTATGTTAATAATATGTTATTCATGTACTTAATACATCATTTAATACATTATATATGTTATATAAAATATAATATATATTTTTATAAGGATAAATAAATGTTTGTGTATACAGTAACACACATTTGATCTTGCAGTAACACACATTTATTCTAATTGTAACACACATTTACTCTAATTGTAACACACATTTACTCTAATTGTAACACACATTTGCAATAACACAAATATACTCCAATTGTAATATAAATTTGTAGTAATACATATTTACTCTAATTGTAACACATATTTGTTCCTCAATTTGTGTTATTATATGAGCATATATGTGTTACTATAGGATAAAATGTATTTTTATTAAGAATAAATATGTGTTACACAATGTAACATATACATGTGTTACATTGCATAAAAAATATTTACTTCTACAAAAATAAATGAATATGTGTTTAACAACATTTAATCTGGTTGTAACACACGTTTTGCCTTAAAGTAACATGCATTTGTCCAAACTGTAACATACCTGGGAGCGAAATCACAAGCTGCGCGAATTTTGAAAAAAAATACTCAAATTCGACCCGATCCGGTTTAGACCCGCGAATTTTTAAAAATAGATATTTCTACGGATCTTAGATCCGTATAAATTTGTATATAAGTTTTTGTCTTTTTATATTTGTGTTGATAGAATATCCTGTAGAATTTTAATCAACCTTAATAAAAAATGGGGATTTTGTTTATTTAATTAACATTAGTTCTGATAATTAATGTTGAATATTTTTAAGACAAGAATAACATTTAATATGAAAATTGTTCATGATAAAATATCTTATAGAATTTAACTCAATCGTAAAAAAGATATTTGAATTTTATTGAATTTAATTTACATTATCTGTGATGATTAATGTTAAATATTTTTAATATAAAAATAAAGTTTAATATAAAAATGGTTCATGATAAATTTACTATAACTATTTTGAATGATTTAAAGTATCAAATATATGATAGGAAGATTGAGAATTACATTAGAAATCTTGAAGTATAAAGGATTAGGCTTAGCGGTATCATATTATTTTTTAAGGATATCAATAACAATTAAATTTTTACTATATAAATTAATTATATGAAATATAAAAAATTTAATATTTAAGTTTAAAGTATCAAATTTTCAAGAAATATTGGAAACTTCAAGTATTCGACCAAGATTATAGAAAAATTAATTTAATTGGTCTACCTTGACAATTCACGGTTATTAAGAAAAGTAGATGTTGATGTATAAAAATGGGTGTATTAATATAAAAAAATATTTGATGTGATGTGTGAAAGTGAGTATATGTATATAAAAAATGTAAAAAATTATTACTCCCTCCGTCCCGGAGCAATTTGCAAGGAGGGAGGGGCACACAAATTAAGAAAAAAATGGAATAAAGTAAAAAAAAATAGTGTTATGAGGGTTAATTTGGTAAAATTTTATGTAAAAAGTAAAAAAATTAGTTTGATTAAGTATAATGTGGGACCAAAAAGTGAAAAAGTAGTGACATTTTGTGTAAATATGTAGATATTGTGAGGATGAGGTTTATAAAAGGATTTCTATTTTTGGTCTTGCAAGTTCCTGTGAGACATCTCGAAAAGGAAAACTTGCAAGTTCCTCTGGGACGGAGGGAATATAAGTTTTCCATTTTAGATAAGTAGACCATTTATTGTGGATGACCATTTAAGACAAAGCGGACCATTTATTATGGACGGAGAGAGTATGTCATATATTTGGTGGTAGAAAGAATTACTGTAATTGATTATCTTAAAAAACTATTGTAATTGATTTTTTTTTTTTTAAAGAGAGAATATTCCAAAATCGTGATTTTATCATTTTGGGTCATTTTATCTAAAGCCCAATCCTCAAGAGCCCTAAAACGTGATAGAAGAGATTGCAAGAAAACAAAAAATTGCCATTGGCTGTGAGGATTAAGGTGGCCCACGTCCGCTGTTCTTTACTCTGTAAATCAAATTTCCCATCTCTATCATTCTTTCCTTCTTTCTATCATCGCACCAAGATATAAACCCTTTTCTCTTACATTTCGTGTTCTCTCTGCTAATCTCTGCAAGCAAAGGATCCATCCCATTTCCTATCAGATTTCGGTAAACATGTCCGAGGTACTGTTTTGAGTTCTTTGATCGGTTGTATTTTCTCCACAATCTTATTGCTTGGTTTCTCACCCCATCCTCGATTTGACGGTTGGATTGCGATTTTCAGTTTCTGAGTTTGTTTTTTCCTGTTTCGAAGTTTAGTTTTGATGTCATTTTTTTTTTCTTGTTTCATTTGTTCAAGTAAATTTGGATTTTCAACGTGTTTGCAGCTGATGTACTGATGTTTTCAATTTTCAGGCAACAAAAACTCCCCTGATTCCTAAAGATGGTAAGCCTAACTTTCCTCATACTTCTTGGTGGTCTGAGTAATTTCTTGTGAACGAACTGGGTATATGTTTTTTGTTTTTAAAATTCTTTTTTGTGGGAATTGAGCTGGGAAAGATGTTAATAGTTTATGGGTATTGATAAGGGTTTAATTAAGATTTATCAGAGGTTAAAGTTCTTTAAACAAATCTTTGTCATACACATAAGTTTAGAATGTACTCTGAAGACGTTTGAGTTGGTTTTGTACTAATTTAAAGTTCTCAATTTTCTGATATTCAGAAGAGAAGTCTGCTGCGGCTGGAGGAAGTCAAGGAACTACTTCGGCAGAGACACCATCTGGTCAGAGAAGAGTAACCCCTTCTTCGGTTCCTGGGATGCCGAATCCATTTGATTTCTCAGCTATGGCAGGATTGCTTAATGTATGTACAATTCTTTTAGATAGAGAGGTGTTTTCTGGATGGTGGGTCTGAGAAATTTTGTTTTTCACCCTGTGAGTGCAATTTCCCAGATAAAAAAATGGGATATCTGGCTGTTATCGATGCACCAAGTGCATAGTGATACACCATGTGCACCATGTTGCACCCTGGCTCTGAACCTTTGCATTTAACAATTATAAATTGATCTCAACTTGAGCAGAATGGGTGGAAAACTTCATTAAGTCTCGATCATAGAGTTTTTGAACTAGTGGCACCCCACCAAAGGGGTGTTCCAAAATTTAGCTACAATTTAATTGTCCCCTGTTTTTGGTGGATCAGTTTGTTCGATCTCTATTGTGCTTAATATGACTATTCAATATATTTTATACTGTGCTCTGTTCAATGGGATTTTTTTTAATTTTATTCAATTTGTGAGGTGGGCTCTACAAATAATGCGGCAAAGCCTGTGCATTAACAGTGACTTTTGTGTGTGTAGGACCCAAGTATCAGGGAATTAGCCGACCAGATAGCGAAAGATCCTTCATTCAATCAGATGGCGGAGCAGCTACAGAAAACCTTTCAAGGTGCACCAGTTGCAGAAGGCATCCCCAATTTCGATCCCCAACAATATTATACAACCATGCAACAAGTCATGCAAAATCCTCAATTCATGACCATGGCTGAGAAGCTTGGTAGTGCACTAATGCAGGTTTTGTTTGGGCTGATATTCATGACTTTCTCTTACAATATTATCTTAGGCATGTTTCACCAGCAATTTATCATTCTCCACCCTTTTCTTCAGGACCCAGCCATGTCTGGTATGCTTGAGAATTTGACAAATCCAGCAAACAAAGATCAACTTGAAGAACGAATGGCACATATCAAAGATGATCCATCTTTGAAGCCTATTTTGGAAGAGATTGAGAATGGTGGACCATCTGCAATGATGAGGTCATTTCTTTTTACTAGCTTCCTTAATTTGATTTACATAGCTACCACTTTATTATGAGATAACATTATGCGACTCATAAATCAGAATTTTGGGGTTTAGGACTGTACAAGCATGTGGATTTCAATTCGTTATGTCTAGAAAAAGGGATGATATGTGTTTGCCTGTTCATAACTTCAAATGATGGAGAATACTATTATACAAACTTTTGTGTTCTTACTTGACTTGCTATGCTGATTAGAAGTTGCTTTGATATTCATGTTTTGTAATTTAAAAAGACATTTTAAAAAACCTTCAGTTATGTCTCAATAATGCATAGTAATTTGTAAGTTAGCTATTTCTAGACTTGTCGAAGGTTGACTCGACTGTCAATTTCTTGGACTTTTACTCTCTGTGACTCAGCTTCCTGCATGATTGTAAAACTAACTTTGTCTATTGGCATATCAGTGAATAGATTCAGATTCTGGAATTCTTAAGGGACTAACGGTTGCATATTATGAGATATCGTCCAAAGCAAATTTATACAATACATGAGGAATTAGACCATATATTCAACTCTCTGTTTTCGGATACCAATTTAGCCCTATGGAGCCTGAAATTATGAACAAAATAAAATCAGACCTTAAGTTTTGCTCTTCTAATATGTTTTTGTGATTTTCTGTTGGGTCTTCCATATTGCATCCTTGAGAAGCTACTTTCTTACATTTTCTTACTGTTAATCAACCATGCACACATAAATACAATCTTTTATTGTGTTTTAAGCATTAATGGATGGTATTTCAACTGAGTCCCTGCTATAATAAATTTACTAAACTATTTTTCTTGAAATATTGAATCACTCATATACTTTTTATTACTTTTTGCTTTTGAAGGTAGATCATTTATAATGGGTGCCACATCTTGATCCATAATTTTCAATTTTCATGTCGTAAAGTGTGTATCCTAAAACATGTGATTGGAGTTGTAAATGAATGGGTTGCATCAATCATGCTACTTTTAAACTTGTTTGCCATTTCCAATTATGAGCTTTTGAAATTGTGTTTGAACTTGTTTCTTTGTCAGTCTAATTAAACTTGAACAAGTCTTGTAGGAGCTAGATATGAGAAGTTCATTGATCTTTTCATACATAATCTTTGCCCCCTGTAGAGTATACAAAACCAAAAGCATTTTCAAGCTTTTTGTTATGTTATCAAACCATTCAAATGTAAATTAAATCTTTGGAACACTTCAATAATTTTGATTAAATCAATTCTCTATCATAAAAAACGACTATGGTTCAAGACTTGCTGCGATAGTGCTCTCTGTATATGTATCACGTGATTTCTAACACAATTATATATTAATTTTGTTTTGTTTTCCTTTTAACTGGTGATTACTGTATCTTTGTTCACTGTTGCACCACGAATTCCTTCTGAATCTTCTGTTGTGGGAGTGTATGATAATCAGGTACTGGAATGATAAAGAGGTTCTCCAGAAGTTGGGTGAAGCAATGGGATTTGCTGTTGGAGAAACGGCCACATCTGCTGGTGATACTGCTGAAGAAGAAGAAGCAGAGGAAACAAACGAAGAGGAATCGATTGTTCATCACACTGCAAGTGTTGGTGACCTGGAGGTATGCTACTTCAAAAAAATTGGATATAGTCATTGGTTGCCTAAAACATCTCTGTAGTACTGGTACATTTTCCAACTTCTAAAATTTTCTGATATTCATTTTTATGTGTTTTTATGGAACTATTAGGGCTTGAAGAAGGCCCTTGCCGATGGTGCAGACAAGGATGAAGAAGATTCTGAGGGAAGAACAGCTCTGCATTTTGCAAGTGGATATGGAGAGGTATTGGGAGTCTGAAAGACCAGCTTTGTATTCAACCTTATATAATACTTTGGATTGAGATTCAGCATATTTGCTACTTTGTTGGGTTCTTTTCATACCATAAAGTTATTATAGACTAAGTGATTGTGCTGCGCCGATTCGACTTAATGTTCTACTCTCTTCGTCCCAGAACTACTTTCATAATTGTTCTGGGCACGCGAACCAAGAAAAAATAAGTACGTGAGCGTAAAGTTAAATAATAAAATAAGAAAAAGTGTACTTTATTGATTTTTGTGAGTGTAAAAAACTTTCTTTTTAGGTATGTGAAAGTAGAGTTAGGACGTCCAAATAAGACAAGTGTAAAAGTAGTACTGGGACGGAGGGAGTATTATTTTATGTTTTCTGTTATCATCTTGTTCTACCTTCTTTTCTTATTCGAGATACTATTATGCAATTTAGTGTTTCTTTTTTCTGCTAACCAATCAGCTTCCCTCCCATTAACTGATCTAATTCCCCATTTTAGGTTAAGTGTTCACAAGTTCTTTTGGAGGCTGGAGCCAAGGTGGATGCTTTGGATAAGAATAAGAACACTCCTCTCCACTATGCTGCTGGTTATGGCAAGAAGGACTGTGTGGAGCTTCTGCTGAAAAACGGGGCCGCTGTGTAAGCTTCTTAATACATGATTAAATGCAAAATAAAAATTCAAGATTTTTTCACGTTTTTTCCACAATATGTGATTATAAAATCCGCAACCTGATACACGACCTTTCAATTACTGCAATTCCATCACATGACTATTTTCTGGCAAGCCTTGCTGACATAACACTGTATAAATTGCAAAGAAATTAAAGATTGTGCTTAAATTGAAACAATAAAATTTTGATTTTTTTGCAATATTTCAAAGATTTTCTGGCTGCCACGTCAACGTAAGTGGTCAGAAATAATCATATCATACAATTGAAAAAAAAAAAAATAGTTATCGAATTGCATGCTTTGAGAATATATGTTGTAATTGAAAAAGGTGCAAAATTGTGATTTTTAATGCAATTCCTTGCCCCTTTTTTTTCCTGATATATTTATAGCCCACTCAAGTCATCTAACAATGCATTTTAATACTGTTTTCTGCAGCACTCTTCAGAACATGGATGGAAAGACACCCATCGAAGTAGCTAAACTGAATAACCAGAATGAGGTACTGAAGCTCCTTGAGAAGGATGCATTTCTATAAGCGCACACTTGCAATCTGGGCTGTGTTATACGACCCGTGTATTTTCACGAGCAGATGGCAGAGGAGCATTGGCATCTCATATTTATTTGTATTGTAGTTTTAGATGATTCTTGCCATGAATAATCCCTCCATAGTTTGATCCAGTCAGTGGTGTGCAATGTTTTGAATCTGATGCACTGAAGCTTTTACATGATTATCACATTTTAAGCCAACTCTTTTACAACTATTATCATTATGATCACCATCATTACTATTGTTTTTGTATTTTTGTGTATGTTTGCTTGTGGATAAAATATTGCCAGCTATATGTTTTTTAATGTAATACCATATGTTGTGTTGTGGAATAAGGTAGAACTGACGTGTATTGAGACGGAATGCCCAACCTTCTTTAAAACATGTTACGATATTCGGTTCATTTTAAAGGTTATTTATTTATTATTATTTTTCAAATAAAATCACAAGTGTTAAGTGTTTTAAAATAAAATAAATTGAATTAAATTGAGAAAATAATTTGTTTGTAAAAAGTAAATACTGGTGGCGGTAATTATTTGCGAGATGGTTATTTTTTGAGTTCTTAAATTTATGAAAATATTCGGTAAATTTAAAAAATTATAAAAATTTAAGAACAAAGATTTAATACACAAATTTAACAAAAGAATTTGAATAAATTTTACAGTTGTGATAAGCTTATATATATACACACTACTTTCTAGATCTTTTTTGAAATTTATCGATATTTTTTCGATAACTTTCAATATTTTCTTAACATTTACCGATATTTGGTTTAATTTGTGGAAAAAATAAGTGATATTGATATTGTAGATTGATATGTATAGATATTTTCGATTTTTTCTGGATATTATGAAAATATCATTTCTAGTCAATATCAGTATTGATGATTATAAAAAATGGATATATCGTAGATATATTGAAATATTATCATCAACTCGTTGAAAGATTTGGAAGGCGAGCTGATTTTATTTCAACGGTGTTGTTCCGGAAATAGTTTTTTTTTTTTTTTTTTGCATAGCAGAAAGTAGGTGCTCGATCCTTTACATTGTTTTTTATTATCTAAGTTGTAAAAAGTTCTATTTGAATGTTATTCTTTGTTGGGATTTTCTACGGTCAGAAAGGGGTTTCGTCCTTTCTGACGTCAATAAACCAATAAAATATCGACATCATATAGCATCGCCAAGAGCGATATAGTTTCACAATAAATAAATTAATTAGTTTTTCAAAATTATATATAAAACATAATTTAATTACCCTTATTCTTTTTAACCATTTAACATTTTGTTCTCATACAACTAACTTAAAAAATTCAAAATACATTTTAAAATTTAAAATATTTCTAATTTCTTTTCATCCTCTTTTTGAAAGCAAAATGTATAATCCCTACAGAATTGTTAAAAATGCAAATTCGTGTTCAAATTTTTTCTTATCTCCTCTGCCGCTGCATTTCACCAATTTCTTCTACCATCCCATTATGCTAGTTTTTCCACTGAACGAGACATTTCCTCCAGTAATCACTCTTCAATTACACCTCCATAACCAACAATTAGTAACATACTAAGAGAAACATGACTTGCGCAAAGTCATTCAAGATGAAGGGATATCAAAGACAATGCTAACTGAAATTTTCAAAATGTGCAGAGACAATAAGGAAGACGAGAAACTTTTGTACAGAAATTTTCCACAACACTATGTGTGGAAAAAATAATTCCGCAAGTGGACAAAAAGACAAAAGGGGAATGTCATTGCAAGAATAGCAAGTGCAAACTCAACAGAAGAGGAAACATACTACGAACGACCACTGCTAATACACAAGAGAGGTTCAAAATCTTTTGAGGGTCTAATGACGGTTGATGGAGTACAATACTATACTTTTATAAAAGCTGCACAAGAAAATAGGACTTCTAGAGTCAGACCAAAGCATAATTGAATGTTTAGACGAAGCAACAAGCTTTAAAATGCCCAAAGAACTAAGAAGATTGTTTGCAACGATACTAACACCCAATGAGCCAACAGATGTCAGAAAACTGTGAGATGTTTACTTTCACTCAATATATGAGGATTTTGAACGAGAAAACAACTAACGCTTCGAAGAAAAGCAACATACCCTGCAGGATGTCGAAAAATACCTTAAATTAGTTGGAAAAAGAATAACAACATATGACTTACCGAAGATTAGATCAATTGACAATGAGCCAACTCATGAAATGTCAAAAGAATACACCAACGAACTAGCAATCGTGACACTAGAGAAAGACATTGAAGCATCTCAAAATCTGAACGATGATCAAAAGCACGCATATAGAAGCATACTACACACAATAGACAACAATAAAAATGAGCTTTTCTTTATTGATGGACCTGGAGGAACAGGAAAAACATACATATACAGAACGTTAATGGCCACATATGGAAATAGTAGAAGGATTGCACTTGCAACTGCAACTTCTGGAGTAGTAGCTTCATACTCCCAGAAGGAAGAACAACACACTCAAGATTTAACATCCCATTGGAAATAGACAAAACAACCATTTACCACATATCTAAACTGAGTAGACGAGTCGAACTCATAAGAAGAGTAGCTGTAATTATATTTGACGAAGCACCAATGACACAAAGAACAACCATTTTGACTGTCAATTGAATACTTTGAGATATAATGAATGATTCACGACCATTTGGGGGAAAGGTAGTGGTATTTGAAGGCGATTCCAGACAAGTACTTTCAGCAGTCCCAAAAATAACAAGACAACAAATAGTTAACGATAGTCTGTCGCTCTCCTACCTATGGAACGAAATGAAAAAATTCAAACTGAAAATGAACATGAGAGCTATAGGATATCCAGAATTTGACAAATACTTACTCATGATAAGAAACAAGACGTAACAAACAACATGAGATGATTTCATTAATATACCATAAGAAATGATAATTGCACCAGAGGACAAAAATAATCAAGAAAACGGTTTGATTTAGAACATATACACAGAACCACAGATGAATACGACCACACCTGAGTACATAACTCAAAAATCTATTTTAACGACCAAGAACGAGTACGTCGATAAAATAAATGAAATAATGATAGAAAAATTATCAGGACAAAGAAAAGAATTTCTCAGCTATGATACAATTGCAGACGATACAAGAAACTTTTACCAAGAAGAGTTTCTTAACACTTTATTGCCGAATGGAATACCTACGCATCGTTTACTACAAAAAAAGGCCCACTTATGCTGTTAAGGAATTTGGGCCCAACAAATGGACTTTGTTATTGAAGCCGCTTGATTTGTCGAGGATTCACCACCATTGAATACATGCAGAAATCGCAATTAGGGATTATATTGAAAATTATGTATTCATTCCACGCATTCCAATGAGTCCAGCTAACAACGAGGGATACTCTTTCAAGTTCATTCGAAAATAGTTCACAGTCCGTATTTGCTTTGCAATGACAATAAACAAGGCCTCAAGGCAAACAATTCAAAAAATTGGAGTTTACCTCCTAGAACATGTATTTTCACATGGTCAACCTATACGTTGCACTCTCAAGATGCATTTCATAAAATGGTAAAAGAGTATTGATCAAAAGAAGAGAGAAACATTTAACACAAATTATGTCTATAAAGAGTTTATAACAAGATGGGGTAGTGACATTGTAATTTATTCATATAATCCACAATGAACATAAATAAATTGACCGTAAAAAAACATCGATCCCTTTGATAGCATGAACAAAAACTTACCAAAGAACGTGTAATGCACGTGGTAATTAACTAGTATCATTTAAAAACACGCACAAGTTACATGATATAATTGGTATACACAAAAATTTATTTTTTATAAAAGAGTGAGTCAATTTTTTTCTTTTAATGGCCACACCTGATGTATAAATTTGCAGGTCCAACCCAATGTTTTCAAATCCTATGCATAAGGAAACTTCAATATTCTTTTTATTCGTCCACATATTTAAGCAACTTCTTCTTCTCCTTCTTATACAATAAATATTTTGCACTTCATCAACTATGGACATAAATACATCATGATGGAGGATTGTCAACATGATGTTCAAACAATAGTGTTGTCAATTAAATTAGCATTCGTAGTTCACTTTGTTGTGAATTAATAAAAACAATAAACAGAAATAAGAACACGAGATTTAGTAATCCAATTCGTCACAAGGACTACATCTTTGACGATCAAGCCAGGAGATTTTCTAATAATACTGCAAAATATCATTGTACATTTTACATCAGGAAATACATATATGTATAGGGATATAATTCTAACTAACCTAAAATTCATTAGGCCAAGGGCCAAATAATCTTAATCCAATGAACTTATTGAACTATTAATGTCCATGTTACATCTATATTTTATAACATACTTTACCACCATCCCATCACTGAAAATTGAACTAATTATGGATTTTCAAAACCCAAATTGGTCCAAAAAGCCCACATTATTTGAGGCCCAAAGTTAAAACTACACCGGGCCGTGCGAAGGACACGACTTGTGACTATGTATAAGCATGCCAAGAAATTTCATTTCATCCAAACAAATTCCGTATTTGGCAGTGCAAATTTCTACCTCTGCCATTTCCCTAAGATTAGGGTTTGTCTTTCTGCGTCCATCTTGATTCCGTGTTGCATGAACAAGTACCGATCTTCAATCGTTTCTATTTACCAGAAGGTGTTCAACGCTGATTCATCAATTACGCCAAATTTGTTTTTTGTTTGAAAAGTTATATATATATATATATATATATATATATATATATGTTATAACAATGAATTGAATTGGAATTGAACGTCGCTGATTCTTACTCGGTTTCCGTGTTAATTTTGATGCGGTTGATATAGCATCTTACAGGTCTAATTTGGTTCTCGTATTTGAACGAATAAATTATAATGGGTAGAGACAGACAAGTATCTCGGTCTCCGCCGCCCCGTAGAAGGTACTCACCGTCGCCGTCTCCGGTCAGGTATGGACGCCGGAGCCGGAGAGATAGGAGTCGGTCCCCTTATTCTTATAGCAGGTGATACCCTTTTACTTATACTTGCTTCCGTATGTGGTTCCTCTTGTCTTGGTTAAAAGGCTGTATGACTTTATCTATACTTACTAACAGTCAAATGCAATTGTTAGCCTATAGCCGTCCCTATAATTTATGTGCTGAGGACCAGTATTTTAGGAGCTATTTTCATCTCTTTTTTGGGTTTTGTTTGAGGGGTGGGGGGAGGGAGGTGAGAAGGAGGAAGGGAGATAGCATTTTAAGAATGTTATGTGCGATCTTTTCAATATAAAAATAAAAATAGAAGTTATATGCAACATATGAACAAAATAATGAAAATGAAGAGGTCGGGAGAGGGGGGAATTTGAATTTCTCTGCTGTGTTCAGATTGAGTTATACTGCTGCTGCTGGGTCTTTGATGGATACACTCAGTGTAAAATTGATAATCTGCTGGAACAATTTGTATTTTAAATTTTATTAGTTTTATTTATTATTAGGAGAAAAGAAAAGATGAAAATTAAGAATTTCTTTTGAATGATTTCAATTTTTTAATTAAATAGGGCTCAAGTGCAGTGATATTATGCTACTGGGATGAGTTATTCGAAGCTACTATTTTGGTGTAAACTTTGACATATAGGAATTTATCAGTGTATTTGGAAAGAGGAACTGTTTGGCCTTCTGAAAACTTTGTCAAGTAAAAAATTTACAGCTTTTATGGATATATTCGGTAGGAGTCTTTTCTGGATTAATTGCTCATCATATTGGTTTTATTTGTTTTAGATGATCTCAGATGCTTACGGATTGTTAACTTGGTTGTCCTAGTGCGATGTTGCTGCCTATGAGAGTTTTCGCTTTCCATCAGCACCTTGATATTCTTCTTACTTATGGTTGTTGAGTTGATGATCTCTTGCACCTTTTGTAAAGCTGCTAAATTGTATTTTAATGGATGATGCATCTTGATGTTGGGATTTATTTCTATAAATAGAGTTAGAAATTGAGAAACATCATCTTTAAAACATAGCGTGAATGAGCTTAGTCAAGATCATTGATGTTTGAGAAATCTAGTAAAGAAACAATGGCTCCTTTGACTGAGAAGTAAGCTGGTGATGGGTGCCATTGGTGGCATTTCACTGCTCGATTGTGATATTACCAGTTTCTTATGATAAAAGATGCAGCACCCAGTTTATTCTTTGCAATGTGTGAGGTAACTGTACATGCTTTCAATATAGACGTACGTTTGTAAAATGAAAGGTTGTGGACATTTTAGTGGTCAGTATTTCCTTTTGAAGCTCAACTATTTTACTGCATTTTACAGAAGACAACGGCGTTCATTATCCTCTCGACACCAAAAAAGCCGCTCCCCCACTCCAAGGCGTCGTAAAAGTCGCTCTCCTACACCAAAGCGGAACAAAAGACAAAAAAACCGTAGTACTTCACCATCCCCGTTAAGTGCATCTCCCAATGTACGCACTGGTACAAAAGAGATGAAAGATGCAAGTGAAAAATTAAAAACAGACGAAGAGGAAAAGAAAAGGTATAATTATTGGGGTTATATTTCCCCCCTATTTTATGTCTACCCTTCTCTTGATTTCCTGTACTCTTGTATTGTGTTAATTTATTCATTGCCATTTAGACTTGTGGAGATTTATGATGAAACTTTAAATATACACTATCAGTTATTTAGTTTAACTGGATTATAGGATTTGTTGTGACTAGTGATATCCTGGACACTTTTCTATTCGACCTTTGATCACCTTGGCATTCAATGAGATGTTCCATTTCTACCAGGTATGGATGTTGTGACTGGTGATTGCTTTGAGAACCTGATTACCTTTCTCTTTGTTGTAATTTATTATCACTTCTTTTAACAAGAGTTTCCGAGTCTGAAAAATTCAAGAAAATTCTCTGAAATGTCGGGCTTTTGGACACCCTGATATGGATATCCAGTGGAACGAGATTCCCCAACAAATGTCGGTAAATTGGGAAATATCGATGCCTACATCGATATGGTAAAGTCATTGTTCAAATTGTGCAGGATATCACGAAAAATTGGTCATAATTTGTAATTTATAAATATTGATTTTTTTTTTAATTTTAAGCTTTTGTTTATGAATAGACTTGAATTCTAGATCAAAAACTTGACTAGCGATTTGTGTTTGCACACAAATGCACTTTCCTACAAGTGTATAGGATCGTGTAATGGTAAGCTGACCAAGTTATAAATATCGAATCCACTGGAAGTAATGAGATAATCTAATCCTAAGTTGTGTGTGTGAGTTTTGGAATTAAAATAAATAAAAATGAAATTGCAGGATTTGGTTTCTATCTAACTACAAAATGAAGCAAAAATAAAATAAAGCAAGAATTCTAAACTAATAATCTAAACTAAAACGTGCATGCTTCGGGTGAATTTCACTAATTATCCATTTATCATTTCTTGTTATTGACGAGTTACTAATTAAATGGAAAAAAATGAATAAGATGACAGTATCCTTTTTAACTTCTAATTAAATGAATCTGAATTCATCCTTTTTATGTTATAATTAAATGAACAAATCGATTGTTATTACGTCAAACAATAGTATTTTATGAATTTATGAGAGTAATAATTTATATTACCTAAAAAATATTATGCTATGTTTATCACCAAATGAAGTTGTGCATTATTGGCAAGTACAAGGAATATATTATCCTTAGACAATTAATAGCTGTCACATTATTTTATTGCGAACATCAATCATTGTGAGCGTAGTGTTTACCATTTTTTAGGAAAGTAGTTTCATTTGCTTTTACTAATAGCTATTTCTAAATGTGTTCAGTTATTTCATTTGTGATTCATTTTCCTATATTAATGGATTTGTTCGACAAAGTGCCTGTTTTTTTCCCTATTCAATTCATTCATGCATTGAAAAGCAATATAATTGTATTGCTAGTTTACTAGAGATAGAAGTAACTTAAAATTAAGTGGAGTGAGTCAGTTAGATAATCAAAGTGGAAATTTAGCCCGTGTTATAACTTTTGAAATTGCTGTTGCTGCTTTTATTTATGTATTTTTCCATTTCTGTGCGCATATGACATTTTTGGATTTGCTTTAACTGTTCTCTTCTATGTTTACCACTCCTCCCGAAATTAATTATTGAGTATCGGAACCAGGGATGCTGTGTAATAAATGTGTAGAAACCTGCATTTATATATGTTGAAAGCATTCCCATTTGGCTTGTAAATATTGTTAATATTAGGGCTGAGTATTTCAGCAATTAGCATTGGAGCTTCTACGTTTTACCTGACATTCTTCTCCACAGGATTAATTGAAGGAAGTTTCTGGTATTATTTATTTTGATGGTCCATTTGGGTGCCTTATTAATCTACTGTTCACCAGATTTGAAACTGAAATATTTTGGATCAGGAATCAGTTAGAGGTATGCTTTAAAAGCATAAGCATGTATGTCATTGTGCCTTTATCAAACTGGAGGTTAGTTTGTCGTTCAATATAGCTATGACTGTATGGAAGCTTGCAAGGCCACATGTTGTTTTAGCTTCATTTAGACTTTTGTGTAATTAAAAGGAGTAGAATATGTTAGTTTGCTTTTGAGCTCTTTGGACTTCTTCCTTATTGGATCAGTGGCTATTTTTCTTTTGACATGTTTTTACTGTTTGCCAGGCGTCAACAGGAGTTAGAATTAAAATTAATAGAAGAAGAAACTTCAAAGAGAGTAGCGCAAGAAATTCAAAAGAAAGTTGAAGAGAGCTTGAATTCTGAGGAGATCAAGCTTGAAATACAGAAGCGTATTGAGGAAGGTAGGAAGAAACTTGTTATTGAGGTTGCTGCTCAACTTCAAAAAGAAAAAGAAGCAGCTCTTGTAGAGGCTAAGAAGAGAGAGGCAAGTATCTATTTTATTGCGACTGTTGTGTTCACCCATTTGGGTTTTTTTTTTTAAACTGATAAAAAAGCAGCATTTTAACTGATTTAGAGATATGCACGGGTTTTGTTATTGATGGTGATTGGCTTGTTGCACAATTTATTGAAGTAATGGCATTTCTTCATATATGCATGTTTTGGATTAAACGTACAGACTCTATAGGAGAAGTTAGATGTTCATAGTCATAGGTCAGTAGCTAAATATATTGGGTGAAGTGTGATTGTAGGAGATATTTTATCCTGCCTTTCATTGGTTTAGTGCTGATTAGAAAAAAAATTCAGGTATTTAAAATCTCCAGAGTTAATAACACTACTTCAGATTCATTATTGGCTTGTCCAAGCCTTTTTGGGGTCATTAAACGTACATAATTAACTTCTTTTTCACGTCGAATATAACTAACTCTATTTGGTAGATTGATGGTATTGTATTGGTTTGAGGGCTGGTGATTATCTCTTGCTGTATCTGGTACATACTAGTTTTAGCATTTTTTGTTTAAAACATGAGTGAGCGTATGACGTATTCACAGGGGTTTGTACAGGAAGAAGCAGAGCGAGAGAAAGAAGAGCTCGAAAGATTGATGGAAGAGAATAGGAGGAAAATGGAAGAAGCTCAAAGAAGAGAAGCTCTGGAAAGGGAAAGACGGGAAGAGGAACGATATAGAGAATTGGTGGAACTTCAAAGGCAGAAAGAGGAGGCTTTGAGGAGGAAAAAACAACAGGAGGAAGAAGAACGTGCTAACCAAATGAAGGTGTTGGGTAAGAATAAATCACGCCCTAAGGTGTCGTTTGCATTCGGTATGAAATGACAAGTAACTTATTTTTCTTGTGTGAAATTATTTAGTTAGTAGAACAAATCCACCAGAGCCTAAAAAATGCAACGTCTTCTATTGTGACTTACAAATGTAGTTTGTCTCTATCTTTTGTGTGCATGTTTATGCCCAGATTATATTTCCTCTTTTAATAATTGCATCAGACAGATAATGCTGTTAATACATCTACTGACTGAACATTTCATTTCAAAATTTTGAAGGAATTCAGTTTTACTTGAGTTTTTTTATTGGGAGATTTTTATGATGACATGCCCAAGTTTATAAAACCCGAAGTGTTGACAACCTAGGCTAGCTTCCAAACCTGTACTACCGTGTCCCAATTCCAAAACCTTCTAATCATGTTGCATCAATCAAGTCCAGTAAATCATTTTACCCCTTTTTAATAGGGATATGGTACCCTTTTTTTTTTAAATTGATAAAAGTATAAGTTGTGTTCCCTCAAAAGTTTACAATTTCATTTTTTATTCGTCCCAATCGAAGTTCTACAATTTCTTTATTTGGTTAGTGTTGTTTCCACAATTTTCTCTATTTTATTTGTTTACATTTGATAAAATATTTTTTAAAATTTTCTACTAAAAAGTAAGGCTCATTGGTTTTGTTAGATAAAAATCCAAGATTAATTAAAATGTTCAAGATTAAAATTCAATTTATCAAACAAATAATAGATAATATTATCTTATCGAAGAGTATGGTAATAATTTATTGTATTTATTTTTATTATAACTCCTCTTATATTAAAATTATAATTAGGATTATCTCAAGATTAATTTTGAACGTTTGAATAATAGAATTGATAAAAAGAAAAATATGCAACTACTATGAAGAGATCAAAATTATACATTGCATATTTTTCTTTTTATTAATTCTATTATTCAAACGTTTCAAAATTAAATTATTTTATATTACTAATTATATTAATTCATCAATTCATATATATTTATTTAACTTATAAATAATTTTTTTAAATTATAATTTTAACTATCTTTTTAAAATTATTTATCTTCTTCATTAAATAAACTGGGTCTAAGTGTACGAATGAGAGGGGGAGTATAGGATATTTTAGTTGGCCCACTTTTTTTTTTTGTCAATTGATACTCTATCTATGTACATTATTTCAAAAGATCTGAATTCACCTGCGCTGTACGTGAATGTTTTTTTTTCTTTGGAAAAAAGAGGTGCCAATTTATTTGATCCTAGTGTTTGCATCAACTTGCTGTTTGATATAATCACACTTTCATATTGTTTAATCAAATTTGTTCAATAATATTACATCACTTATTTAATAATACTATTATTTCTATAAAATAATATTATACTGCTCCGTCCCATGACTATTTATATAGTAGATTTGGACACACGGACCAAGGAAAGTGAGTATGTGGGAGTAAAATTAAATAATAATATAAGAAAAAATATATTTTGTTGATTTTTATGAGCGTAAATTTTTTTTTTTTTTAGGTGTATGAAAGTAGAATTGAGACGTCCAAATAAAGAAAGTATGAAAATAATTTTGGGACAGAAAGAGTAATATTTTGCACGCACAAAATTTGTGTAACAATGTGAAAAAATATTTGGTACCACTTTATAAATATAGAGAAATTACTTAATAAGTGGGTGATATTTATTTAATAAGTGATGTGGTAGCATCACATGAATCCAAACATAGTAATATGCCACTAAGCTATTTATTACGCAAGTTAGACAGTGCTCCCTCCATTCTAACTCATTTTTCCGTATTTTTTATTTTGAAATGTTTTAATTCTTTTTTCATATTTAAAAAAAATTATAATTACAAAAATCAATAAAATGTATTATTTTATTTTATTATTTAACTTCATACATATATATACTCTATTTTTTTAAATTATGTGCAAGTCAATCTATAAAAAAAATAGACCGAAACAGAGGGAGTATATATTTTGCATTGTGCTAATATTAATGACTTTTTTTTTCCCAAATAAATACTTAGGTAATATTGTAAGTAAGGTAAACCAATGTCCGTTTTGACACAGTATTCTACTTTTGGTTTCAAGCTAGAAAGTTGCAGGGAGAAAATATTTGGGTTTTGTAGAATATACAGAAAATTGTTTTGTTTTACCCATGCTTTATAAAATATAATATTTATTATAAAATTATGATGAAAAATGTAAAAAGATAGATAAAATGTGTATAAGTAAGAATAATAATTAATAATAAATGTGGGGCAACTACTCTCCAAAAAAGAATCGTTAGATACATAATACGATATTTTTTTTTGTCAAAATTTAAACTTAAATAGGGACTGAGTGAGTAAAATATAACAATTAAAAACACTCAAAATAAAAAATATCATAAACCAGTTTAACAATTATTTAGAAGCCAAAAATGATTAGAGTGAGAAAATAAGTGGTTTACTCAAGTCCAAGGCTGGAAAAAGAATGAAGGACTCTGAAATTTATAATTTAAGTTCCCAATTAATCATCACAATTGCTTCTTCTACAACTCTTTTCAAAATTCACACCTTAACTACAGTACAATAGAACTAAAATTTTAGAATATAGATGTTGAGATGAATTAAGAAATTTGTTAATTAAGTAAGATTGTAACAGGAGCGAATCGATTATATATATGGAAAGAAAAATTCTTGGTCCAATTAGATTTCATGCGCATTAAATTTGGATTTGCTGCATTTAAGTTGTAATTACAACTTGTAAACGAAAACAAAAAACATAAATCTACAAGTTTATGCAGGCCATGTTTTCAAATTTTGGGTAGGTTTTACACATTATTTTCATCATAATGTAAGTATTGCACATTGCAACTTTTCGTAGTTATATATTACTTCTTCTCTTGAATATGAGTTTTCACACATTTTTTACACACATTAAAAAAAATGATAAGGACAATGTAGAGGGATGATTTTATAAAATTTTATTTATAATGTAAATACATTAATCAAATTGAATATATTATGTGAGCCCAAAAAATAATGATTATGAGAGATTTTTATTTTTTTATTTTTTGGATAGGGTGGGCTTTTTGAAAATAGATGTACCAATAAGAAAAGTGTGAAAATTAATATGGGATGGATGAACTATTATTAATGTGATTGTTTAAGGATGTTCCACAAAATAAAAAGAATTAATAAATAACAATACATATAGACATTTAATTTTATCCATTTATTTAAATAATGAAATATATTTGTTTAATTAATGCATATTATCACAAAAAACAAAGCATAAGGACAATTGAATATAATATTTTATATATTATCATATATTATTAATGTAAAATGACAATTAATTTTGGACAATTTCTTTATAGAAACACAAATAAATGTGACAAGGACTTATGTGCATGGAGCTCCACTTTTATATTTTGGTCATAAATTTTTCTTGAGGAGTATTTATGATAGGAAGTTTATTTATACATGAACACTTTGCATTACTTTTTAGTAAAAAAACTCGTACCCCTTAGTAATAGCAACGATACCATTTAATGATACTAACTAATGCCTTCATGTTCTTTAACTATACTCTTTAGCAAAAAACTTGTATTTTTAAAACTAATATTTTTTAGTAAAACAACTCATATCTTTTAAAGTATTTCATGTATAAACAATTTTCACTTTAATACTTTATCTTTTTGTTCGGAAAATGATTTGATTTCACATCCTCTTATAACTTCGGAGTTTTAGATGTGACATAGTTCTTTTATAATATCAGAGCTTAGGCTCGTTTAGTGATTTGGGTTCGGTTTCCCGCTAAAACCAACTTTACTCATATTAAATTGTTCTCTCATTGAGCTTCTCCAAAGAAAAAAAAAAAGTTGAGAATTCAGACCATTAGCGAGGGGATGTTAAGAAAAATAAATAAATGAATTGATTTTACACTCTTCTACAAGTTTGAACTTTTAGATGAGACGAAATTTAAAGAAGCTGCATAATATTTCCTTTGCTAGGAATAGAGACATGATTATGCATTTCCTTCAGTTTTTGTGGTGCTCTTGGAAATTAAGGATAAGATGTATTGTGCAAAATTGTATTTGGGTGTAATGCAGATTGTTTGGAGTCATAGAAACGATCGAGCTGACCTTTAATGGCAAAATCTCAGTCCGAGAAAGTAAGATGAGGAGAAAGACGACAAAATATGATCGTGTAACAACCAAATTAATCTCGAAAAATATAAAAATATTCATTTAAATCTTTACTTTACATATTTTATTCATTACAACTCCCACTCTATACACTCTTTTTGTTACACCTTTTTTTTTAAAAATATTGTGCCACAAAGATTATCACAATATTTTAGAGATGGAAATAATACTTCTTTTGTTGTTTTTATCAGTGGTATTTAAAAAATCCAGGACAGAATAACTACGATTATATGAACACTGGAAAAAGACAGACAGAGTAATAAACCGAGTCAAGGTTAGACCTTTGCCCGCAAGACGAAATACGTCCTGGCTAGTGCTCACAGGATGATACGTATTCGTCCCCAAAGGTAAAACGGTTTACGTCTCTGTGATAGCAGCACCGCTAAACACAGAGGAAATGCGAACTGCCGAAGAGTACAAACTGAACACTCTATATGCTGAAAAAACAGAGGAGAGAGAGAGGACTCGAGATTTTAATTTTTGAAAAAAAATTATGTATGCAGGACCTCCTATTTATAGATGCGAAAAAGGATCTCAGATGGGATTAATCTGCAGATACGTGGAGATATTTCCACGATCTTAGTGGGCAGTTCTGGCTGCACATAATACGGAACCAATTCTAATTAATCTGGACTGCTCTGGAACCTTCCAGAAGACAATCCGACGGTCCGTATAATTTTAGAGGAAGATCTGACGGTCCATATCATAGATCGCAAGGATCAATGACGTGGCAA
>JAPKLY010000046.1:120609-137453 GCA_026898435.1 Prunella vulgaris
GTATAATTTTAGAGGATGATCTGACGGTCCATATCATAGATCGCAAGGATCAATGACGTGGCAATGACACAGTATTAAACTTATCCAGAATTTAAATATTTAAATTTTGACTCAAATACACTTACTGATCCGGATTGATGACGTGGAGCATCCAACGATTCAGATTAACTTCGTTCGGATTGAGCATCTTCGGATCGCTGACGTAGACGATCTGTCTCTAAAAAGATATAGAGAGTGGGTCAAAGGCCCAAAGACCACCCAAAGATCAATTGCCAAGATCCAAGTCCAAGTCCAAGTCCAAGGCTCGGCGCGGCCGTCCGGACGGACGGCGGCGGCAGAGCGCGTGTGCGCGTGTGGCTAATGGGAGAGACTCCCTTAGCCTATTTTGAATACCATCACGAAACTCCTATATATATACTATGAATTCCTTCATAGTTTTTCCAATGTTGGATAGTTAAGAGATTCCATCTTTTAACTTACTCCCACATGGACCCACATCAACTTGTATTAATATCCATACTTTAGGAATTAATTTCTCACTCACCGTAATTCGGTTTTGAGAACGAAAAATACGGTGACGATCTACTCCGCTAGTAGAGCGTATCGACTATATATAGTCATATGGAAATTACCATTTTGCCCTCCAATAAATTGGTCCAATTAGAGCATTATAACTCTATTTTCAAAACCAATTACAACATCTTTGAGTAGGTCTCCCGTACAATATTGCACGGTGCAATATATGCTAAAAAGGAAATTTTCGAAATTCATGGGTCACTCAATTGGGAACCGGGTCACGTTCCAAAATTCGCAGATCATATAAAAAAGCAAAAAACCCACAACGCTAAAATCCTGATTTCACAAAGATCAAATCAACGCCGCATTCATATTCAATTAAATTCGGCGATCGCCATGAAAACACATTAATATTCAATTACAACGAAGAGAGACGAAGATGCTATAATTATTTTATGTTAGTCTGTTCTTGTGTTACTGCATTGATACTACATGCATAAGTTTTTTATACTGAAAATATTAGACTATGCTACTACATGCATAATATTTTCATACTGCATAATATGTATTACTATATGTTCAAATTTTGTATACTACAGGATATCATTTATAATACTGCATACAGAAAACACATTCCACTATTATACTACATTAATTACTTCACACTACTACATGCATAAGATTGTCATACTACAAGAAATATATTGTACTACTGCATCCGCAAGTTACTTAGGTTAATACTGTATTAGTATAACAGTGTTACTATAAGAAGTGTATTATGTTACTACATACAAAAAACACATTCCACTACCTCTACATCATGTTATTATACTACATTACTTATTTCATGTTACTACATATATGCAGAATTTTATGATACTACATCATTACTTTTTTGTTACTACATGCAGAATTTTATGATACTACATCATGACTTTTTTGTTACTACATGCAGAATTTTATGATACTACATCATGACTTTTTTGTTACTGTATTTCAAACAGAGTTTTTATGATACTAAATCAAATGCAGCAACAACCAACAAAATCGCACAATAAATACGAACCAAACAAACACAAACGCATGAAGAACAGTACCAGAATCGAAGAAGAAAGTAAGAATATCCAAAAAATTACATACATAATACAAAAAAAACACGATTACAAATAAAAAATAGAAAGTTAGGTTAACAAAACAAGTAACTTGCGGAAATATTGGCGTGACAAGATGAAGAATCAGCAAAAATCACGAAGAACAGATGTAGTGAGATGGAAAATCGCTTGAGAAAAAAAAGAAAAGAACAGAGAGTTTCGTATGAGAGACGATTGCGCAAATCAAAGACGTTTTTGGAAACCGAGAAAAAACTGAAAAAAAGGTAGTATTCAATATTTATAGTAGATCCATTTGTAAAATGGGTTAATTGCACGGAGCGGGTTTTGTGCAATATTGCATGAGTTTTTGTGTACTTCTTTAGTAATACACAAAAACTTAAATGTAATATTGTACAAATTTTTGACCCGTGCAATATAACTAGACCAAAATTTGCGGATCTTAAGCGAGTCAGACTTGGTCAAATAATTTTTTTTTAATAAATATAACATCAATCTTAGACTGTGTTACTTTATTAACAAGTGTGTGTTACTATAAGGCAAAATGTATGCTACTACTTTTAAAAAGAAATAATTACAAAATATGACTACTTTTAAGTTTTAACACACTATTTGCCAAGTAGAACACAAAAAATTCATGTTACAACTTATAAAGAGGACCAAAAAATGGATCCCACACTTTTCACATTCATTTACAAATTCAAATTATATATTTATTGTTTATTATTTTTGTTTTTAGAATATTTTGTTAAATTATTCTTTTTTTTTACCAGCTATATATATATATAAATTACATTTTTTTCGTTCTCTCTTTTTTTTGGTCTTCATATTTCTATTCGATTTAATATCAATATTCAAAAATGCAAATTTTTGACTGCGTATACATGTATATTCAAAACTACAATTTCGAATAATAATATTATTTTTTTAAGAGAAAAATTATAAAATAGTTTATAAAATTGATCGATAATTACAAATTGATTCTATGCATAAAAAAATTACACTTTTGTGTAAATATAGTAAATTAATTTATAAATATACTTACTTTTTTAACTAATATGAAAATGTTTTTTTTTTAAAGATCATTAACAAAAAATGAATATAAAAACAAACCATCTGCATATGCTCTAAAAAATTCCATCTTTTCCCCGAATTTCACAACAAAAATTTTCACGAATTTCATAAGTACATGCGGAACCCAAAAGTCAAATAAAAACCAAAACATAAATCGAACAAAAAACATACAAAAGCTAAACCTGTTGTAAATGTAAATCCCTGCGATTTAAACCTAAAAAAAAATAAAAAAAACAAATTAAAAATGTAAATCCCTGCAGCTGCTATCAAACCGTGGCACCATGCGCGACAGATCTGTAACGGGAAACGACGGCGGAGCTAGACGGCCATGCGCGTCTGTGCAGCAGTCGTGAAGATGGAGTGAGGCGACGATACCGAAAAATCAGAAACACAAACGGATCGGTGGAGGCGGTGTCGATCGAACCCGTCGGAAGGGGATCTCGCCGTGGCAATAGCTTCTTCAATCTGGTGAGGCTTAGGTTTGGTTACGGACGGAGTGGGAGCGTCGATCTGGTGAGGCGGTGGCATTTTCATCGATCTGAGGCGCCGATCTGGGGAAGAAGTATGCTGGGGAGAGTGGCGGTTGGCCATGAAGGAGGGTGGACCGATGGGGGGAGAGGGCGTCAGCACTGCTCAAAAAAGAAAAAAGAAAAAAGAAAAAAAGGTGTAATTTGACTTGTGATTTGAATAACAACATTATTTTAGTGGGGTGCTTTTGGAATCTGAATCAGAAAAACTAATTGAAGAGGCAGACCCTGTGCTAGTATACGACACGATGCAGGAAAGCAACGATACTCCCTCCCATCATTAACGCATGATTACTATGATATGGGACCCACCCCCTGACGCTCCACACTCACCGATGCTGTCTGTCATGTCGCCTTACCCCTGGACCCCACCCTCGGTTTGTTTGGCGTGCATTTAATCCCAACCGCTCGTTCATATCACCACCAATCAGATTAGACTTTGACTACTGCTCCGCTGACATGCACTAATTACTCGCATCATCCCCACAACCCTGTGGACCATTTAGCAACGACCGTAATCGACTTACTTTCTACTCCACTCCACTCAAAAATTAGGGAAAATACGGTTTTTCATGGGAGCGACTATTCATACTCCCAAATTTCTCTAAACATACCTCAATTATTTAAATATATTTAATTTAAAATATAAAATTAATTTAAATTATTAAATATATTTCATTTTTTATTAATATTTTTTTATATTTTTGACCTATTCTTCTTCTCTCTCATGTCTTAACTGCTATATTTATGGATTCCAATCATCTTCGAAATTATTCTACAGTTCTACGCAGTCCTAAATTTTTTTGTTGGCAATCAAATCATATTTTATCCACGTACATATGCCTAAAGAGCGCCGCAGAAGGGGTGATGTGAAAGCCGTATTTTCCACTACGATACAGAAAGGTTGAAAATTATGAAATTTTGAATGGGAAAAATGGTGATTTTCAGGCGAAAAAAAGCTACGGTTAGATCTGAAGTAGCATGGAGAAGAAGACATGCCGTTCATCTAGTAAATTCTTTTAAAATTTTATTTGGTTGCAACAGATAAAATGACGACGCAAAGTTTCAGTTCTCATTTCTTAAAAAATGGCGACGCACTGTGGATCATTAACATTGACTTGAGATGAAGACTAGGTCAAAATTGGAAAAGAATATAATAGAAAAAAAATGGTGTATGTTTAGTATTTAAATTAGTTTTTCAATTTAAATGAAATATATTTAATAATTGGGGTATGTTTAAAGGAATTTGGGGTATTAGTAGTCGCACCCGTTTTTTATTTATCTTTTAGTTGTGTTATGTTTAGATTTATATTTTTCGTCTTAGATGTTCCAAAAAATATATTTTTTAGTTTTATGACCGGGAAATGAAGTAAATTCAGTCGATGGTACGAATTTTTTTTATTTACCTAATTGAAAATAGTGTCTCTCACGTGAGAATAAAATGACGGGAATACATAAAGGGTTAACAAATCCCTATTTCACACCCACAGTCAAAACCTAATTGAGTAATTGTCATCTCCAAATAGAAATAAAGTTTTCATGCGGGAATAAATATATTTTGATTAATTAAAACTTTTTGCAATGGTTGAAATTTTTTATTTTGGAAACCATCTCCGTTATCCTACAACATCTTTTATATTGTTACATGGTTAATCCACGTTTAAGTGATTAATTTTAATAATAAAAAAATATTGAAACCAGAAAAAAGGTACTCCCTCCATCCCACAATAATTTGCACACTTTCTTTATTTGGACGTCCGTACACAAATTGCACACTACTAAAAAAGAAAATATTGATTTACGTGCGCACTCACAAACATATACACATATTTATCCATATGTCACTACTTTATATATAAAACACATTTTCCTTAAAAAAATGTGGCACCCTACAGGACGAAGGGAGTAATTAAAATAACGAAATGAGAAAATCTATTATTAAAATAATTTTATGCCACTATATATTTCAACCCTCTAAAATCAAATATTAGTTTCAACTCAAATTAATCCAAATAAGATTTTATTTTTTAACAAAGGAAAAATAGTTCTCTAACATAATTTAACAAACTTATTATATAATATAAATTATCTAAACATTTTTAATAAATATATATTAATAAAAAGATGACTATAGCTACCTCCACATAATTTTGTTTCAATAATATTCTAAAGTTATATCAAAATTAATTTCAGTTAGAATAATTTCAAATGAAATTCTTATTATTGATAGAATTTGTATTTCTTAATGTAAGAATTGAGAATGTGTTACATAGTTTTATCAATTCATTTATTGCCATTAAATAAGTTAACTCATAAAAAAAAAAATTATGTCTACATTGTTTCATAGTTATATTCTTTACTGCTTAAATATTTATGTGCACTTGGGTGTATACCATACACTTAACTTTAATTTTGATTTTAGTTTAATTTTTTTTGAAAACACACAGTTACATGCCACACTGTATTTTTTGGCAACTGAAGTATTACTGACTTATTTCCTCGGGTATTAGTAAATTGTTGTTTGGGTATTGCTAAGTTATTCTTCAGGTATTAGTCAATTATTTTTCGGGTATATGATAAGTTGTTCTTGCAGTATAACTTATTAATGTTTGGGGTATTATTGAATATAGTATGACGTATTACTCAGTTTTTCTTCAAGTATTGCTAAGTTGTTCTTTTAATATCAATCAATTGTTCCTCACGTATTGTTAGGTTGTTCTTACAATATACTCCCTCCGTCCCAGACCAATTTGCACACTTTTCATTTTGGGTTGTCCCAAACCAATTTGCACACTACTTAAAAGGGAAACATCGATTTGCATGCACACTCACAAAACTTTCCACACACTTACCCATACACTACTACTTTATTTAAAAAAAATATTTTCCTTAACCGTGTGTCATTCCAGGGGTGCAAATGCCCCTGGGACGGAGGGAGTAACTTATTAATGCGTGGATAGTGTGGGGCATATCCTCAGTTGTTCTTCGGTATATTACTCAAAAGTGTTTCTCCTGTGCACAAGGGTGCATGGTATGCACCCTTAATTTTTGACTATTTCCAATCCAATTTCATTTTTGCCAAAAATTTCATAAACATACATATACATACGTTCCAGAACATGAGAATCATTCAATTTGAAAGATATACTAATTAAAATTAATATTATATTATATATCCTACTTAATTTCGGCACAATCAAATTATTATATTATATTATTATATTATATTATATTAATTAAGATATACTAATTAAGATTAATATTATATTATATTATATTATTTAAAATATTTAAAATAGTGAATAGATGCAATGGGACAATCAAATGACAACTTTGACAAAAGACTCATGCATAATGCAATCAACCTAAACAATGTTTAATACCAAAAAAATATTTATAATATTGAAAGAATAATTTATAAATAAATAATTAATAAACGAGTAATACTCAAAAAAAATTTATAATACCTAAAGAACAACTTATAATACTCAATAAATAATTTATAATACTCAATGAACAATTTATAAATGAATAAACCCAAATAATAATTTATAATACCTAAAGAACAAATTATAATACTCAAAGAACAGTATATAATACTCAAATAATAATTTATATTATCCAAAGAATAATTTATAAATGAAAATTTAATAAATAAATCGAGTAATACTTGTTGTGGTACGATTATTACTATGGGCCCAAGCCCATAAATGATCGAATGAGGCACAAACCCAATATGGTAGTACAAGCACGGGCAAGACAAGCAAGGTCCATGCCTACGTGCACGAGCAAGTTGAGCCCCTACGTGCACGAGCAAGTCGAGCACCTACATGCACGAGCAAGTCGAGCACCAACAGGCACGAGCAAGTCGAGCACCTACGGGCACGAGCAAGTCGAGCACCTACATGCACGAGTAAGTTGAGCACCTACGTGCACGAGCAAGTCGAGCACCTACGGGCTCGTGCAAGCTCATAGTCAACTCTTACAGAGTAATTATAGCTATTATGCATAATTTATGGCATAATTAATGTCATTCAATTCCCACACAAAGAAACTACCATTTATGGAGAGAAGACTTCCTGTAATAACATTTGTAACGGTCTAGTTGACCAACGTAGCATAATAGGTGCACGTACCATAATTAAGATCGTCTATAAATGTGGCCTTAGAGTCATCATTCTAAAGATCCACGAATTTGTCTAATACAAAGACTATATTTAAGTCCTAACTCTTGCAAGATTGAACCCGTGAAAGGTAAAAGTACTCTATTTTCTAACATTCAAGTAGTGTGCAAATTGTTTTATTTCATATTTAATAATGTATTCTGTCATAATATTGTGTTCTATTTTGAGCTATCTTATTGAAATCTTATCAAATTATTGGGAAAAAAAAGTAAGTTTTCAATCTAAGATCTTAAGTTGGTCAAGTTCGTCGTCATGTGACTCATGTCCCTTAAAAATAGGATTTGGGGATGCCCTACCAGTTCACGGTCGAGTACTATATACCATAGTCGATGAGACTCATTCGAGTTTTTGTCTTTTTTAAATTTTAATAATAGAGCCATAAAATAAACAAATAACATAGAAAACTAGCGGATTTGAATCCTCTTCATTTCCTCGTATAAATTTCCCCTAAAATTAGGAGAGAGATAGACACATTATATGAACAACACTCATTATCATGAGTCCAATAAAATTATATTTTTTATTAATTATTTCAGTTTTATATCTATCTATCTTCGAAATTTACATATAATTTATATATAGGGGTCAGTCAATGCGTCAAAACTAATACTCCCTCTGTCCACCAAATATATATATGCATCTTTCTTTGCACGTAGTTTGATATGTCGGAGGATATTTAGGGGTATTGTGAGGTTCGTTTATGAATAAAGATCATATTTTTGAAAACTACATCATCTGCACTTTAAAAAAATATGATATTTATTTATAAATGGACCTCACAATACTCTCAAATATCTTTCAACATATTACCTTAAATCACGTACAAAGAAAAGTGCGTATATTTGGTGGATAGAAAGAGTAAAAAACTACTGGTAAAAATCCCTATCTAATTAGTTAATGCATCAGGTCACATGAATGTATAGGGGTTAAAGAAATAAATGGATTTTCTTATTCAAAAGATTGAACCTTGTGATTTTATGGGGTAACACATTTATTTTTTAACTAACTGAGACGGCTGACGGCCCGACAAAGCAAGCAAACCAGGTGAATTTAAGAAGAATAACCAATATATGTATAATTAAACATGCTAATAGGTATTATTTCATCTGCTAAAATGTATTCATTCTTTCAAATTTTACTTACCATTATACTTTTCATTTTAGTCCATCCAATTGATCTTATTTTCTAAAAGATAATAGTTTATTTTACTTTCTTAAAATTCGTGTAAAGTTAATGAAATTGTACTAGATAGTAAAATTGAATTGAGAGAGTACTATTTCTATAAAATAGTCTTTACGTGAATTTGATTCACATATCTAATAGTGAGAAATTTAGCTTATCTAAAAACTCAAACTTGTAGTATAATACAAAATTAATTCATCTAAAATCTCAAGCTTGTTTCAAGCTACTCCATGAGAATAGGAATAAAAATCTCCTTTTTCCCTATCGAATATGTTGATGAATGCTCGTTTTTCATGGCAGTGTTATGCTCTAATTTAAAAAAGAAAATTATTAGTTGTGGCAAAGAAAGGATTAAGAGATTATTATAAAGAGATAATTAATAAAATTAGATAGTGCTTATCTTTAATTTATTCTTATTAATTACGGTAACTATCATATATTATTAATTACTTGATGAATTATAAATTTCCTTATGCTTTTGGGCACAAATACAACAGGGGATGTGATGGAAAGACATATATACATATTTACCCATATGTCAATATTTTATATATAAAAATATATTTTCTTTAAAAAATGTGTCATCCCGTAGGGTGCAAATTCCTACGGGACAGAGGGAGTATTTTTTTAAAAAAAGTTTGACTTTTAGAGAAATCATTATTTTTTAAGGTGTAGTAATACACATTTTGCCTTAGAGTAACATGCATATATTCATGTAGTATACATTTAAAGACTGTCGAGATATAATAACACATGTAAGATATTATTATATTAACAACATATTATCAACATAAAAATCAATAAAAAAAATAAATTAAGAAACACATATTTATTCTTGTAAAAATACATATTATCTTTATAGTACTTTAAAAGTACAAATTTTAATTTTTTAAAGATGTAGTAACACACATTTTGTCCTACACATATGTTCATGTAGTATACATTCTGAGACTGCTGAGATATAATAACACATATAAGGTATTATTACATTAATAACATATTATCAACATAAAATCAATAAAAAAATTAAAAAATAAATTAAGAAACATATATTTGTTCATGTAAAAATACATATTATCCTTATAGTTACTTTAAAAGTACAAAAAAAAAAAAAATAAGATGTAATAACACACATATATTCATGTTGTATATATTTTGGGACTGCCGAGATAGTAACACATGTAAAGTATTATTTTTATAGTTACCTTAAAAGTATAAAATTTTAATTTTTTAAGATGTACATTTTAGAACTGTCGAGATTTTTTTTTGAAATTTTAATTTGACCCGGTAAGGATACACGGAATTTTAATTGGGTATATTGTAGGGGTATGGTTTGGTGAAATATTGTGTATTAGACTTTGTGTGCCAACATTTTATAGTAAAACAAACGAAAATGACAAAATGAAAATTTTATTAAGTGTAAATTTATACACGAAAATCAGAAGATCCAAGTCCAGCGCCATTAGCATAAGGCGCACAAGGAGTTTCCACGTTTGCCAAAATTGTCAAGTGATGAGGCGTTTTCCACACCCCCTACCCACCACCTACCCCCACCCCACCCCACCTCTCCTATAAATGAGCAACCCTACGTCTAGGGTTTTCACTATACTCTAAAATCATCATTATATATACACTCTCTCCCTCTCTCTTTCTCTCTCTGAGGAAGAACAAATCAGGGTTTTCTTTCTCTTTTGTGTGTGTGAGAAGATACATACACGCATATATATATATATACACACAGATCCAGAGAGAGATGAAGAATGAGGGTTTGTGGGGGATGTTGGCTGGCTCGATGCAACCACGGTTAATGATTTCTTTCTTAATTTTATCAAATTAAATAGAAAACGAACGTGAAGGCATCGGACCAGGCTTCATTCCTCTCAAATCCCCTTGTTCTCCTCTTTCTTTCTAATTATTAGGGTTAATTAATTAATGTTGCCTTTTAATTTGTGTTTTGTGCAGCCATACCAAGATCTAATCAATCCTCAGCTAGGATTATGTATGTATATAATTTCTTTAATTTCCCTCAATATTTCACCTATATATATGATTTTTTTATTTGTTGTTTTAATTTTAATTTAATTTACACAAGATAGATAGGGCTGCATATATTCTTTTCTCTCTCTCTCTCACATAAACACACACAGAAGAGAGAGAGAGAGAAGGAGAGGACTCAGACAGACACAGTGACACCCAGAAAACACGGATGTGGAGTGGTCAGATGATGAATTAAGAGAAGAAGAAGAAACAGCCCCTTTCGTGAGAATCCGTATTCTATGTGACAAGCTTTTATGTTTACCGATGCAGTCTCAACACCCTTTTTTTTTAATTACATTTTTCGAGGCATCATCATTTTCCTCTTCATTGCTTTCTACTTAATTTTATTTGTAATGAGTACTCAATCACTCACCTACCTAATAATTAAATCCTCTCTTTTTTATTTTATTTTTTTAATTAATGGTACTGAAATATTAAATTATTTTAAATCTTAAATAAATGAATGATTGTTTTCCCCAGAGCACTGGAAATCCATCCATGGCATGATCGATGCAACTAACTCGCAAGAAATTACTTTTGGCCACTTTTTTTTTCTCGGTCCGGATCTTCTGCTTCTACGGTCTCACAATTAATCAATATCAGATCATTTATATAAGTAAAATTCCTAAAAAAAATTCTATAACATATATATATATATATATACACCAAAATTAGGATAACATATTTTTTTGAAAACTGATCTTATTATAATTTATCAATTAACAAAAAATATGTATTCTTAAATTTAATAATCTTTTTAATTAAATTTATATTTAAATTTTAAATTAATAAATATATTATTTTAATTGCACT
This sequence comes from Prunella vulgaris, assembly GCA_026898435.1. NCBI lineage: Eukaryota > Viridiplantae > Streptophyta > Magnoliopsida > Lamiales > Lamiaceae > Prunella > Prunella vulgaris. Next base: position 132,052 of record JAPKLY010000046.1, read on the forward strand.
AGATAATATTATATACTATAAATTATCATAAGAGTGGTTTCCAAAAAAAATTATAATAATTTTGGTATGTATATATATGTTATAAGATATTTTTTTAGGGATTGTACTTATATAGATGATTTGATATTGACTAATTGAACACTTATCATCAATCTAAATAATGAAACACGAAAGTGATCCAGACCGCATTTTTTTACACTTTGAATGAGCAAAGTCAAGAATAATAATAATAATTAAAGAAATTTTACGTTTTCTATATAATTATATATGCTATTTAATTATAGAGGTTAAATTTAGGCTTAAAGATATATCACTAGTTACAAGAATTAAAAGAGTCACATTCCCCGGTGACTGAATCGTCGTACAAATTATTTACTTACCATTGGTTTTAGTAATATAGCCAATTAAATTATCAATTTCGCCAAATATTTTTTATAACTCAATGAACTTTTTTTTAATGATTCGATAATCGATTCAAAAACTGAATTTTATAATCCACTATATATATATGGAGCAACACTTGCGTAGAAATTTCTACGGTAAAAATTGTCAAAAATAGAAAAAGAAGGGGAGGAAGCCCAGTCGCAGGAGCCAAGCTGATATTCACTCACCCCGTATACTAACTACCGCAACCCCCGACCCCAACTTCCATGCCTATATATACTAACTACCGCAAACCCCCCACACCCAACCCCACCCCTAAACCCAGTAACTATATACTAATTCTAACTTTTTCACCCCACGCCAACAGGCCTTTACTTTTTTTTAATTATTGTCTTGATTAAAATATATATTTAATATTATATTATAAATAAATATTTATGCATATAGTAACACATGTTTGATTTTATAATAACACATATTTACTCTAATAGTAACACACATTTGTCTTCCAGTTTGTGTTACTATATAAGCAAATATGTGTTACTGTAAGATAAAATATATTTTTATGAGAATAAATATGTGTTTTCTAATTTATTCGTCATCCCTTTAAATCGAGGTATATTATTTCATATAATAAATATGTTATTATATGAAAAAAAATATTTATTTCTATAAAAATAAATAAATATTTGTGAATAATTATTATTTATTCTTATAGTAACACACATTTTGCTCTTAGATTATATAAAAAATTATCTATTCTATAAAAATAAATGGATATATATAAAATAACAATATTTTATAGGATAGTAACACATATTTGCTCTAATAGTAACACACATTTGTCTCCCAATTTATGTTACTATATGAATAAATATTTGTTACTATATGGGCAAAATATAATTTTATGAGAATAAATATGTGTTTCTTAATTTATTCATCATCCTTTTATATCTAGGTATATTGTTTCATTTAATACATATGTTATTATATTGAAAAAATAATTGTTTCTATAAAAATAAATATATATTTGTGAATAATCAATATTTGATCTTATAGTACCACACATTTTGCTCTTGCATTATGTAAAAAATTATTTATTCTATAAAAACAAATAAATGTATGTAAAATAACTACATTTTATAAAATAGTAACACAAATTTGCCCATATAGTAACACAAATTGGGAGACAAATATGTGTTACTATTAGAGCAAATTTGTGTTACTATATGGACAAAATATATTTTTGTGAGAATAGTTATGTGGTTCTTAATTTATTAATTATTCCTTTAAACTATGTATATTGTTTCATGTAATACATATGTTATTATATGAAAAAATAATTATTTCTATAAAAATAAATAAATATTTGTGAATAAACAATATTTATTCTTATAGTAACACACATTTTGCTCTTGCATTATGTGAAAAATTATTTATTCTATAAAAACAAATGAATATATGTAAAATAACAATATTTTATAAGATAGTAACACATATTTGCTCTAATAGTAACACACATTTGTCTCCCAATTTGTGTTACTATATGGATAAATGTGTGTTACTATATGGACAAAGTATATTTTTATGAGAATAATTATGTGCTTATTAATTTATTAACTATTCCTTTAAATCTGTGTATATTATTTCATGTAATACATATGTTATTATATGAAAAAAATAATTATTTCAATAAAAATAAATAAATATTTATGAATAATCAATATTTATTCTTATAGTAACACCTATTTTGCTCTTGCATTATGTGAAAAATTATTTATTCTATAAAAACAAATTAATATATGTAAAATAACAATATTTTATAAGATAGTAACACATATTTGCTCTAATAGTAACACACATTTGTCTCTCAATTTATGTTACTATATGAGCAAATGTGTGTTACTATATGAGCAAAATATATTTTTATGATAATGAATATGTGTTTATTATTTTATTCATTATACTTTAAATATATGTATATTGTTTCATGTAATAAATATTTTATTATATTAAAAAATTATTTCTATAAAAATAAATAAATATTTATGAATAATCAATATTTATTCTTAAAGTAACATACATTTTGTTTTTGCATTATATGAAAAATTATTTACTCTATAAAATAAATAAATGTTTGTAAAATAATAACATTTTATAAGATAGTAACATACATTTGCTTTAATAGTAACATATATTTGTTCTTCAGTCTATGTTACTATATAGACAAATGTATGCTACTATATAGATAAATGTGTATTACTATACTAATATAATTTGAGAGCAAGCTTTAAATTTATTATATAATATTATTTAATTTATTTTTAGATTTACAATCATTAAAAAATAATAATATGTTAAAAAGCAAATATTAATTGGGCTTGGGCCTAAACCTATTTTGGGGGGTGTGAGGGAGGGGAAGAGAATTAACTGAACATTACCTGGACATGGCATAGGCATGCGCGTGTGGCTGGAGTGGTGTGGGCGCGTGGAGTTTTTTTTTTTTTAATCTATTTTTAGAAATTTCTATGCTTCTGGAAGCGTAAAAATTTGTATATGAGTTTTTGTCATATATATATATGTACCTGGCTACCTGCCAACATGCTAGATAGTTTATGTATAGAGGGTAGATATATATATATGTTTTTTATATGCTAATGTGCATACTCAACAATTAATACACTCTCTAATAATTTAATTTTAATAACCTAAATATATTCAAATTTTACATTGATTTTATCATAATATATTGACCATCATGTCAATGTCGGAATGCATTTTGATTTGTATTGAAGGACGTGATGGAAAGTAACAATTCAATAATAATAATAATAATAATAATAATAATAATAATAATAATAATAATAATAATAATAATTAATTAATTAATTAAACAGGCCAGCCAGGTTGACATATAGTATACGAATACCGAGTAGTGAAAAATTGTAACTGCAGCGAGAGGAAAAGTATTAAATGCATTGCTGCATTAAAATCATTTGGAGGAATCTCCATCAGAAATTTGTGACGGAATTTAATGTCATTTTGGTGAGGAGATGAAAGGCATTCAATTTACACACTCAACATATATCAAATCTTTGGGAGCATCTATTTAATGCCAAAACCCCCAATTTCCTCGCCTAAATAATTAATACTCTTCAAAAAAAAAAATACTGAATTTAATTGAATTCAAGAAAAAGTCGAGCATCATCTGTTGGTTGGAGATGCGTAACTAATGATTATACATAACAGTGATAGTGATTAATAGAGTGTACGAAGACTTGGTGTACTAACTACTAATCACTAACATTTACCGATAAAAAAAATTAATTATATATGGTGCGCACGTAATTAATAGATTGTCTTCTGGTATTTTGTTGGCTCCCACTAACCATATATATATATATATATGGTTGATTATATTGTTGGTGTAATAATAAGGCAACAAACGTGCAACATTTTGAGTTTCCTCCAGAAAATCAAATATCATAACGGCTGCCATGTAACAATAACAAGGTCTTGGAATTTGTAAAAACAAGTATTCCAAAGTCAATGAAAGTTACTCTTACATAGGTTCTATTTGCAACAGCTTCCAAAGGATGAAAACTTTGCAACCTATCCAAATGGGCCTTCCTTGCCCAACTTACGTTCAAGCTCCAATTAGAGTACGTGGTGTGGAATCACTTTTTCATAAAAAGCATCTTCCTCGTATATTTTGTATTTTAAAAGTGATCGATTTCCTCGATTTTTTAAAGCATGTTTGCAAACTCTAAAAAAAAAAATATAAGTTTTTTTTTTTTTTCTGTGAAGAAAAAAAGCTCTTAAAATATATTTTCAACCACTATTTTAAGTGATTATTACTTATTTTGGTCAAGCAATAACTTTTAACTTTTAGCTTCTATTTAAACACTTCTACATATTTTTCAAAAAAAATTATTTAATATCCTTTTTAAAAACACTTCTTTTACAAACACATTTTTCTTAATATTTTTTAAAATCACTTAATTTTAAAGCACTCCTTATTTTTCATTTTGCTACAAAAATTACTTAATATCACTTTTTTAATTCTATTAGAGATTGCAAACATGCACTTAGTATCTGTTTTCAATCACAACTAAGCAGTGAGAATTTTTTTTTAAAAAGAAAAAAAAAAGTTGTTTCTTACAATCTTACCAACTTAAAAAAAAAGCTTCTACACTTTTTTTAAAAAAATTGAAGACAGAGCCGTGATTGAAAACATGGCTATAACGTCGTGATGTCAATAATTGTTCGGTCGGTTTAATGTTTTTAGTGTCAAAATATCTCTTGGGGAAATATCGCTATATATAAATGCAACTATTCACATTTTATCTGATGCATAATTTTACTCAAAATGATATTATAGTTAGAATGGTTAAAATGGATCGTCATATCCGTTAGGTCATGTCGAGAATTTCTCGATTTTTAAGGATATTGTAGGCCTTAAAATTGTAGGTTCGGAAAGATGTAGGTCAATAGGCCCAACTTGATTGACCCGACTTGGTTAGACTTGACACAATTTATGCACCGACATGGTAGATTTTTCTTGTAAAACCTTTCGACGTTCTTATATATGATACTTCTCTCTTTATCTTTTATACTACTTTCAATAAATAAATTTATTTGTGTATATATAATTGAAGAGTATTTGTATCTTTATAAGAACCTTCTCGGAAGATATTTAAAAAAAAACTATCCAAAATCAATTAATTAATACTATATATTTAAAAAAATGAACTTGGTACGACGGACACTGACTTATTTAATTTGAAGTGTGCGTGTTTATTATAGATTTAAATCCGACTTATTAGAGCATTGTTGGATTATTGTTGTTTAATTTTATTTTTTTTGGAATTTGAGTTTATTAACTACTGTTGGATTTTTTTTAATTTATATTGATAAATCTGAATTTATTAATGTTTAAATTTTATTTAGAAATTTAAATTTAAATTTAATTATTGAATTATTATTGACAAATTAAATAAAATTTAATTACTATATAA
>JAPKLY010000046.1:137463-149485 GCA_026898435.1 Prunella vulgaris
TGTCTTTGTTGTTTCAGCATTCTTTTAGACAATAATTCTCTGAATTCCCAACAAGTTATGTGTTGATATATTTTTACGGAATCAATCTAAAGTTAACCCTCAATCATGTATTGATAATTGATTTGATGCAATACTAAATAAATACATTCGAGTATAATTCATATACACAAGATAGGACTCCAAATAATTATGGGTGATATACATATAGGTTCAAAAAAATCACTATATTTATAAATAGGTGCACAACATTTGAACAGAAATATATTTTTTTTCTGTACAGAACCTATTTGTAAATATAGTGACTTTTTTGAACCTATATGTAAATCATTCAATAATTATATTTAGATGTAAAATATATTTCATCAGGCTGGCGAACTAAAAGTACAAAAACTTACTCTTCAATTGGTACAATAAAATACACCCTATGTATGTATGTATACCCATTGTGGCTGTACAAAATCATCATCATTCAAAAAGATATCAATATGTACAATTGTACATCAAGAATTTGCGTAAAAAGATGCAACATTAAGCCAAAAGATGTAAACATATATAGGAGCTCGTCAAACGATACAAAGAAACCTTAAATACAACAAACAATTATGAAATGACTCTCCCTCAGTCATGGTTGAAGGGGAAAAATCTTCTCCAAGAAGGTTATGAAACGTTTTGAATAAACCGATGGCTCCGTAACAGAAATTGAGAGAGGATCAAACTTCATAGATTTACATGCATGTTCTATTTTCTTTCTCATGTTGTATCCCTGTAATATATCAATAATGCCAAGGTAGAGAACAACATCATAAACCTCAAAAAGTTCAATTTCACCCGAGTTCGTCTCTGCCCCCATAATTTTGTGATTTGCCTGAGCTGGCATGTTTACTCCTAGTTGCACCCTTAACCTGAAATTTGCAGCTAGCTACGTAAGGCAAGTTAATATGCATTTATGGGATGATGTAAAAACCCGGGTGCATTGGTCAATTATCAAAGCTTTTAGCAACTTTCATAATTCACCAACTAGAAACTGCAGGGTAACAGAAAAGTTGTATAAAATGTATTCACCTGCCAGTACCAGGAAGAAGAAGATCAGCTTCTTTATTACCAATAGAGTATGCTTTCAATGTATTTCCTCGGATATGAGGACCTGGTGTAATGCTCACCGAGTCAGGCTCATGGGTTACTAGGAGCAAACCTTTAGGAGGTATCAATAACTCTCCTTGAGAGGTTGTTACACCTATAAGAAGCAACACAAATTAATGAAACTGATATTCGAAATAAGTAATTTAATACGTCTTTATGAAGAAGGGAAAGTAAGATAGCAGAAATAAGAAAAAAGTACAACGAGTTGCATTATAGGTAAGCTGAACATTTAAGAACAAACTTCCTTTAACATAAAGGTATAGTTAAAGGGTAAATCACGGTAAATATTAACGGTGATTATGTCAAAATATATGGATGTCAGCATGTTTATTATTGACATAAAGTAAGTGTAAATATGAGTAGATACTATATAGAGCCAGACACAATAATTGGCCCAAATTTTATCCTCACAAGAAGCTATACCTACCATCAATAGAAGCATTAATATTCTCAGCCATGTGCAGTGAATCAGGGAGATCTGTTAGAGATCTTAAATGTTCAGGAGCTCTAAAGTGCAAACCCAAGAGAAGGCTATAATCTATGATTTGTTGAGAATCCAAGAATGCAGAATCTAGAGACAGTTGCCTGCAACAATAGATTAAGAGAAGAATTGTTAAGACATCGGAATGTGCTTTTAACGCAACAAGCAGAAAAGTAATCTCGAGCCCAAACAAGTATAGCTATTCAGTATTTTGTAGAGGACAACTATTAAGATATTTAAAGATTTATGTTCAATTGGATATCTATATGGGCTAAATTTTGTATAATCCTTGCTAAAGTGATCCAGGGGAGATGGTTTCTTTTCTTCTCCACTGCGGATACTAGACATACAACAAAAATTGAAAAAGGACAATACGACTCGGGAAAGTTGAATAACTAATGCTCATCATTCACAAATAACAAGTCAAAAGATAAAACAATAGTAATCTTGTTTAATTATTTGGAGAAGAGTACTTAAAATACGATGATCTGCTTTCCACTTTCATTCATTGCTGGTCTGATAACATGATATCCTCTATGTGAACAATTTTCTGTTCTAACTTTTCTTGGTGATTTTTCTTCTCCAGATAAGAAGAATTAGATCAAGAAAGATTCGAGGAAGGCCAACTGACAGGTTCTCAATCTTTTCAAAATTAAAACCATCTAATGGGCAACAAGTAAGCATAAACAACCAATGAACACCAAAGTTGAGTTTCAACCTTGTAGTTGAGGTAAATACTATCATGAAAAGTACTACTACTTTTAGATGAAACAAGAAGCATATATTTGCTGCAGCAGTATTAAATGAGAGACTGAATATAAATTTTGTTTAGGCATAATAGTTGGATATGTTACTTAGAAACATTTAAGGAGTAAAAGACATTACGTAAGAAGCACCTTAAACTGGATGGCTTAAGGGATTATGGAAATGAACTAAAACTAATGGAAGTGTCAACATTCATTGCATCATATCATAATCTAGCATGCTCATTTTTTATGCCATTAACATGCAATTGATTCTCATCCCTATTTCATATAGTGAAAGGCATTAACTTACAATAGACTTATGCAATTGTATATTTCATAAACTGAGAAAATATTTCATTTCCATGATAAAATTTTAATTTATATTTCAATTTTTAATTACTAGAAAAGTTTGAAACATATTTACTGTAGATCTCTGCAGTCTTCATAATGATTGGGACTACTAAACTTGAAGCTAAAGAGTCCCAGAAAAGAAGTCTTTTGTTAATTATATTGTTACATATGCTTATAAGTAATCAATTGGCATGTAAGAACCCCATCAAGCAAGTGCTTGCACACGATTATGCTAGAGGCTTACAGTGGTACGCATTTATAATTCTTTCCCCTGCAATGCAATTACACTTCTATTTTTTATGGAAAACAAAATTTCAGTAACCAGTAATGCAGATAATGAATCCCTTGATGCCCTTACATTGAAATATAATATAAATAAATTTTAATAGTAATATGGGAAGAAATTTTACCGAGGAATACTGGCTACTCTTCCATTAGCATTAAAAAAAAGTGCCTCTGGGGTGTTTAGTTGGGACTTGGAAAAGATAGAGATAAGGATTGAGAAAACTAGGAACCATCCATTCCTTAGTTATTTGAGTGGTATGCCATTCATTCCATAAACCAAAGACAAACTAAATTATTATCATACTTTTTCTTAAAAAAATTAATTAATTATATACTCCCTCCGTCCCAGAGCAATTTGCAAGGGAGGAGGGGCACACAAATTAAGAAGAAAATAGAATAAAGTAAAAAAAAAAAGTGTTTTGAAGGTTAATTTGGTAAAATTTTATGTAAAAAGTGAAAAAGTTAATTGGATTGAGTGTAATGTGGGCCCAAAAAGTGAAAAAGTAAGGGCATTTTGTGTAAATATGTAGATATTGTGAGGGTAAAGTTTATAAAAAGATTTTCTTTTTTGGGTCTGCAAGTTCCTTTGGGACGTCCCGAAAAGGAAAACTTGCAAGTTCCTCTGGGACGGAGGGAGTATGATTTAGACAAGAAGTTGACACCGTAATGTACCTTTCTGATTACAATCAAGGCATCTAAAAATACAACAGATATGCGATTTGGGCTGGGTTTAACTACTTTCACAGCATAAGTAGGTAGCATCCACAGGACAAATGCCAAAACTGAGATAAAATATACAGGGAAGCAGGTGTAGGTGGCACTTTAATAAACCAAAAAAAATTGAATATTTTTTATTCAGTGGAGATTCAACATCCAATGGTTCCCATAGAAAAATTTCCGAACACCCAAGCAACGGGGGCAAACTTGCATGTATAGTACTAAATTACTAACCAGTAAATTCTGTCTGTTAGAACACATGTGGAACAACAAAATTAATCCACAACAAGCCTTCTAAATTAACCATGAAAGCTAGTCATATACTTTCCTATTAGAACTTCCTAGCATAGAGCATGTAGCATGTCTCAGAATCCATTTATCGACTAGAATAATGAACTTACTGAAAAAAAAAATTAGTTGTGAGTCGGGAAATCACCTAAAAAGTGACTCATGCAGTGATCTGTCCATTTGAAACTCATATGTCAAATCAAGATCTTTCAATGTAGTTGTATCACTAATCTTATCTTTATCAGTAAATCTGCCTTGGGTTGAGCCCTTCAAATCAAAACGACGATGTATTCTTAATTCAGAAAAGAACATATTCCCCATGACGACAAAGCGGACCTGTAAATAGAAGTAGTAATCACCATTCTAATAAAAAGTAATACGTTACATGATAAATTCAGATATTCATTCTAAGAGAAAAAGTAAACCTTGTAAGCATTCTAAAGAACAGAAGTAATCTAGCAAGAAACTGGACTGGACTCATGAACGATGAACTACCTTTCTTCCATGTCCCAATGCTATCCGGTGCACCCCAAAAAACTTCGTAATAAGGGTGTTGTCATAAGCTTGTACATGATTGTAATAGTGAGGCAGCATCTTTAGCAACATCTGAGCAACATTAAGAATAAGTAATATCAATTGATTTTCCAACAAGAAATCGTTGAGCAACATAATCAAAAGTACAAGTTTAAATAGAAAACTTCAGTTGACTATAACTAATTGTTCATAGAGATCATAAATTTTTTATGCAGTTTGCAGGATATAGAAGAATGAACTAAACAGTTAACAAAAAATTCAGTTTCACTTCCTCAGGTTATGCATGATTCGCATAATAATACTGCAAAACTGTAGGTATTTCCACAACCATAAATTTATGTGGCCAAACCAAATTCATTAACTAAAAGCATGTCATTGATCTTTTTATGTGGAATACATGTCCAAGGAAAATAAATTGACTAGAACCAGTGTATCATGAGGTAGATTTATTAAATCGTTTCCAGTGTCAAGACAATAAACAATATCTCTAGACTCTTACTGTCTGTCCACCCCTTTTTGTCAAGGATATGGCATTACTATATGACATGACAATACTTTCAAACACCTACGAGGTCATTCTCTGTTAGTGAGTGTATGCAAAAGTTTGTGTCTAGAGAAAAACACATTGAGATGCAAAATGCAACTAAAATGAAGTGATATAGATATCGATGCTATTCATTGTTATAATGAAATACACTAACATCATCCCTGTATATACAACACATACGACAAATAGAGCCACACAAAGTGGATACATTCCCATACCTTCAGCTCATATTTTTTAAGTGTCTTGATTACGAATCTATCATCTTGAGAAAGATAAAAAATGCTTCCACTTTTTCCTGGGGAAGGAAGCTCCCTCAGACCATCATCACCACAGATAGACATCATATAGTCTGCAGCATTTAACTTGAACAACTCTCTCAGATTCCTGAAAGGAGACCCAACAAAGACATGAAAAGTTGCTCTAAACTACACTAAATTAAAAATGCAGGACATACATGCCGCAGCTCAAGCATTTACCACTAGAGGTCTTAAATTGATGTAAAGCTCATACAAAATAGCAGAGGAAGTGTGTAAACAGCAAAACAGTCTATGAAGACTTCATATACTTAAAGGAAAAGCCAGGCAAAGCACCAAAAATATATATATATATATATATATATGAATTGATTCCTTGATTTGGTTCATTCTGTTGTGATTAATTTTATTTCTTCAACAGGTGAGGGAGAAGGGTAAGATATTTAATATAAGGCATTTATGCTTTGTGGAAAGTTGAAGAGGAAAACAAAGGAAGGGAAATGGAGAATAGTACATTATGAGTTATAGTTATAGCTCAAGGTTCAAGGATAAGGACTTTAGTCAAATTCAACTTAGAGTAGAATTTTTTTGCCAGCTCAGCAGAACATAAGAGAGGGATGACGATCTGGAGTAAATATAGGAATACATTTCCATGTCCAATTCCTGAATATATGGAAAAACGAAAGCTGCTAGGTAGGGGCAGAAATAAGCTAAATACATCTTTTGTGTTGGACGCAACTGTCACAAAATAAGCTAAAAACATCTTGTGTGTTGGAAACTGATATGCATTATTACTTAGAAGAAGAATCATGCAAGTCTAGGAAGCATTCCATATTCTCCATGACTGCTGAAATGAGCAAGACCCTTGCATAACCTTCTACCTTCTAGGTTATCATTTGTTCTTGTTCTGAAGGCTTATGTGTTTCCATCTCAGAATACAGTGTATACATATGAAACAGTCGAAAACAAACTTAATAAATTACCAGACTCGTTCTTACTACTGAGACGAGGGGTCTCATTATAAATGTTCAGTTTTACATTACAGCAAGTGCATATGATCCTTCTAATTCCATTTTAGTAGAATTAACAGAACTTGAAGGGGTCTAAGAACTGTGTCCGAACTCTCTCCAAGCTATATTCTCGTGGTGTATGCAAGCAGCTTCAGATAAATTGTCCACAATTAACACAGAAATGGCTGTAACCTCATAAAGGACAAATTTCTCGTCGTACAAATTCAAACATGCAGTTATTCATAATATGAAGTAGCAAGATTTTTAATTTATCTCCTAAGAATTGTTTCAGAATATAAAATGATTGATCATTAGGAAGAAGAAGACATATCCCCAGTGATTGGCTGTTCGTATTGATTATGTTTAAATTAGTATTGAATAGTATTAATTTATTCAATTTCCTTTTATGCTTGTTGGGTAACGGTCATTGACCGAGTGATTGGCTGTTCATATTGATTATGTTTAAATTAGTATTGAATAGTATTAATTTATTCAATTTCCTTTTATGCTTGTTGGGTAACTGTCATTGACCGAGTAATTGTAGGGACTATTTATCCTGGGAATTTGTCATAATTGGTATGAAAAACTTATCTATTCAGCGGTGGCATGTGGTAAGGTTTTCCTTGTGGACTCTCTCTTGGGAGTATTGTTTTGTTACAATTGATCTCACTTAGTGATTAGAGTGCTCTATCAATTGGTCCGACCTACCACCTCTTTCACCATGACACATAGCACGTACGAGAAAGAGACGCTCGAATCAGTGGAAAATTGCTAACCAAATTGCAGTTAGCCATGGCCAATCAAGCCGCCTCGCACCAGGAACTTCGTGTGGCGCACGCAGAAGTGGGAGCGGACCAATTGGAGATTTTCAACCAATTGAAGGCGCTCACCGCTGCGGTACAGGGCCGGCCCGCAGACGTTGTGTCCTCTGCAGGCCCCCCGAACCACGCTTGACTGCCAGCAACACTCAACAACATACTTCACTCCTGGCTGCCCCAACCTTCTCACAATCCATAGGGCCTTCCTTGGGCGCTATTCCATCATTGACACCCGCGAACCAAACATCACAGGTCTTGAATGCATCACTCATGCTGATCCCAAGGTTGGTTCTCGACCCTACTACAGAGCTCCCAAAGATGGGATGTTCACTCTTTGATGGCAGCGATCCGATGGCATGGCTCTCTCAAGAGAATCTATTTTCGTTGTCCCACCATACTCCGGTGGATGATCGGATTCAACTCACCCTTATTGCCAATGCCATCTACTTCAGGGCAATATTTTGGTGTCAATGGGTGCTTCTTTGGACAGTCACCCATCCAAGCACCCGATTTACGTATGATCCGGGAAAAAAGTCAGATTACGTCAGCCTTGAGGGCAAGGCTGTTTCAGGGAGGGAGGCAATTGATAGATCATTAGGAAGAAGAAGACATATCCCCAGTGATTGGCTATTCGTATTGATTATGTTTAAATTAATATTGATTAGTATTAATTTATTCAATTTCCTTTTATGCTTGTTGGGTAACTGTCATTGACCGACTAACTGTAGGGACTATTTATCCTGAGAATTTGTTATAGTTGGTATGAAAAACTTATCTATTCAGCGGCCTTTGGCTTGTGGCAAGGTTTTCCTTGTGGACTCTCTCTTGGGAGTATTGTTTTGTTACAATTGATCTCACTTAGTGATTAGAGTGTTCTATCATAAAACCACAAAGAACTTAAATCTCATACTTCTGGCGCATTGCAGAAAAAGAAATAGTTTACAAACATAAAGGAATTACTGTAGCCACCAAGCAGCTTCAGATACATTGTTTCAAAATTATCAAAATAAAGGGCGCCCTACAAGTGTTTCTGAATCCAAAATCACAAAGAACTCTAAATCACATACTCCTGGCCCATTTCAGAATATAAATAACAAAATAGTTAAAAACACAAAGGAAAGGAATTTCAAAACTCTTTTACTGAAGTTCACAGATGATACCCGATGAAGTAATAGATACCTGAAGACCATGGGGCAATAATCCTTCCAGTAAAAGTCAATAGAATAATGTGGAGGAGTCAATCGAGAACCTTTTCTTGGAAAATACATTCTTATTCTAGCTTGTTCTCCAAAATCAGATGACCTGACTTCTCGCATTGGAACTGGTGTGATCTTTCCAACAGTATACCTGTCGACTTCATATGAGATATTTGCAAAAGGTAATTCACCACCTAACTATCAAATGTACTTTTTGTAAAACATATACAGATATGAGAACTTATTATGAATACCTGATACCAAGTTGCAAGCTAAGCATCAGATAATAGCTCCTGTGGCCTTTAAAAATGTCAACACATGATTCTTTTTTAGTGTTTTTTGCAAATTTGATCCGTTGCTTACTTTTATGAGATAGTTTGGATATATTTCTAATCCTTTCTTTCATAAGGACTCCTTGCATATATTCCCTCTCATAAGCCACAGTCTTATTATCTGGATATTCAGTTTGAACATCAAGAGAACTCTGAGATATGATGCATGATCTCTCACTTGACATCAGTTCTCTCATCGAACCAGAGCGGCACAGATCATCTTCCAGGGAAGAGGTTTTACGCGAAAGTCTTCCAGAACCCCTCCTAAAGCTAGATGAAATTTTTTCAGACAGACTTCGTTTTACACTAGGCATTACAGATTCCTCTGAATAATCTGATGATATACGAGGTAGCATCCTATCTTTGTACTTTTCAAGATTAAGTTTGTTTACATGCTTATTTCCAGAAGGATAGAAAGTTCCTGGTCCATCCTTAAGCCCTTTAGACCATGTTCCAAAATAATAACTTCCATCAGAAAATCTATAGGAGCCTGATCCATGTCTCGTCCCATTTGACCAAAAGCCATCGAACAGATCTCCATTAAACCATTTCATAACTCCTCGACCAGACATTCTCCCATTTCTCCAATTGCCAATATATGTGTTACCATTACTCCACGCATACCTACCACTGCCTTCACGCACTCCCTCCTTCCAACAACCATCATAAATGTCAGAATTCGGATATTGTTTCCTTCCAATTCCATGTTGAGAATTCATCTTCCAAGAACCTCTGTATATGGACCCATCAGAACCAATAAAAGTTCCAAAACCATGATGGTAACCCCCAGAAAAATCTCCCTCATATGTAGCCTGTGAAGGCCAATATATCTTTCCTTTCCCTGTCATCTTTCCTTCTTCCCAGTCACCCTCATAAAAGGTCCCATCTAACCATGTATATTTACCTTTTCCGTGTGGAATCATTCCCTTGAAAGCACCAAGATAGACATCTCCATTTGAAAAGATCTTTTCAGAGCCCCTGTAAATGGAGGTTACTGATAAGTTGTCACTGGGTATACCACAAAAATACAAGTCTTGAGATTATAAATAACCCTCTTAATCATAAATCGTAGCAGTTTGTACCTCTCCTCGTGTTCCATGGAAGAAAGTGATCCCCAATTCTACCTGCATAATATTATAGGAAACAGCATTAAAGCAAAAAATCTGTTTGAGTAAAATAACTAAACTGTGTGATCCCTAGACGACGCAAACCCAGTTCTGAATACGAAACCGTATAACAAAATCAACGCAAGTTTAATTATCCTCTAATGTCTAGCTTTTTATAGCGATATTCTGATCATTCACGCTTTTATCATGTATTATTTGCCTCCAAGTCTATGTATGGCGCGAGAAACAATTCCAGATTAGTTCATATTAAAACTACAAAGTCAAATTTAGCCTAAATATATGATTTAAACTTTCATCAAATATTGACCAAATACTCTGTATTCCCTGAAATCCAGACACAATGGTCAGCCGAAAATGTTTTTAATGGGTCAATGTTTGGCTAATTTTGGAATAACAGTACTAGTCCCCACATTCTTCATCCACGAAAGTGATAATTGATGAATCCAAAATTGGAAAAGATACATCAAACAACACAAACCAAACACAATATTTTCATAATTAAACTACGCCTCTTTCCAAAAAAAACACTGAAATACAGTAAGTAATACAGAAAATTGAAGAAATCCGCAAAAAAGGAAAAAAAATCGAACAAACCTCTGAGAATCAAACAATGAAACGATTGGGAATCAATCAGGTGCGCATTGAATTAACACTAGAGTAGATTGTTTCCACCTTAAAACGGTCGCAATAATTAATGCATTCGAAGGAAATGGGAGTAGGAGTTCAAACGCTTGCCTGGAGAAACAGTTGAGTTATAAGTAAACTGAGCCCTAGGAAATTGCCAGCTAGCAGTAAAATTCTCTGAAACAGTTAAACTGAGCCCTAGGAAATTGCCAGCTAGCAGTAAAATTGGTCTTTTTAATGGCGTAATTATTATTATAGAGGTGTACACGTGGCGAACATGCAACTGGTGGGATCCATGATCTTTTGTTGGTAATCACGTGGACCCCACAATGAAATGGTTTGCTTGGCTGGCGTACCCATGCTAACGTGCGGTGAGTTGTACCTGATTAAAGTAACTACCACCCAAAGCATATTGGCCACTGATATTATAAAATAATAATAAAACAAAAATTAAATGATGCATTACAAAATTACCCAGTCATCGTGTTGTCCAAAAGTAATAAAATTGATACTAATTACTTCCTCCGTCCCACGGGTATTTGCACCCTTGGAATACACATGGTTTAAGAAAATTATATTTTTTAAATAAAGTAATGTTATATAGATAAATGTGTGGAAAGTTTTGTGAGTGTGCATGCAAATCGATGTTTCCCTTTTAAGTAGTGTGCAAATTGACTTGGGACAACCCAAAATAGAAAGTGTGCAAATTGGTTAGGGACGGGGGAATATAAATTAATTTTATATAAAAATATATTTTTGTGTACAAATATTATATTTTTATAGAAATATTGAAAATTAAAATATATATGTCATTTTTTTGAATTAATATTATATTTTTTCTGCACATAAGCACTGTTTTTTTCTGCACAACACCTATTTGTAAATATAGTGACTTTTTTGAACCTATATATAAATTACCCAAAAAATAAAGGTGATAGGACTATAATAAAATGTGATAATATTTTTAAGAAAAGTGACAATCACTTTTGACCAAAATATTATGATTTTAAAAAAATATAGTAACTGATATTCAGTAAAATGTGCCAATGTTTTAAAGAATAGTCCTATTCAGCTTTAACAAAAATATTCATTTTTTGTTAAAGAGTAGGTCTCTCGTGTAATATTACACGGGTGCAATATATGCCAAAAAATGAAAATTTTGAAAATTCGCGGGTCAAACGGGTCAAAGTAACAAAATTTACGAATTTTGAACGGGTCGGGTCAGATTTGGGCAATTTTCAAATTTCAGGATTTTCGCTATACTGTATGAGTGAATTTATGCTACTATAAGGTCACATGTGTACTACTATAAGAACAAATGTTGTTGTTTTACATATATTCATTTGTTTTTGTTGAAAACAAACATGTTAACACAATGTAAGATCAATATGTGTATTATTATAAGAAAAAATATACTTTTTTTCATAAATATTTATTGATTTTTATAGAAATTATTATTTTTTAAGATGTAATAGCACACATTTTGTCTTATAATAGCACACATATATTCATGTGGTATACATTCTGGAATTTCGATAAAATTAATTTTTTAAGATGTAGTAGCACACATTT
>JAPKLY010000046.1:149495-175409 GCA_026898435.1 Prunella vulgaris
TAAAATTAATTTTTTAAGATGTAGTAGCACACATTTTGTCTTACAGTAGCACACATTTTGTCTTACAGTAGCACACATATGTTCATGTGGTATACATTCTGGGAGTGGCGAGATAGTAACACATGTAAGGTATTATTACATTAGCAACATATTATCAACATAAAACTAAATAATAAAATAAAAAATAAATTAAGAAACACATATTTGTTCTTGTAAAAATACATATTATTCTTATAGTTACTTTAAAAGTACAAAAAAATAACTTTTTAAGATGTAGTAGCACACATTTTGTCTTACAGTAGAACAAATATGTTCATGTGGTATACATTCTGAAAGTGGCGAGAATTTTCCTTAAAAATTTTATTAGATCCGCAAATTTTTATTTGGGGATATTGCATGGGTCGGATTTTGTGCAATATTGCATACGAGTTTTGTGGTTGTTAAAATTTTATGAATTTTTTAAAGGGACAACTTTTAATTAATAAGTAAAATATTTTATATTGGTCTCATATCATAAGATGTCTCACACAGGACATAATCAAGTTTTGTATATCTCGTAATTTTAGAATATACTATTGATGATTATTTAAATAATATATTTAATTTTAATAGAATTAGTTACTCTCTCCTTCTCAGTTTCTCTTTCATACTTAGGTTCCGTTTGGTAGGGTGTAAAAAATTAATGTGTAGTGGTAAGATTTTAATTATAAAGTGAGAGATATGTATTAAATCTTAGTGTTTGATAATTCGTATGTAAAAATAAATTATTTTTATCTTTGTTTGATAAGGTGTAGTTGTTATGATTTAATAATTATTTTTAATGATCTAATTTTCTATTAAAGGTTTAGTGGGAGATATATGTAGGGAGTAGGGTACAAGACTTCTTTGTTTGCACACTCCTCAATTTCTAATATCATTCACTATTGAAAAAATATTTTTAATACCATGTTTTTGGTGTGATACTAGTTACTATTGTAACAGTAAAAATGGTGATAAAACTATGAATTAGAACTTTCGACTTGTGAATAGTAACGGGTCGGAGAGTTCTAATATTATCTATCAAACAACTTAGTTAAATAGTCAAACCCCCCTTATGTCACTTATTTCTCATCTATCAAATATAGCCCTATCATATTTTGAACGTCTAAATTCTTCTTTCACACTTTTAAAATATATTTTATATTAATAAAATTCAATAAAATATATTTTTTATTATTTAATAATTTATCACTTCACTAGTATAAAAAAAGTTGAGGGAGAAAGAGCGTATTTTTCAATAAATATGTACTTTCATTTAATGCCCCTACTTTATTCCAAATATAAACTTATTTAAGGAAAGAAATTATAAATTTATTTGCCTAATAAGTTGACAAGTTTTTTATTTCAGTCCACATGATTTATACTTTTTGAAATTGATCTTATAAGTTTGATAATTTTTTTGAAATTAGTCCTGAAACAGGATATAGATGGTTTCTCAGCCGATATTATCAATGTGACATTATCCTTTACATATAAAATTGATTTTCATTTAATTTAAATCAATCAGGTTTTTTCTTTAAATTTAAAACTTAAATTCGAGTTGGGTCTTAAATAAATTGGGCTTCAGGTTATTTCGTGTCGGCCCTGTCGGGCTTAATCTAACTTCATTCAAAAATCCTAATACAAAAAACTATCTCCAATAAATCTTTGAAAATCCTAATGCAATTGGAAACTGAAAATCTTACCATATATGGGTGGAGGATCCTCGTTTTTCTTTGAATCGTGAAACTTCATGCTCGTCCTTCAATAAAACTATTGTCTTCGCCTTCTTCTTTCACCAAACCTTTCGCCTTCCTCTCTCCCCAAACCACAGTTGATCGAGTTTGTGTGTAAATTGTAAGTGTAAATTGTATATTTTCTACTTAGATTAAGCCCGACCCGAAATAACCTGAAGCCCGATTTATTTAAGGCCGCTCCGAATTTAAGTTTTAAATTAAAAGAAAAAAATCTGACTGATTCAAATTAATTGGAAAACAATTTTATATGTAAAGAATAATTCCACGTTGATAATACCTGCTGAGAAACCGTCTATATCCGGTTTCAGGACTAATTTCAAAAAGTTATTAAACTTATAGGACCAATTTCAAAAATTGTAAATCATGTGGATTGAAATAAAAAACTTGCCAACTTATTGGACAAATAAATTTATAATCCCCTAAAGAAATATGTATAAGCATAAAACAGACTATCTAATATGAAGGAGAAATTAATGAGTTGATTCCATATTTCCTGATCAATTAAAAGATTTTTTAATTAGTCAAACAATTTTTTAATGTTATAATAATCTAAAATTCAACTGTTTTCATTCACTCAAATTTAAAATTGTATGAATAATATATCTAATCGAAATAATTTTCCAACAATTTTTTTAAAAAAAATTTACATTGAAAAATGCCACTCTCCTCTTCAATTATTATTTTTTGTCCATAGATAGCAGCAATAATTTAATTTTCTCATAAGCTGAAGTCACAGGGCATAACTTTTTTTTTTTTTGAAAGGAGTCACAGGGCATAAATAAATAGGAATTTATTCTGGTTCCACTTGCGATTAACAATAACCTATTATGAAAATAAGAGGCATTCGTCATTGGCTAGTCATTAACTAATCCATGAAGTTAGAGGTGGAATTGGTTGGATACTTTTTCTGGACAATAATAAAAAGTTAAAAGAAGATTACAGGACAAATGCACTCAAAGTATTTTTGGCCAATTTTATAGTTTAATAATCAGATTGGATGGTCTAAAATATGTTTTACTTCTTTTTGTGACACAATGCGACATGCTCATTGAGAATAAGTTGACCAACAAATTGCTTATTTAGATCAAGAATCAATTCTTAACCTAGTCTAATGGGCTAATATTTATCTAACTTTCATACACTTTTTCTAATTTGAAAAGTGTTCTGCAATCAAGAGTATTGCACCTCTGAATTCGAGTACACATGAATTTTATATTTTAAGTATTACTATTATATATATATATATATATATATATATATATATTATTGTTATTATCTCGATAAAAAAAGTAACACTATTTTTATAAATTTAAAAATATATTATTCTTTTTTTGTAAGTCCATAAATATCATTTCTAAAAAAAGTCCAAATATATATTGTTCTATTTTCATAAGCCCGAAAACATAGTATCATTAAAATACAACTACCACTACAAAAAAATTGGAAATTAGTGATGGATATTTTCGTCATTATATTTTGATAATCCGTCGGTAATTTATTTTATTGATGGATATATGTCTCTACTTTTTCGTCTCTATTTTCATCGTCGCTAATTTTTTGTGAAGGATTAAATCTGTCAGTAATTTATTGACAGAAAATTCATCACTATTTTTTTTTCGTCTTTAGTTTTATTTCTGGAGTCTACACTTTTTTTTTTCATTGAAAGAAATATCGGTCAAAATCTTTTTTAAATATTTATTTGTTTTTTACATTATTGACGGATTTTCTATCATTAATAAATTTTTTATTTCTTAATAATTATATTCTATATATACTGACGGATATTTATGTTATTAATTCTTTTTGAAGTTTTTTGTTTTGATTATTTTTAAAAATATCGACAGATATTTCCATCAAAAAAATATTTTTAATAATTATTTTTAATAAATATTGACGAATATATCCGTTGCTAATTTATTACAAATTTTTAATAAATTTTTTTATTTTTATATTAACTGAACAACATCAAATATTACTATTTGCTAATAAATTTTCAATTACTTACCTAATAAAACGCATTTAAACGATAAAAATACGTTCAACATCAAACACACTTAATCACTAAATCTTGTCATTGTTCAAACATGTAAGATATACGTACTCAAATTAAACTCAAACAAAATAAAACAAATTCATGCAACCATACTCATAGAAAGCTAAATTAGTCTTCATTTGATAGTCCCCAACTAGTTCGAGGTCCCTGAATGAAGCATTGACCTGGTATCGCATCTCATCTACTTCATGCATCTTAGACTCCAAAACCTGCATTTTTTCTTCAATAGCAACTTCCTTTTGCTTCACCTCTTAGAATTGTTGTTGCATCTCATCATGTGTGGCTAAACTGACATGTGAAACAGAGCTGTCAATATGAAAGGGGCGTGTTTGAGCCATGTCACCAATACCCAAAAACGTCATTTATTTATAAAAGTAGAGTCCATGAATAATTGATTCATATCAATCTTCTGGACATCAACATCATTCAAGGTTGCTTGAGTCAAATTTAATGCCTTCTCACGTACTTCTTCCTGTGAATATAATTGTATATTATTAGGATCATATATAACATCCCCGATAAAAAAAAGGATCATATATAACATCATCATATATATACTATAATATAGATTAGCATGTGTATGGATCAACGTAGCAAATGAACACCATATACAAGAAAAAAAGATATAAAAAATGTTTAAGCTATAGCACTGGATCTACAAATACAATTATAACTCGAACCCTACATATTTGTCATGAAAGACAAAACAAAGAATATACACACTGCAATCTTCTTGGTTGCCCCATATGTGTACGAGTCATCACCCTCGGGATGCCTGAAAAATATCCCAGTTGCTAGCAGGCATGCCAGTCTTTTTCTCCTAAACAAAGTAAAGGTAATATTAAATGTACAATACATACAAAATCATTACTAAATATGTTCAAAAAATTATTACTAACAATAGCAATTGCATGATCCACAACAGCTCTAGAGCCTCCTTGATGTATGCACATCCCCGTACCGATCCTAGTGGCTCGCTTATTCCATTTTTGCTATTCTTGTCTGCTTTCTTTTGGACCTCATAATCGCTCCAATGGGCCACATGTCTTTTCCACACTACATCGGATATACAAATGTATTTTGGCTTCTTTTAAATCCAAAACTTCTTCAATTATGGATCAATCCTCTATATCGACTAGTTCCCTTATGCATGAACAAGTCATAAATCAATCGATGAAGAGATAGATCCCACTTGCAATGTTTCTAGCAACAATTAAAAAAAATTAGCAATATACTTATCATCAAATATTAAAATTCTTGTAATACAAGTACCTTAAACTCCTCACATTATATCTGTTTTATATGTTTGGGGACTTGTCTCCAAGTAATTGCACCATACTTAAATGTGATAAGAATGTTAATCTCATATTTCGAGCAACCCCATTGGAAGGAGATATGCTATATCACAAATAAATAAAACGATTACATGAAAACTAGATAGTTATAATATTTCACTTAGAATTGAAGGAATAAATTAGGTATTACCTTGTCCCCACCACAATCAATGTCAATCGATCTTTATTCTCCGCTGTGAAACCAGTTTCTGAGGGAGACATTGTCCAACTATTGCACTTCCAGATTCAGTTGGAGCACTCTCAAATCCAGTGGCATTCTCCTCTACAAATGAAGGGATCGGAATCTGTGGTGTTGTCATATTATCATCAACAAATGAAGTATGGGGTATTTATGTAGAGATCAAAATTCGTGTTGTTGTAGATGATATGCACCAACTCGTCTCCCTCTACCTCGTGAACGAATCTATATTAAATTTAATAAATAAATAATAATATTTGTACAATAATATTAGACAACCATAACAATTAAAGACATGTAAATGATTAATTGTTTAATAATAACTAAATAAATAGATTCCATAACAATCATAGTCAACATATGCAAACATATTAGAAAAATTATTCTTCAAGCATCATCATGAATATCATCCTCATCTAATTCATCCTCGGTCCTTCTTCTTCTTCTTCTTCTTCTTTACTTTCAATCTCTATCAATTATCCATTTGCATTATCCAATTGTACATAAGTGTTATCAACAAGCACAGAAGTTTGAACAATCATGTCATCCTATTGGAAGAGTGTAGTTGATGGTTGTGTGGTGTTGGTTGAATTCCTAGGCACACTCGTGAAAATCTAGACTTTGTCTTACAAACAGCCAGCCAATCACTCTTTATGTTTCTAGAGATTGAATATGTGCAATAATACATTTGAGTAGATTGAATCGCTAAGATAAAAGGTTCATAGCAATTGAATTTTCTTTTTTGGTTAACATCTACCAATTTGTAATCCGAATGAACTCTTGTGTCATTGCTTAAAGGGTCAAACCAATCACATTTAAACAACACAACCTTCTTAACTGGCATACATGGATACTCTAATTCCATAGTTTTATCTAAAATTCAATAATAATCGCTCTCATCAATAATGTAATTACTCCCTTTTACACACACTACACTATTTTTTGTTGCTTTGAATGAACCATAATCTTTTGTATGAAACTTAAAACCATTTACAAAATATACATGATATGTGGCAATGAGGCACAATGGGCCAACTCCGAGATCTCTAATAAATTTATTTTGGATGTCATTGAATGGGTGGTGGACCTATATATATATAAAAATAAACATGTTGATTTAGATAACATTGAGCGGCCTTGCAAATGACTGAAGAGGTAGAGCTTCGACGATAGATTAAGTAGAGGCAACCATAATTTTTTTTTTCGATCGACAACTTTAATTGCAGCGGTGGAGGGATCCTCTTATTCAGATTTTAGGGTTTAGAGAGAGAGAAATAGAATTCAATTTGAAATGTGAAATGAATTCTCTTATCCATATGTTTAAAGAGAGATAAATGGGATGGAATGGGATGGGGTGGGGTGCTAACAAATTCAGAATGGGGGCCAATACATTTAGATCAATTTGTGATTTATTTGGATCAATTTATTATTTGTGAAAATGTGTGGAATATTCTTAAATAAGGGAATATCTTATAGACCAAACTGTAATAATATCTAATTTAAAGAATGAAATAGAAGATGATTTTGTTATTATATATACATGTGTGAACACTTATTGATATTATGGCCAAATGGGCCAAGTTCCTAATGGGCCTTCAGGGTTTAATATTCTGTCTTTATATATATATATATATATATATATTAGCCTTAATACCTTAACAAAGCTAGGAGATAACAATTTCAGGCCGGACAATAATTTTTTGGCTACTAAAAAATTTCGAGCCTTGTTGCCCTAATTCTTTTCGGTCAAGATAAACATCTTCGGCCCAAGCAATACACCACTCATGATGGGCCATTTTTTTAATTAATAGGTTGTCCAAATTTTTTTTAATAAAAAAGGGGCCCAAATAGGTTTTTTATCTGATTACCCATGAATTTTTAAACTGGCCCTTAATAATTTTTAAAAGGCTGAAAACATAGTTCTAATTTTTTTTTTTATTGATGGGCTTATGTTTACCAGACCAAAAAATGAGAGAGGGAGAATCTCTAACATTTATTTTATGTACATGGGTCATTAATATATATAATAAATAAGTCAACTTTCAATTCAAAGCTTCTGGTTGGTTCATTAAATTATTTGAGTCTAATATCTATCATTAGTTATTGAATGTTGAAGGACCTAAGCGAACCTAGAGTGGCTGATAATTCAGTGTCTGTTATGAATATTCTGAACATATTCTCCTGTTATGAATACTATAAAACTTTCCCTACAAAATAATTGGCAGTTAAATTGATTTGGAAATGCAGTTGATGGACATTGTAAATATATTTATATGTATCATTAGATATTGATATTTATATAAAAATCTCTAATGCACTTAAAATTTTCAAGAAGATGAATGATGAAAATTGTAGTATATATATTATAATAATATTGTAAAGATCATTTTATGATTTAAAGTAATAAAGTCGAATATGGTTTAATCATCTTAGTGAATTCTTCCCGAAAAAGGAATACATACATATGTATATAATGAAGTCTTTCTTTGTGTATTAATAATGAAATTATTAAATGATTTGTGTATCATCTCAGTATATGTTGATGGTTTGAATATAATGAATTCGAAATGAAAACTTTGGGTAAAACCAAATTTTATCTCGGTCTGCAGATCGAACATCTCCTTTAAGGAATTCTTATACACCAGTCAACCTACTTGAAGAAAGTGTTGGATAGATTTCACATGGACAATCTCATCCACTTAGCACACCAATGGTTGTTCGTCCTCTTGAGGCATTTGAATGATATTAAAAACATATTAAGATAGCTTCAAGGTTCACAAGATCTTGATTTGTTTTGTCCATGAAACCAAGACAAAATACTAGAAGGTTATTCATATGCTGACTATATGTCTGATCCCCATAATGTCAGATCTCAAACTGGTAACGTTTTTCTCTGTGGTGATATAACAATCCCATAGAGATCTGTTTAAGAGACTATGGTAACAACCTCTTTAAATAATTCAGAGATTATAGCTTTATATGACACATCACGAGAATGTGTTTGGTTAAAATAATTTGTAAAACATATTATTATTCATGTGATATCCCTATAAATGACATATCTACTATTAGAATTTATGAAAATATGATGTGTTTATATTGCTCAAATGAATAACGACTATATGTCAAAGAAAACTTGACAAAGCACATTTTCCGAAAAAATATTTTATCCTAACAAACTCCAGACGAACAGTAAGATTATAATATAAAAAGTACGTTCAAGTGACAAATTTGCAGATTTTTTACTAAATTCTTTCCTATATTAACTTTTTGAGAAATACATTCATGGATATGGGATGCAAAGACTTTGAAGATTGTTATTTTTAGGGAAAGTATTAATTTCAAAATAATCCTAAAAATTTGATCCCGAAAATCAATTTTTGTACTTTTTCCTTATTTTAAAAGTACTATCCTCTGAATTACTCTATCGATGCTAAGTGAGATATGAACATCAAGTTAAAATGTCCAAGGGGGAGTGTTATGAATATATATATATATATATATATATATATCTTTATATTATATAAAGACGAAGTTTTGAAATCAACCAGAATGCTCGATTTCGAAATTCCTCTCTTCTCATTAACTCTGGCAAAAAATTTTAATCTCGACCTTATATTTTAAGTGTTATAATCTTGACCCTATATATATATATATATCTTATATAAATCTCATAAATATATTGATAATATCAAATCATATATCTTAATTTTTTAATCTCAACCGTTCATCTTAATTTCTATACTTCTATAAATTTCAACTCTATAAAAATTATTATTCTTATCTTATAACCTTATTTCTGCGTGCGTCTCTTTCTTCTCCTTATTTCTTTTCTGATATTCTTATTTATATTATGATATTATAATTGTTTATTTATCTTTTTATGTTCGATTTTTTTTTTGCAGGTTCATATTTTACATCTAACAATTTGGTGAAATAATATTTTTCTATTGCAACACAATTTTCGTGGTTTTCTTTTGGAGGTAATGTTTAATTGCTACAATTGCACATTTATTTAATTTAAAATTTTGAACTCACATATTATCGCAGATAGATCTTATAAAATATTATATTTACAATAATCGTGAAGTTCAGGATTAAATTAAAAGTTAAGTAAAATGTGGTGTATTTGTATAGAATTAACCCTTTATAGAAATTAATTATTATCATATTAATCACATATTAACACAAATTCCGTGGTTAAATTTTATAATGTTTGTTATTTTTTAATAATAATGAAATAATCTTATAAAATATTATATTCTTAATTTTCTTTTAATATACTCATAATAATAAAATTTATAATTCAAATCTTTCTTGATTATCTTTAAATATAACTACATAAGTCTTTAATATTTTTTGATTTTCTTCAAATATGACAAACTAAATCTTATATATTTTTTAATTTTAATCCTCATTTCAATTCTATAAACATGTTAAATTAGATTTTTTTATTACAATATATATTTTAATTCTAAATGATACTATTTCTAGGAGTTATTTTTTATTTAATTTATCTAATTAATTATAAATTTTTATATATACAATATTTAATCAAATCAATACAAAAAAATCAAGCAAATCAAATAAAAATAGATTATCTTATAATTGAGTATTTTATTTATTAAAAAATTAAATAAATCACAAAAAATATATAATTGTTTCCCTAATATATTCAAGTTTTATTTCATACCGCGGAATTCGCGGGTATAGATACTAGTACATATGTATCACTACTTTTTTATATAATGGCCTATTGGGCCAAGTGTCTGATGGGCCTCTAGGGTTAATATTCTGTTCTTATACTCCACCCGTCCTACTATACGTTGCTCATTTTGATATTTGCGTTCGTCCCACTGTATATTTCTTATTTGCTTTACTTTTCCTGAAAATTACTATTCACTTTTTTATTATTATTTTCAAAACTTTTAATACTATTTATATTACTTTTCTCACATTTTTCATCACATCACTTATATTTTTTTATTTTTTCCATCAAGTCACATATTTTTCATTTTTATCTTAATTCATGTAAAAAAAAAACGAACAACTTATATCGGAATGAAGAGAATAATATATATCTAATTGTACTCATATTATAGATATACGTGATAGTGGAATCTCTAGTGTCTTGGTACACTTTAGATATATTCATGAGTGACGAATTGAATTATTAAATTCTTGTATTCTTATTTTTATTTATTATTTTTCTTAATTTTCAACGGATGAAACTCAAAAGTAAAACCGAAAATTCGAGCCGTTTTAAATCTCGCGCTAGCATCCAGTTTGGGAATTTCGATTTTTTCCCCATCACATGCAATGAACCGGTCTGACCGGTTGAATATTACTAGACAGTAGACAGTAGAGACTAGTCACCGACTCTTTGTCCAACACTCTCCTGGGGTTATCTTCTTCATCAGTTCCGAATGCCAATGGAGGTCTCCTCCGTGTTAGGAAACGGCTTTCAAACCCTACATTATTTTCACCCAACCCGACTCGTCCATAACTCCGACTCCATTGCCGTCGCCACACTCGCAACGCCGCCGCCTGCCCGGCCGCGGAGAGTCTCGAAACCAATGACTTCAAATGGTACCAGAAAGCAGAGCCGACCTCGGAGCAAGTCAGCGAATGGTTCCAAAAACGTCTCGGAGAATCTCTCGGCTACGCAGAAAGCAAGAGAAGCGGCAATTCTCGATGTTCAACATTCAAATTCTTCCGAATTGGAATCTGCTCTCCTGAGGTTTTCGTTACATTGTTTTTTGATGAATGTATAGCTAGTTGAATTTTTATGCATTCATTTGTTGGTGTTTTTTTGCTTTAATCAGGTGCAGTTATCTCCATTGCTAAGTTGCCCTGCATATGGAATTTTCTGTATTCGTGTGTTATGCATCTATTGTTTTGAACTGGTTTTGTATTTATAATTTCTGCCTTATTGGAATTAAGAGAGTTAAGAGACTTTAGCTAAAACTAATTTATTGGTGGTCAGATTTGTACTAGTAAAAACTGCAGCATAACAATGTGTGGTGAGTTTACAGGCCACATAGAACTGTTCATGTTTGTTAAACCGAGATATAGAATATATGTATTTTTTATCTCCTTGGTTTTCCATACCCTGCTAATGTAACCTTGTTTGTGAAGAAAACTTAATTGCACTTGGATTAAATGATAAATTAAATAGGGGAAACACTCCTTTGGCACTGTGCCCATTGAATGAATATTTACCTCTTGCACAAAATAAAAGGGCAAACATAACTTCATTCTGCTTGCAGATCAGGGGACGTGATGAGAGCACAAGATCTGAATGTGGTCTTACGCCACTTTGGAAAGCTAAATAGATGGAATGATGCTTGTCAGGTTTTTATCTTATGTATTAACAGCTTCTGCTACTTTGGAAATATTGGTTGTGGTGTTTTAATGTGTGCTGTTGGGAAATATTTTTCTAATTATATGTGGCACATTAATACTCAACTATGTGCATGGTGAATTACTGGTAGAGTTTCCTTCTTAGGAGCCCCTCACTTAAATGTTTCCGCTTCTTTTTACATTTTCTTGATTGGCTAGTGTTTTGGTAAATCTATGACTTCAAAAAGAAAAAGTCAGATGTTCTGTACTGCATATATGGTTTACCTTATACTGGTTACTCATAATTATGATGATACATAATAAATTCAGTTTACCTACCTCTACCTGCTTTTCATTTTGATTTTAACATACAGTTAACTAAGTGGTAATATTGTACCTTTAGACTCCGAGTATATGCATTCTCTAAAGCTGGTCTGAAAAACAATGAGTCTCATGGTAATTTTAGACAGTTAGCAGTAATCATGACTATTTTCAAGTTGTCATCCGGATGCATCACATGCGTCTTTTAATGTCCTTTAGAGCTTGCGAGATGTTTATATTCCCTCTCATGAACATGACTAGGATATTTTAGTTGATCTACTAATCATTCACCTTTTCACTTACCAAACTGGGTGCAAAGAAGAAACTCTTTGGTTGTTGTCCCATTAGAAATTTCAATTTTCTGATTTACGTATATTTTGTGGCATTTTCTACTTGATAGATTTAATGGCATGTGGATACATGAAAGTAATGTTTAAGCAAATATTTTATCATTATCACAAAGATTGTTCTTTTCCCTCATTAACACTATCTGCTTAGGAATTATCTACTGAGTGAAATAATGAACACCAAAAATAAAACTCATCAGCCTTTGGTTGTAATATGCTCTCTGAATCTTTGCAGCTTTTTGATTGGATGCGGCAGCATGGGAAAACTAATGTTGCTTCCTACAGTAGTTATTTAAAGTTTGTCAGCAGTAATTCTCATTCTGTGAAGGCCATGGAGATATACAGTAGCATCACTGATGAATCTACAAGGAGCAATGTCTCTGTTTGCAACTCCACATTATATTGTCTAATAAAGAGTGGCAAGTTTGACAGCAGTCTTAAGCTATTCAATCAAATGAAGCAAGCTGGTTTGGTCCCTGATATTGTAACTTATAGTACGGTATGCTATCTCAATTCTCTTAATTATAAAATGGAGGTTTAGTGGACTGAATTATCACATGCAACCATAACATTATGTATATATTTATATTTAATTTTTCTAACTCCCTCTAAGTTATAATACATCAAGGTGCCTATAGGCAGAAGGCTGTGAGATTTTTGGAGGGTTCAATTTTAATATTTCAGAACAAAATGCTTTGGCAGTATTGAATTGACCATGGGTTAATTTTATTTGTCGATCTAGTACGCCCAAGGAAACATACAAACTTGTAGAGCATGGTTGTCAAGCATGAACAGTATGACACTTATAGGACAATTAACAAAGTCAAAATAAACTTGCAAAATATAGAAAGAACAGTATGAGTAGTTGATTTGAGATTGTTAGAACTTATAGGACAATTAACAAAGTCAAAATAAACAAGCAAAAATATAGACAAGAACAGTATGGGTAGTTGATTTGAGATTGTTAGAATGTAAAGTGGCGATCGCATACAGCTAGAACAGAATTTATATACCAAAATTACCACTAACTAAACAATAATAAAAACAACAAAATAATGGTAATACATAATCAAACTACTATATAGTGGTGTGCATATATTATTTATTCTGTGCATATCACCTACAAAAAAGTTGAAAAACCCGTATCGTTTGTGAATTAGTAAATTAATAGAATCACATTTTGAATCACCTTAGTTTGTTTTATTTTTTAAAATCTTGTCCTTAAGGTTTATTTGGTTCCACTAGTTTGCTTGCACTATTTCACATATGATTGTAATTTTTGTGTACTAGTGTAAATGTGTGTGTTTGTTGGAGGGGGGGTGGGTGGGTTATGTGGAACTTTCTGCCCCTCCTAGTGTTCTGCCACAGTGCTGAGTACTTGTTCATATGACTTATGTAATCCTAGTTTCCTTATGACCTTATGGTTGGAATTTTTCTGCATTTTAGCTGCTTCTGGGCTGTGCCAAAGTAAGAGGTGGTTACTTTAAGGCAATGGAACTTGTTCGGGAAATTAAGTCCAGGGGGTTGCATATGGATATTGTACTTTATGGGACACTTATATCAGTTTGTGCTTCAAACAATCAATATGAAGAAGCAGAGAAGTACTTCGATGAGATGAAAAGTGAAGGCCATTCGCCCAATGTCTTTCACTACAGCTCTTTGCTAAATGCATATGCTGTTGATGGAAACCATGAAAAGGCTGATGAGCTGATTCAAGAAATGAGATCTGTAGGATTAACTTTGAACAAGGTATATTTTAGGCCTTTTATCTCTAGATGCAATCTTGTTCATTCAAATTATTAACACTGCTAATGTTAGTTATGGCAAAACATAATTCTAGGCACATGGACAATGTCAATGTGATTGACCTATCAAAACTCTATGAAGTGCTTACGTACAACATGTTGGCTTCCCTTTTGTGTAGAACAGTAAAGGAAAAGAAGTGGTATTAACATTTTAAATACAAAGTATTATAATTCCAAGTTTGAAAAATATGTATTCTTTTTGTTTCCTGTGTTTAATTATAGGGCAAAACAATGTCTATTATTAATATGAGCTGAAGTAGCAAAACTCTGTATATCACTATTAGGGGGTGTTTGTGTTTGCTTTCACATTTGATAAGTGATTAAAATTTTAAATATTGCGAGAATGTTACTTATAACCAAAAGTAGGTGATGTTTGAGAGTAAAATTGCTTTTAACCAAAAGCAGTTGAAGGTAAGTTAGAGACCTGCTTTTAGCCAAAAACTGCGTTCTTTTTAAATGTAGTTAGAAGCAGGAACAGGTATTTAAAACACTCATTCAGCTTTTAGAAGTCAAGGTAAAAGCCGAAGCATTTTAAAGAGTTTGCAAACACCCCCTTAACCTCTGGAGTTGCCTCATGCTCATTGTTTGTAATTCCGCACTTGTTTCTTTAATTATAAGAGATCGGGCAAAAAGACACCACGTAAATCAAAGGAAATAGACTCCTCAGGATTGGGCTCTTAAGCTTGGGTATTTGTAACTTGCATTATGATTGTTGTAAATCTACTCACATTGTTGAAGAGAGTGAACAAGTTCCACTGTTGTTATCCTCTTTCTTATTTCTTTTAAAAGTCATGTGACATTGAGTAGCCTTCTTCAATAAATCTTATCAATGTATTATCCTCCACTCAAGTGTTTCTTGGTGGACAGAATTTTATAGCATGATTCAGAAACTCTGTACAAGGATATAACATTCTTTTTTTTTTTGAATAAAATATAGAAAAAAGTACAAAATGGTTCAACAAATTCGCACAAATTACAAATTGGTTTATGTGCAAAAAAAAAACACTTCCGTGCAAATTTTTATGAACCAATTTGTAAATATAGTGATATTTTTGAACCAATATGTAAAGCACCCTAAAATATAAATAGTAACTGTTATACAATGCAATGGTATGGTAGCAAAAAATTCTTAATGTAAATGTATTATTCTCGTTGTTTCATGTAGTGCTCTAATTTTACTTACTACACTTCTTAGTCACCAAGTTGATTGTGTACTCATTTTTTTTAGGTTATTCTAACAACTCTTCTGAAAGTATATGCTAAAAGTGGCTTGTTTGAGAAATCAAGAGAACTACTGGTTGAACTGCAGTCTCTAGGCTATGCTGAAGATGAGGTGACCCATGATCTTCTTTGTGCATCTTTTTGGTATTTCTGCTAAAATTTGAATTGATTTGTGTGCAAGTGTGACTTGTATATATGCAGACAGACATATATAATGAGTTCATTTGCCTTTGGCTTTAAACCTTCTCCTACTTCTGCTTTTTAGATGATACGTGGTAAGTGTTTAGTGTATGCTTCTCTCTGCCATTGCTGGAAATTTAACTGATGATAATTAGATAAAATGGAACTTGACTTTTAGTGTTGTGCTTGAAATACTAAAGAATATTGTATAATGAATCATACATATATGTATTAGCATTTGGCAACTATATTTATATTCCCATGAAGCTGAAATCTTTTAATACTTCTTTTTATTTTTGATGAAAATATGTTGCTGCCAAGTGTTTGAAACTTAACATTAAATCATTAATCATGCGTACCTCTGGTTTGTCATTGTCAAATGTAGTCAGGAATTGGTGTTTTGCTTTGTAATTCTGCTTGTATTATTGCTAGGGATTTCTCATCCTTGATTTTGCAATAGAAGTTTCTGTTTCTCATCCCAAAAAAAAAAGAGAAGAAAAAAAAAAGGACTGTAATGTTGTAGTTACTTATGGAAATATTCTTATTACACTGAAGCTCTTAATAAGTTCTGACAGTTGTCAGCTTTTTTTAATGCTATACATTTTCAAATCCTATAGAAATGAAATGTGCTCCATAGCATAAAATAAAATATTGAAAACAAAGCACCTTGAAAGTGTAACAAAAAAGAAAAAAACTTCCCAAATGATTCTGGAATGTTAGCTAACATCAAATGATATAGCGCACTATCATAGAGCCTGAATCACTTATATTATCCATGTACCCAATCTTGTGCACACAGCAACTTCGCCTGGACCACTAAGGAATGTTTCTGCACGATGATCAGAGGGACTGTAAAACTTTAGCTGGTTATCCTGTTTCAAAATTGAGATGTTACAGAGCATGTTGGAGAAATCTTCCTTTAGAAAGTGGATCTTCAGTTTGACCAGACTTGAAAGAAGACTATTGAGTTAGAAGAGTGGAGAAATTTAAGTTGAGATATTAAAAAATGTTGGGTTTTTGTCTATTAGTTTGTTCAATGCAGGGGATAGATTTAATACTTCTTAATGCAACTGACAATTTGCTCTTGGTTTCATGCAGTTCTTAATTCTAGCTCTCCAAAATTTAATATTTTCTGTACATTAGGGGGGTAACTTATGGTTCTATGATCAAATTGCTCTAGTTTCTTCAGCCAACTTGACTTATCTAATCTGTGTTCTCAGCAGATGCCGTACTGTTTACTGATGGATGGCCTTGCAAAATCTGGGAAACTTATGGAAGCAAAATTGGTTTTTGATGAAATGAAGCAAAAAAATGTGAAAAATGGTATGTTTAGTTAAAATTCAAGTGTTTTAGTTTAGAATTTGTGAATATATATATTTTCACTTAGAAAATGTACTAGCAATGATCAGCAAGATATTGTTTCAGATTTTTCTTGTAGGTGACGACTTACATGCACTGATTGCATGCTGGAAATTGAAGTTTGACTCCTTGCTCAGTTGACATTAAAACAAGTTGCTTTTAATTTGAAATTGAGTGTATACATGCATCCATTATTTGTTTATTTCTCCATATATCTTATCATGCAACTTTTATTTTTTAAACCTTCTTCTTAGGTGTTAATTGCTGTACTAAATATAATCTCTGATCAAATTGTTTGTAGACGGTTATTCCTACAGTATTATGATCTCAGCTCTCTGCCGTGGTGGACTAATTGAAGAAGCAAAGCAGTTGGCTGGTGAATTTGAGACGAAGTATGACAAATATGATGTGGTTATTTTGAACACAATGCTCTGTGCCTATTGTAGATCAGGAGAAATGGAGAATGTAATGAAGATGATGAAGAAAATGGACGAGTCAGCAATTAGTCCTGATTGGAATACCTTTAAAATTTTAATAAAATATTTTTGCAAGGAGCAGTTGTATTTACTTGCCTACCATACAATGGAGGATATGTACAGGAAAGGTCACCATCCGCAAGAGGTAAAAAGTTGGAACAGATTAATGCTTTAAGATGCAACTTTCCTGAGCCTGATGCTCATTTTCATTTATATAGTTCTTGCTTGAGATTATTTAATTTGATCATCTAACATGATGCTTCTCCTTTAATATAGATTCTTGCATCCTAGGGGCCTAGAAATGGGAAAGATAAGAAGAGACTGGTGTCTATTCTTATATGCTTTACGGATAATTTATCTGCCCAGATAATTAGTCTAGCACTTTTATCAATTCAGGGATTGTACATGGTGGAGACTGGTGTTTTTTCAATAAACATGAATTTTCTCTCTTCATTTACATCTTGACAGTAAAACTAATATTTCATTTGGATTGATAAATCTAGAGTAAATTATTTGAAATTCATAATGATAAAACTGTTGAACTTGTTTGTTAGTTCATTTTATAATGCCTTAAATAAGTATAAAACTTTTACTACATTCCAAGTGATTTAGTAAATACCAAACATTTGAAATCCTTCCTCCAAATCTGTCCTTAAATCCAATTCTTTTAATCCAAGTGCAACATATATGAAGTTTGTTTCCTCTATTCTGCTTGTCTGCTGGGAAAATGGTGATTCTAATGCCTGATAAACCAATAGCAGATTATTTAACCTGTCGTCTCTTGAGAAGAATTCTTCACGAGGCATGACTTCTTAGCAACTACTGTCCTTGGTGGATCTTTTAAGTTATTGATATTAAATGTGATTAAATTCAGCTCAATATCTTACAATTTTATGTTAGAATAGCCAATGCATTTTTTTCATGTTTCTTCCCTTGCTGTTTCCAGAGCTCTTTTCATCTTGTCCTACCTCTTTTGTTTACATAGTCAGTCCTTGGACGACATCCATTATCATAACTATAATCTGGTTACACTTCCTTGTAATGTAAAAATGGCAAAATGGGTTCTAGTTATTAGGGTAGGACATGTTAAACAAGTACGGATACACTGAATTTGTCAAAGAGTTCCTTAGTGGTTTTTCCTTGCCCAGGATCTTGCTGTCTCTTTGATGAATCTTCTTGGTAGATCTGGGGCATATTCTGAAGCCTTTTCGGTGTACAACATGCTGAAATATAGCAAGAGAACAATCAATAAGGCTCTTCATGAAAAAATATTACATACTTTGATTGCAGGTGGACTTCTTAAAGATGCATATGTAGTGTTCAAGGTGTGAATCTGTCTCAACTATCCTCAATATAGTTTTATGGGTCCTTATGCTCTATATGTTTATTAGCGCTCCACTTTCTTCAGGACAATGCAGAGTTGATATCTAAGTCAGCTATTAAGAAGTTTGCCACCTCTTTTATGAGAAATGGCAACATAAACTTGGTTAATGATGTGATTAAGTCTATCCACAATTCATACTACAAGATTGATCAGGTAGTCTTTGTTGAGTTATACAGCTTTCAGTATTGGACGTTAAAGACAGATTCTTCTGGTTTTGTTACTTTTCCCCGAGCATTTGGGTTTCATATATTTGTTCATAATGTTAATACATCTTACTACATTGATTTTCTGAATTTTGAATAAGAAACATTATCCGTCTCTGTTTCACTGTTTTTTCACCTTTACCATGTTGACACTTTTGTAGGTTCAAGATTCAATTATTTGTTATTGTCTGTTTCAGGACATATTTCATATGGCAATTTCTCGTTACATTGAGCAACCTGAAAAGAAAGACCTGCTTCTTCATTTGCTACAGTGGATGCCCGGTCAAGGCTATGCTGTTGATTCAACTACAAGGGATTTGATACTCAGGTTCTCCCACTTGCTTGGACACCATTCAGCTGCAGAATTATTATCGAAGCATCATGCCGTGTTGAAGACAAATAAATCGTGTGAGGGGAAAAGGGGATGAGGATCAAGTTGTGGTATTTCAGGCATGCACTCTTTTAGCATTGCTTTTTTTATTTTTGATGAAAATTTTATTTAATGAGTGGGATGTTCTGTTTCTTGTCTGTGCAGCCTTGCATCTGTAACCTCATACTCAGCTGCTCGCACTTCCTTATTAGAAGTGATACAATGTCCTCTCCAAGTGGATGTGTAGTTCAATAATATATAGTTGGAAAAGAAATGGCTCATATATGAAATGGATTGGCTTGTGGTCAGAAATGTGATGATGTCAGATGTTCTTCTCATGCACACCAGGGCTTTGATCTTCGATGTATTTTATTTTGATGCTAAACCTGCACAAGGTACAGCTTTTTCATACTAGAAGTAACTTAAGAACTACTACTGGAAAAACAAAACACCGCTTTTTAGGCTTCAGAATTTCTGGTCTAATTAAAATAGGATAATACTTTTTTTTTTAATTAATACGTTGTCTAAGTGCTATTATTTCAGAGTGCTTCAACTTGCAATGATTTAAAGTTAAAACCATTCTCTTCATGTTAATTTTGAGGAATGATACTGGTCATGCTGGGATGCTTGTGTACGATATTTCTGGTCGAGTGGATTTTTCCTCTTGCTCTTTCACTAGTTAAAATCGTTAAGAGATTTTCGTAACATATTTATACCACAGTTTTTATGCCTAGATTTCAGGAACCACAGTGATCTAAGTCGTAGAAGTCATTTAGTGACATGAAAACGTTTTATATATATATATATATATATTCAGTTGCATGTCCTTAATGATATGAAATTTGGTTCTTATATGCAAAGAACATGGGTTTTGAGTACTGATAAAGCTAAGCAGAGGGCAATTTCTGCTGTGTTGACAACATTACATTTCTGATCAATCATTTCTGTCAAAACAATGGAGTAACAATTTATCAGCATTCATCTATTGTGAGTTATCCAATGAAACTGGGGATTCAAGTTCTCTATATTTGATGGTGAATATCTTGTTTTAGTTTGATTAGTTTTTCCTTGTATATAAAATTGAGCAGAACCTTTTAGATGCCTTCGATGGTAACCATTAGACAAAAACATAGCTAATGCAAATTTATTAGTTGTGTGATTTATATATGATTTCAGTGACATGATTGAGAATTCGTTTTGTAGGATTTGTTGGATGCGGTGGCAAAGGAACACGAAGAACATCTAACAGACTGAAATATTACACTCTCTTCTTCATCACCTCCAGTTCTAGGTCACCCCAAGGGACAATCAAGAGAAGTCATACTCCAAACCCGGTCTCATTGTCCATAGCAAAACATAAACAATAAGACCGGGCCTTAGTTTAATCAATCATTTGCAACCTTCGACAGATGCTGAAACTACCATGTGCTTTTGTTCTTTAATTTTAAAAAAATAATACTGTATACTATCTGTTAATCATATTAAAAAAGAATATCGATCCATTATTACTTTCTGTGAAGATATGCAGAAACTCGAAAGCTGTATTTGATGTAATCGACTACCTATAGAAGTAGCAGCAATGAAATAATGAGAAATATGCAGTCCTATGTAAGTACTTTGTGTTGAGACAATAGTTATCATTTAGTGATCCGCAACTTCTGGTATCTCTTTTGGGTAAGAGTATATATCATCTGACCATGCGTTTCTCATATTGGGATCAAGTTGTGAAATGCATTCCCAAACTGCACTATTACATTTGAAGCCACTGCCAAATGCAATTTGCCACACTTTATCTCCCTTTCTGACCCTTCCTTTTGCCTCGTGATAGCTCAACTCGTACCAGATAGAAGAAGATGAAGTGTTGCCAAATCGATAGAGAGTCATCCTGGATGCTTCTCCATCTTCTTTCTTCAGTCTCAGCCTTTCCTCCGCAGCATCAATGATCGCCTTTCCACCTGCATGTATGCAGAAATGCTCAAACACCCTCTTGAAATTTGGTACGTACATTTCTTTCTTTGTTCTTGATTTCCATATCTTTCCTTGAACGATTGACCATCCGTACAGAATCTGCTCAGAAAGTGGTAAACAAAGGGGGCCCAATTCAATAATATTTGTTTTCAGGGCATTTCCCGCAGTATGCAGAAGGGACCGTGATAGTAAAATGCCCACATTCCCTTTCTCGTCATTTTGCTGGATAACCGATCGGTAAGACTGATCATCTGATCCCATATGGGTTCTTAAGAGATGCTTAAGTTTGTATTTAGCTTTGAATTGGTCCTCCTCCTTGTTTGATAACAAAACAGCAACGCCTCCCATTCGAAACAATGTATTGGCTAAAAGCATGGACCTGATGGTCCCTCTGTAAAAACTTGGTGTAACTGGTTCAATGCTAACAACCATAGCCAATGAGTTCTGATAAACTCCCAACAGATCTTTGGCTAGGCCAATAGCTACAACGCTAGCACTGCACCCCATTCCACTCAGACTCACACTCCTCACATCGCTTCTGAATCCAAACTTGTTTATCACCATAGCTGTAATGGATGGAGTGGGGCAGAAGACGCTGCAGTTGGTTACAATTATGTCGATGTTTCTGGGATCTAGTGTGTGTTTTGTAAGGAGGTCTTTTACCACTGTAAAAAGCACGGCTTGGGTTTCCTCTTGGGTAGATGCGAGAGATTGATCTGGTGGAATTTGATGGAGAGAGAGAGGATGACACGACTCGGGTCCAATGCCTGACCTTAGAGTCATCTTAGTCTGGAAATCAATGGCCTCCCTCTCGTGAACATTGTATATTTCAAAATGTTCTATGTAATTAGCTGTCGAGGCCCGAAGATGAGGAGGCGGTCGATAGCAAGAGAAGTCCAGAAGGTAAATGGAAGGGGAGTTGAAGGAGGAGAACAAGTAAAATAAGAGTAGGATCAATGCAAGAGCTAGTAAAAGTAGGATGGTAGCCATTTCAGTAATGATGATTATCAGGGACCTTTGTCTTATAAATGTGTTTTTTGGGGGATCATGATTTTTGCATGACGTTGGGGTTGGACCCCGCTTCTTGGCTTCTTTTGAGTCAAGCAACCATATCCCTTGCTCAATATTTCGTTTCAAACAGAAAGTGTGTGCACGCCCGTTGCATGGGTTTCGTTTAAGTATAGCCTTGTCAAATCCTCTATTTTTAAAAATAGTCTTACTTATTTTAAATATACAAGAATGACGTTCTTTAAAATAAATAGCATAAAATTATACTATTTTAAATATTTATCAAATTACAGTAATATTCTCATTAAATTCTTTTATTTATACCCTTATATTTATTCTATATCTATTTTTCATTCATTCATTTTCTCTCTATATTTTTCTCTTTTCTTCTCATAATGATCATGTGAAGGTTTGATTGAAGGTAAGAATATGTTTAATATATATATATATATATTTTGTTTAGTTTGTTCGTTTTTTGTTATTTTATAGTTGGTAAATCTCTTTTGTTAGAGTTTTATTATAGACGACTTTCTCTAGCTATTTGTAAACTCTAATCACATAGTTGTTCGTTCAGTTGTTCAGTTGTCCAATTATTTAAGTTTTTAAATATATATATATAGTTATTTAGTTGTTTAACTTATTTAGTTGTTCAATTGTTTAAATTATTTAGTTGCTTAGTTTTTCAGATATTTAAATCATTTAGTTAATGTTCAAATTAATCAGTTTTTTAAGTTGGTCATTTGTTTATGTTGTTTAAATTTACATAGTTGGCCAGTTCTTTTAATTATTTAATTATTTTAGTTGTTCAATTGTTTAAGTTATTTACTTAATTGTTCAAATATTTAAATTATTTTGTTGCTTAGTTATTCATTAGTGTATGTTATTTAATTGTTATAATTATTTATTAATGTAAATTGTTTAGTTGTTCATTAGAGTAAGTAGTTTAAACTAATTTTCTGTTCAAATTGTTCTTTGATTCAAGTTGTTTAGTTGTTAAAGTAACGCAGTTGCTTTTCCATTTTCTTCCATTAATGTATGTTGTTAGGGTTTTTAATTTTTTTTTATGTTATTAAGTTATCATCTAATAGTTAATTTTCCATTAATTGATTGTAGATATGGATTTACCTCAATTTTGGATCAATATAATTTATTTTGGCGAGTTTGTTGATGAAAATGGTCAGTGGTAATGGAAAAGAAGCGAGGGTGATCGTGGTGCCAATGTAGAAGGGCTTCAAATTTAACATTTGAAGAGCTCCATTCAAAAGTACTAAGTTTAATTTGATTCTAGGGGTTCTCTTGATTTAACAACTTTATTATTGGGTTAATTCTTCGGTCTCTGAGCAGATCGCCGGGGTGGAAATTGGGTTAATTACTCGGAATGAAGCCAATTCCGGAAAGATAAAGTTGAATGCCAAGCAAAAGGGGAAAGAATCCTCTCCTGATATGAACTGGTTTTGACTCTTGGAAATTGAATGCAGGCCTCAACATCAAAAAACGGTGAATCAAGTGCAAAAAGAAGCAAATCACAGGATGAAAAAAGTGGAAAAAAACAATCATCATCATCATCATCATCGTGAAAGGATAATTTAAAGCCCCTAAAGGACTATATTCATGTTAAAGCTACAAGGGTCAAGCCACTGATGCTCATAGCCTTGCTGAAAGATGAATCAGATTTGTCCTTCCACACCCCATATTACACATATGCTCGTAAATTTTATTTTTAAATTTGTAATGAATTTGTATAATTCTTGTGTGCAAAGTTATATTGTGATTTTTGCAAAGTTTATTTCTCACATGTGCATAATTTTATTTTCGGCGGTGCAAAGTTTATCTATCGTGTCTGCAAATTAATTTTGAAACCAAAATGAATAAGTTAGAAATTTATAAAAATAATTCGTGTGCAAATAAAAAAACTACAATTTAATAATTTGTGCAAACTAATTTGTCTTGTCGTGTAGACAATTTTCTGGTTGTTGTGCAAATAATCTCATGCGTGAGTGCAGAAAGTATATTTTGAACTAATACGTCAAATTTTTAACTAATATGCAATAAATTGTCATAATATGAACCTATTTGTAAGTTACCATTAGAAAACACATCATGATGTCTCATATAAACTAGTACGAGATGGTATTCATGAGACGTATACTTTTGCATGTTTTTATAATTCTTGTAAAAGTTCATTATTGCAAAAATTTACAAAAGTATTACTGTCTCTGTCATGAATGAGACCATCTGCAAGACATGGTCATGATGTAAATGTTGAAAATAGTATGAGAGCATTGTAGAGCGAATGTATGGCTATAGACGAACTTAGATTTCCCGTCCAACAATAGGAGCATCCAAGTATAAATCCAACGACTAGAAGTTGCAAGAAATTCTCACCAGAGAAGTGTGCCAAACTGAAAACAACAGAGCTGATTACAACTGCTTGCTGCCATTTCATTTTCGAGAGCAGAGACTTTACGAGGAAGCCTCTGTACACTACTTCTTCGAGCAATGGAGTGATAATACAGTAGGCAAGAGTGCAGGCAGTTAGGGAACTCGGGCCGCTAGAAAGAATTTGCTTCAGAAAGGGATCGTTCACATCCTATATTGTCATTGTCAAGTAAATAGAAGTCACTTCAGCTAGATTACAATTATATTAATCTCAACAAAATTGAATGACACATTGACATGTTGGTTCTATTCATCTTCAATGCAACTTGATAAATTAAACAGGAATAACCTTGGGCTCCATCAGTAGGTCAGCAAAATACGAAGTGATGATAACCAATGAAATAAGGAATCCGAAACCAAGCAATGAAGCCAGCAGCACGCTTCTTCGTTTTGTGGCGTGAAAGAAATCTGAAAGACGATACTGAGGCTTCCCAGGACAGTTTAGGAGTAGCAGAACAATGCTAAGCTCCACGATTTGAATTCCGAGTAGACAAAATGCCTATTCGCGAAACAACAAAACCAAGTCCATCATTAACATCTGCAGGTCGTGATGATGGAAATAAATTTCATGACCAAAATAAATTAAGATATTAGACATAACCAGAGAATTATTGTAAGAAGTGCAATTCCATGACCGCATAATGATCAAATAAATTGAAACTTATAATTATTGTAAGAAATGCAATTTCCAATCGGAAGAGATTCAAAAGTGTCTCAAAGTGTAAAACTTATGCAACATGGGACTTCCTTATGTCAACTGACTAGTTCATACAATCACGAGTGAAAATACCTAACTTTAAGTTTTTACAAGGAGTTGGTCTTATACTCTTGTGTAAAACAGTTTTACCGAACAAATAGGTCGCTACTATCACTTATAATATAACAATTAATACTCTTAAATGACAAATATGTTTTAATCAAGCAACTAATGCTATTT
This sequence comes from Prunella vulgaris, assembly GCA_026898435.1. Taxonomy (NCBI): domain Eukaryota; kingdom Viridiplantae; phylum Streptophyta; class Magnoliopsida; order Lamiales; family Lamiaceae; genus Prunella; species Prunella vulgaris. The sequence continues at coordinate 175,217 of JAPKLY010000046.1, forward strand.
AAAAATACACACCAAACGCAAACCAGTTACACATTGGAACTGATTTACATGAGTCTTTGCCTTTTACAAGACAATGACAAACATTTCATAATAGCATTTGAACGTTCAGTAGCCAACTACAATTCGTTTTAATGACTCATGGACGGAAATGGATTTTTTGCTGGGTAGTGAAACTAGCAAATGGTGCTGGATA
>JAPKLY010000046.1:180409-236137 GCA_026898435.1 Prunella vulgaris
GGCACGGAGGTAGGGGCGATGTCGACCGAACTGTGGCAGTGGTGGCTAGCGATTCCGACATCTGGGACGATTCTGTTTTCCGGCGAATTAGCTTCATTTTTAGAGCATAGGTGAGTGGCGGTTTCTTCATTTTGGGCGACGGCCGGGATCGAAATTCCGTTGGATTGGGCGGAGCTTCGTGCGACGGCCATTGATTCAATTCCAGCGGAGCTTTGCTGAGTGGTGAGCTTTGCAGTGATGGGTTGTGGTTTCTCAATCGGAAACGGAAGCGGCGATGTCTTCGACCGGCGGCAGAGAACAGGGTTGGGAGGAACAGCTTCCAGTGACGAACAGGTGAGTGTGAGCGCGGCTTCGCATCTCCGGCGGTGGTGAAGAGCAGAGGTGACAGGAGGTTGGAGCTTCTTGTTGCGGTTTCTTCCGGCGAGACATAGCGAACAGTGGAGATGGATAGAGCTGTAGCTTCGGAATTTCAGTGTGGCCATGGAATCAATGAGTTTTGTGGAGGAGAAGGAAGCCACGTTTTTTCACTCAAAATTGATTTCTTAGTCATGTCATGTGTGTTAGTAATTAATGAAGCAAGAAATAAAAGATCAGAAAAATTGGGTTTCTCAATTCCATCAGGAATGACTACATACCAATAGACAATCTCATATCTAATGTCCATATAATATATTATTTTACAACACTTTTTATATATTATAATTTGATGTTAATAACTCATTAAACACTGATTAAATAGTTTGGAAGAATGTTGGGAAATATGTTTTGAGGTAATCCCAAGACCCCTTGTAAAACAGTTGTAAAACTTAAAAAATTAACCTAACTGTAAACAGGCTAAGCTTAATAAGTCAAAATAGAAGACAAACTAGTTTTAGTAAACACATGCTACTTGAAGTAAAGCAGCACTCGCCCGAGTAAATCAACTAGGCTGATAAAAGAATTAGTAAGTACACCCACCTCAGGAGAGACTCTACTGAGTACAAGGAGCCCGTCACTTGAATTCCTCTACTACATTAAATAATGTAGTTGCAACACTTAAATGAAGTGTTAAATGCAACAAAAAGAATGTTCTAAGTCACTTGAAGAAAGTGACAGTGGACTTTAATATAGCCGTTTGACTGGTCTGAAGTACATTCAAACATGGACCAATGAGAAGCTGCCACCTATGTACGGACCTGACAAAAGCAGACTGACCTGTCAGTACCAAATTCAGAAGCAACCAACAACCTAGATGACATAGAGTTTAAAGACGGCTGCATTAATTCTAAGCAAGCATTTAACGAGCTTTCAGTAATAAATGCTTGACTGCATGGAATTTCCCTTACTCATTAGTCTTTCAGTCATCCCCTTAATCATTTTCTTTCTTTCTCCTGCTCATATTGTCATTCCAAATACATTCAATATTCTCTCTCTATAAGATCTTCATTTCCCTCTCTGAATCCTTCCTCACCCTTTCATCTGCATATTCTCCTCTTCATTAATTTGATTACTCTAAAAAAATGAGCTCCAAAACTCTCACTCAAACTTTTACTCTTATCTAGTGTTTCTAACCCGCTTGTTCATCATTTTCCTAGTAACACTCATCTTATGGTTACAGGGCTAAATTTGGCATCCAAATCTAAGGTTCCACGTGGCAATAATATACTAATGAGTGGGTCATTATCACTAAATCAAACTTTGTAGTTGATGCTTTATAGTGTCGGGAGTGGAAAAGGGCTTATACAAGATGAGTATAATGCATAATTGTAATAACACTTACGAATTGATTCTTAAATCTAATGACATGCATCTGATATCTACAGAATGCTTGTTCTGAATTAAATACAATAAGAATAACTCAGTGGAAAGTTTGGTTGTTGGAGTGTTTCAACAATATGTTGTTGACTTCTTTTAGTCCTGTTATAAAGCCACAGACTCTACATATCACCTCCAGTCTTGCAATCACAAGATATCAACAAAGTTTTTTCAAAATGAGATCTTAAAAAAATGTGCACATTGGGCTTTCTTGATTCATCATAGCATATCACATTTGCAAACTGCGTAAGGCTTAAAATATGGCCCCAAAACTTGGTATCAAACCTTAAAAATTACTTTATTTAATTAGGTTTTCAAGATTCTATTGCAAATTAATTTCTTTTCAATAAAAATACTCGGCAAACAACTTCTTGTCCTTTTTTATGTGGATGACATCCTTATCATAGTTAATCATCTTATTGCTACCCTCCGTTCCAAGTTCTTACTCAAATATCTGGGGGGATCAATTGCTTTCTTGGGATAGAAGCGCAAGTCGTTCATTAAATTCGCACAATCTAAGTAGATCAAAGACCTTCTAACCAATCTTTAGAACAATAAACCTTGTGTAACTCTCCTGTCTAAATTGAAATTATCTGTTCGTGACAGTCTAACCTTCACTCATCCATCCCTCTCATAGTGCAATTACAGCTCTCCAATATATCCACTTAACACGTACGACTTGGATGATTAAAGAAGTATTTATTATAGGTCTGTCTGCACATATCAAATTGTTGATGTTCTCTTCTTTTTTGTTCGATGTTTTGATTAGTTACTAATATTAAATGTGATTTTTCTAAATATAGGTAGAAAGGTGATACCAATGCTAGTGAGAGGGTGCAACAGTAGGTGCACTGTACGGATTAACTTAGAATTAGAATTTTTTTCTTGTGCAACTTATTTTTTCCAGATTTTTTATGTGTTCACTTCCAACAAGAGTAGGGATATATAACCTGGCCAAAATTTTAATCTACAAGGGATGATATCAATTAAAATAAAATCAATCATCAAAATAGTTTATAGAAAGAGTATTTCAGAAGATTGAAATAATGACCACAGTAAATACCCAAAAATTTCAACAATAGATCAAACAAAAGAAACAGTAAATAACACAGATGAAAATAATTATAACAAAAACTAACATCATATCCACTTTATACTCACAAACCTTCCAACATCATTATGATGTATCTAATAACAAAGTAGGGGGTGAGGGGAGACTTAATTAGTGGCCCATCAATTCAATTATCATCATGCAAAACATACATGATAAATACTAGTATCAGATGTACAAACCCAACACGAGGAATGTAGTAGGACTATTGCATTAAAGATATTTGCCTCCTACCTACAACACCACCTTTGTTCTGTCCCATCTCTGCAAGCACGTTGCTCATATCTCTTGTATACTTCTCATACTGCACACAAAATTATCATTTCAAATTTAAACAATCAATGGTCTTCTCATACTGCAACATTTATCATTTCAAATTAAACACTCAATGGTTGTAAACAACGTGAATTTTTCACTTGTAAAGTTAAGACAAAATGTTGAGATTAAAATGTGTACCATCGCCAGAACTTCTTCACTTTTGCGTTCTAATGCTTGAATTTTAGCTCCTGACTCCTCCCGTGTAGCTGTTTTCTTAAAACTCAAAGCTTCCGCCTGAATAAAGTTTGCACAAATTAAATATTAAACTGAAGAATTGGTCAGCAAGACACAACATAAACCGGCAAATTTAATGAATTATCAACAGCAGCACCTCGGCAACCACAGATTCCACCTGTCCCTGCCTTAATTCTAATGCCTGCTTCTTTGATTCCGCTTCTAGTTTCACATTGTATAACTCCTTATCTGCCGCCTCGTGGAGGGCAGCGCTCTCTTTCTCAGCCTGCCTTTTGAACTCCTTTAACTGGTCAGCTGAATAACACATCTAATTAAGAACAAGAGTAAAGTATAAACAATAATTATTCAACAAAGGTTACACTAAATCAACCTTTTGATTGCAATTCCATAAGTTTTGCTTCGTGGGACTTAATCGTAACTCTTTCATCGCTAATGTTACTTCTAAGAACCTTCACATCTTTCTCAACCGTCTTTGCTTTAGCCACCTATTGGTAAATGGCCAGAAAATTTTTCAATTATAAGGTATCAAAACATAAAATAGAAAAAAGAAAAAAATCAATTGATTAGCAACATGGGTTCTAGTTGTCCATAGGTGAAAAACGAAATTCATCATTCATTATTTTCTTCCTCTACATTTTTATGAATATTTTGAAAGTTGAAACTAAAACTAATTATTAAAGAAAGAACAAGTAACACTTAAAATAACAGGAAAAGGTTCCTCAAAATATATATAATATATTAGGGACATATTGAGAGGTAGTAATGAAAGTGATGCAATCCATGAAAGATTTATTTCATCATAGACCAGTAGCAAATATAATTAAAGCACAAAATGACATGTGGAGCATAAGTATTTGATATTGAAAACCTGCTCTTGTACAGCTTGCATTTGAGCATAGTGCTTTGATACTTTCTTGCAAGCCTGAGGGACAAAAGGGTAGATATCAGACATTCTGATGTTTGAATTTGTAAAGCAATATTCACATAACACCTTAGCATAAGCCTCAAGCGTTGCAGACTTATCATGAAAAGTTTGCATTGCAGCTCTTTCAGCAGTTTCTGCCTCTTTCTGGCCCAACTTCCTCTCCTCCAAGGCTCTCTGAAATTTTTAGAAATAAAAAACGATTTTAATATTCAAGTAACAGGCACACGATTACAATTTATAGACATTCTGCAAAGTTTTTAATGTTCCCATCTAACTTCAACCAACCAACCACTAAGCATGTTTCGAATCAGGTAAAATGTACAGAGAATAGAAAATTAGTTTCTTAGAAAGATGGGCCATTAGTTCTTCCTGTTTTGTTGTATGAGAAGATCACCTACACAAACTCATATACAAATACTAGATAAACCTGAAAAGATAGCAAAATTTGAAAATACCATCCAAAAACATGAAGGAAAATTAAGCATTATGATCAGTCATAAACTAAGACAAGCTAGACCACCTAGTTTTCCTAAAACACCAGAAGATTATAGGGAAACACTCACGGAAAATTAAGCATTATGTTCAGTCATAAACTAAGACAGCAGAAATGAATTTTCTATTAATAATGTTATTCTTGAAAAAAAAATCAACAGATTAAGGTCACAAGACTATAAAAGATGAATTGTGATTCTTTTGCATTCTGGAGCCGCTTACAACTACTCATCTGATAAGAGTAGAGAACAGCAATTTAAAGTAACGAATGAATATTATTGATATTGCTGAGGATGAATATGAGAGGGGTAGTTCCAGTAAGAATAGCTTTGCCAGCCTTAAGACCGATTACAAAACTACACCCAATTTCCCCACTACATTGTCCTAATCCCTTACTTACAGTCATGTTCGATATTCCTTAACTATATCGCCTTATTTATATCCATTATTCCATCATTTCATGCTTACAGGCCCTAATTCATTTGCTGGAATTATGCAAAGCAATCTGCATGGTTGAGATCCTTTGCTTTCCTTATTTGAGTGCAAACAAAAAGGCAACTACGTGGTTGCCTCTATCATCATCCCTAGACAGATTATCAAACTTCACATTAAGTTAAACAGACCAGAGAAGGAAATACAACAAATATCCCTACAAAAGCTGAATTGATTCTAAATTAAATAGTTCACTATGAAGCATGGTTGTTCTGGTCTGCCAGTTGACCATATAAATGGATATAAGAGACAAACACTAGTGCATGCCATCAATGTTAGGATAAAGTACAAAACCATCATCAGTCTGTTATTACATGGTGGATCCTGTAAAACATATCTGGAACACGTCAATTCGAGCCCTCAAAAGATACGATAACAAGCATGTAAATTAATGCATGCCTGCTTGCAACAAAAGCATTATATCTCAAGTCTTAGCAGACACCTAGACATGTCAGCACTTTTATAGTAAACAATATTTTGGCACCTGAACTATATAACAATAAGTGTTCTACACTTCGTTGATTTTATTTCCATCTCTAAGCAAATTTCTACAGAATTCGTTAACCATTAGACTAGATAATACCTGAAGCTTATCTGGTGACTGTACGATTTTAGAACGTAAACTGGCATTTTCTTGGACACTTTGAACTAAAGCAAACTCTGCATCAGAGATCTGAAAAGAAAAGAATAGGATCAGAAAAACTATGTTTAGAAACAAGAGTGTTTACATGTTCAGTGTAACACTGATGTGATGAGGATGACGGCAAACCCTACAATATATCTGCTGTAAAAGGAAAGTAGGATTTTGTTAAGAATGTAAAAACATAAAAGAGAATTTATTTATTGTTAATGGATGGGGCAAATTTTCATAATGAATGCAGAATCAGAACGGAATAACCCACATCAGATAAACTTTTGACTGAATAAATTGAAGAGGTATGCCAAATGATGAACCTTTTCATCCATTTCTTTGACTTTTTCCATCAATTGTTTATAAGTAGCCTTCAAATTCGCTTGATGCATGTTAAGACGTTTAACAGTTTGTTCCAGTTCCCCCACTTTAGATTTAAATTCTTCGACTTGCGGTAACTCTTTCTCTCTCAACTCTTCAAACTCTGCTATCTCTGCATTCAACTGAAATATTGAAAGTATTAACATTTAAATGAAGTCAGAACCAAAACAAATCAATCACACGTATCAGCGAAAACTTATTTGTACCTGAGAAATTCTAGCTTCAGCATCAATCTGCTGCTCCTCAAAAAGATTTAGATCATCCCCAATAGGCTTCAATAGATTCAATTTCATTTGCCTAAAAACCCAAAAACAAAAAGAGTACGAATCACGCACTCCATCCAACTTCATTCTTATTCGGCCAAATACATGAATAATGAAGATACAAATCTCACCTATGGAGATGAAAATTGAGAAGGGCACCAAGGAAGAGCTCTGTGCGTTCAGGCTCCGGCTTTATCAAATCTTTAGGAGAGAAGGGTTTTGGGCAACTGACGGCGGCTAAGAGTTGTCGAACTTTGTTGAACAAATTCATGACGGGAACCGAGTGCGAGTGAGCATCCGGGTTTTCAAGCTGCTCGAGAGCCCCGAACTCCATCTGCCCCTGGTCCTCCCTGAAGATAAAAAGTAGACAAGGTTTTTCAAAAGGAAAACATAGAGAAAAGGAAGAATATAGAATTAGGGTAAACTCCGTAGTTACTGAAGCACATCCATGCGGAACAGGACGTGGGTGTAGATGTTGCATATAAAATCGGGGTCGGGGTGGAGGAGGTCGGCCTCCGACACGGTGGCGATCTGCGATTCGGCGAGAACCACGATGATCTCGTTCCGAGGAAGCCTCGGGTACTCAAACTTCGACATTTTCCTCAGACTGCCGCGTCTACTCGATTAACACTCACATGAATTTCTCAAAAGGGGTGTTCTTCTTTTTGAGGATTCAATTGTATCACGGGGCACTGGTTGAGATTTTCCCGCCACGACGAAATCAGTGTTATCAGAAAACTAGGATATGGGCCGAAGCCTCAATGGATGATGGTCTAATGGGCTGATCCGAAATAAGTGGGCCTTAATTTGTTGTTATTGGCACTACTTAAATTGGGCAATATACTATCCAATATCCAAATGAGTGTATTATTTTTTATTCAGAAAAATTTTCAATTTTTTTTATTTTTTAAATATAATGAAAATTGGAAAAAAAAATCAATTTTTTTGAAATATTTCTAAAATTTTAAAGAAAGATGGTCGAATTTTTTTAAAGATAGTATTTTTAGCAATTTGACTAATACAAATAACCTGGGTCTTAGTTTATACTCTATGGCCCTAGTTATGTACACTCTTCTTGTGACCATCTATACGAGCTGGCCTAGGTTAAATGCACCCACATACGTTGGTATTACGTGCATTTTATAATTTTATTAATTTAATATATATATATATATATATATATATATAATCTTCAAATTATACTTTTCGCTCTCCCTCTTAAAACATGTACAACATATATCAGAAAACTTTTGAAAAAGAATTATTTTGTAAAATACTACTACCTCCATCCCCCAAAAATTTGCGGTACTTTTGGGGCACTACTTTTAAGAAAAGGTGTAATGAGTAGAATGTGTATGGTGGAGATTGTGGGGTAAAGATTTGAAAGGTGAAGATTTAAAGGAATATTTCCATTTTGGGAGTATGCAAACTTTTGTGGGACAAATTAAAAAGGAAAGTATGCAAACTTTTGTGGGACAGAGGTAATAGTAATTTGTTGATTCTAAAAATCCTGAGCATGTATGTCTTCTTTATAAATCTTTGTATGGCTTAAAACAATCTCCAAGACATTGGAACAAGAAATTTGATGCATGCATGATGTCTTTGAAGCTTAAGAGAAGTGCTTTTGATCATTGTCTTTACTTTAGGGAAAATGCTTCTATGCCTTTCTTTTTGCTCTTATATGTGGATGATATGCTGCTTGTTAGTCCTTGTCTTAAAACTGTTAAGCATGTCTCTGTAACAAATTTGAAATGAAGGACCTTGGTGATGCTAAAAAGATTTTAGGCATGCATATTGAAAGAGATATGAAGAATCATACTCTCCTACTTAATCAGATTTCATATGTGGATAAGGTTTTGAGTAAATTCTCCATGTCTAATGCTAAATCTATCAATGTGCCTCTTGTTGTCCATTTTGTGCTAAGTAAGACTCAGTGTCCTATGACCAAGTCTGAAATTGATGATATGAAAGATGTGCCTTATGCCAATACTATTGGATCGGTGATGTATCTCATGGTGAGCACTCGTCCTGATATTGCTTATTCTGTGAGTTGCTTGAGTAGATACATGTCAAATCCAGGTAAGGATCATTAGGGAGCCTTGAAATGACTTCTTAGGTACATTAAGGGCTCGATGGAGGTAAGTCTCAAATTCTCAAAATGTGCTAATGGTGTTAAGTTGATTGGTTACGTGGATTCTAATTTTGCCAATGATAGAGATAATAGGAAATCCACCACTTCTTATGTGTTTACCTTGTGTGGTTCATGCATTAGTTGGAAATCTCAATTGCAAAAATGTTGTTGCTTTGTCTGCTACTGAATCTGAGTATATTGCAATAACTGAGGCTGCAAAAGAAGGTATTTGGTTAAAAGGCCTTATTTCTGAGATGGTTTTCTTGAATGTGAAGTGGTTGTATTTTCTGATAGTCAACCTGCTATTCAATTGTGTAAGAATCTTGTATTCCATGATAGAATTAAACACATTGATGTTAGATACCATTTTGTGCGTGATGTTGTTGAGAAAAACATTTTGAACCTTGAGAAGATAACTTTAGAATTCAATCCGTCTGATATGGGTACTAAGTGTCTTTCTGTGGAGAAATTTAAGCCTTGCATGAGAACATTGATTCTTTGGATTAGGAATGTCTCTTGCTTTCTATGTTCTTTGTTTTTCTCTTGTTTGTGTCTTGTGTGACTTAGCTGTTGTGTTTATGTTATATGTTCTTCATGTTGTTTGAAGATGTGTTCACCCTTTAATAATTTATCTTGTAGTCGTTATCAATGTCTCGTACTAAACTTACGACTTTGTTTTGCAGGTGTGTTGTCTGTGCAATTTGTTGTGGCTATACAGTGTGTGTTGGGTAATGATGAAAACTCGTGGATTCCGGTGTTGAAGGGAATGACCAAAAAGGTGGAGAATTTGTTGGGCCTGAGTCCAAAGGGTTTAGGCCCATCTGCTTACTTAGGCCCACATCTTCTCAAACCTTAAGTTTGATTGGAAGTCACCATACAAAAACCACCTAGCTTCTCCTTGACGGCTGATCGAAACTTTCGTGATTGTGTGAGTCGAGAAGCTTGTGGTTGTGGAGTGTGACCTCTACCGTCGGGTCTTTAGTGCCTTCTCCCAATACCGGTTTTGTGTCCAACTAAACGAGTGGCCTGAACCCATGTCCTCCACCAAATTGTGAGACGTGACACGAAGGCGGATGACCCAACAGGCACCGCTCGTTCATTTGCAATCCCTCATTGTTGGGTCGATGAAGCCTTCACTTTTTGTAGATAACATTTTCGATAGTTTATGTTCATACAAAACTACTGTGATGTACTATGACAGGGTGATTGTATTCTTTAAAAAAATCCACACACACAAAATAAAGTTATTACACAAATTTATTATTTTATTAATGCACCATTCAATACTTAATTATTCACTGTACAACACATTCAAAATACACATACGCCAAAGATAAAGTGCATAAATTTAATTAAACAACTAGAGTATTATTACACATGCATGATAGTAATACTCGTCGCATAAACACACACGCAAAGCTACATCTCACTGATTGAGTGCTGTAAAAATTATTTATTAATTTCATTAATCAAATTTATTTTGACTTGAAAAGCTCCAAGAACTCTGGGGTTACATTCAGCGCTGACTCCAAAACTGACGAAGATAACATTTTATATCGTGATGCAATCCCACCCAACTGTTCCACCACAGGCCTGCAACAATTTTTTTATTTTTAAGAATTAATATAAATATATGTATATATATATATATATATATATATAAATGATCTAAATCTTTTAGAATGTATAGATATTTGTCATTTTATAATTAAATATTTCAAGTTTCTTTGTTATTCCTCATACCTTTTAAGAAATACTTCCTCTGTCCCACAGGAATTTGCACGCTTTCCTTATTGGGACGTCCCAAACAAATTTGCACACTACCAAAAAAGGAAACATTGATTTACGTGCACACTCACAAACTTTTACACATATTTACCCATATGCCACTACTTTATATATAAAACAATTTTCCTTAAAAAATGTGCCGTCCCGTAGGATGCAAATTCCTACGGGACGGAGGGAGTATCAGTTTTGTCCGATCCATTTAGGATCCACAAAATAAACCCGACAGAAAGTTAAACACACTTTATCGTACACAATTATCTCTTTTCTTCTTCGTTTCAATTCTCTTTCTTCTTTTCCTATTATAAATTAATTTTAACCATAAAATAAACATGATCGTTATGACCATTTTAATATTTTTATAGTCTTATAAAATAAACACATATTATCTAAATTTATTTTAATATCTCCTATTAAATTAGTATTATCTACTCTATTCTAACAATCAAAATAAATGCAGTCTAATAATAAAATTGTAATTACCTTGGAGATGTGAAAACAGAGAAGAAATCCATCCCATTTGCAGCTGCAATTTGAGCAATGACAAAGAATCTAGGCACGACAAACAAGTGACCTTCCTTCACGTATGCTTCCAGCACTCGAGCCCCATTAAGCCCAACAATTTGGATCTCACCGCTACCTTTCAACACATATATAATTTGTTGTGAACCGTCTATGGTGTACGAAGGGTTCAACACTGAACCCGGTTCGAGCCTCACTAGACCGGCGCTGAGGCCAACATGATCGACCAAGCCAAATTTATCTGCAGTCATTATTGCATATCCATTGGGTTCAGTAATAATATAATTATCAAGATCGAACACACAATTCTCTGTTTGGCAGTTGGATTGATTAGGCATGATTATTCCTGCTTTGATCTTAACGATAACTGGATTAGGTTGACTTTTGGTCAGCATTTCTGCATCGGATTTGGTGAAGCCGTATATTTTGGAGGTAAATTCGGTGGAGAAACCGCCGAGAAGTCCGGCGGCTCCGGCAAGGAAGAAATAATCGAACTCCCCTGGGTTGTAGGATCGTGTGGTTTCGCCCAGGAATATTATGGTGAGGTCGGAATCTCCACCGTTGAACCACCATGAGATGCTTCCCATCGCCAACGGAATGGTCTCTCCCTTTTTTATTATCATGACTTGCTCTTGTTGGCTATTTGGTAATATGACTCCAACCGTGCATTTACCTGTATTCAAAAGAAGATTGTTACAATTTTTTTTTTTTTTTTTGTGTTTTGTATAGGGGTGTTGAATGTTGATTAGTATTTTCTTGTCAATATGATTGTGAAAGAGAGAATATTGACACAACCAATATATGTTATAATATTGGATTGACACCATATACAATATCTTTTAGAACAAGCTAGGTGCCATAATATAATTATATTTAAATAATCACAGATTGATATAAAAATAATGCACTATTTCGAAATAGGTACAAAAAATTACATAATAGTGTAAATATAAATTGAATAATAGTTTTTTTTTTTTTGCATATTGTACATATTTAAAAATAGTGCATTATTTTTGTATCAATTTGTGACTGTCCCGATTATGTTTGATAATGCCTTATTGATTTGTTTTTTAAAATTTTGATGTGTAAATTAACTATTTGAAAGAAATATGATTCTTTAATATAAAAATAAAATATCTTAATTAAAACCATATTAAAATTACTTATTTTATTATTTTGATAATTTTTCTTTTATATTATTATTATTATTTATATATGTACACACATTTTAATTTGTAAAACACATTACTTTAATTAGTGTCAATTTTGTGAACCATTTCGTAATATTTTTCATTTAATTAATCAATTGATTTTGAACTTTAGACTACAGTATAACAGGTATGCAGCTGTACTGGAAGGGTATAGTGATGCCAACTAGATCTCAGACAGTAAAGAGTCGTTCTCAACTAGTGGATATGTCTTAACTATAGGAGGAGCTGATGTGTCCTGGAGATCTACAAAATAAACGTGTATAGATCGATCCACTATGGAATCTGAGTTCATAGATTTAGATAAAGCTGGTGAAGAAGCAGAGTGACTTCGAAACTTCCTTGAAGATATTCCATGTTAGAATAAATCAGTACCTACTATAATGGTAAATTGTGACTGTCAAGCCGCAATTGGTAGAGCTCAAAATGATATGTATAACAGAAAGTCTAGACACATCCGTCGACGATATAACACCGTTAGACAATTGATCTCGAGTGGTGTAATATCCATAGACTATATTAGGTCTAAGGATAATCTAGCGGATCTTTTAACAAAGAGTATAAATCGAGATCAAATGTCCAAACTGTCAGAAAGAATGTGTCTTAATTTCACCGAACAAACTAAAGCAGTGGTAACCTGATCAAGTTGACTGGAGATCCTAAGATCTTAGTTCAACGGAAAAACTAAGTTGTGGAAGTTAGACGAAATGCTTGGTAATCCGACCATTCCTTAGAGGACAATACACCAAGTATAGAACCCGTAGGTGTTGTAGATTAAGTCTGAAGACTTTTATTGAATCCTAAAGTCCTAGTAAGGATAGAGTATTGCGGGATACTCAACGGGTTTCACATATGTAAGTGTGAATTGAGAGACAGCTTCAAATATCATCGGATATTAAACACTTATGAACTCAAAGGGTGTCTATGGCCGAAACGGACAAAAATGTGAGAACAAGAAAGGACGTAGAGACTGTATTGTGTCATTGTTCACTGTCTTGATACACACCAAAGTGGAATAGTTTAAGGCATTATGTCTACTAGGCAGCCGGTGTATCCGGTAAGATGGACTATGGAAGGTTCAAAGCTACAAGCTACTTGTCCAAATACAATATCGTATCACTTGGACTGGGCTATGTGTTTGCATGTTTATGGGTGCAATTCCCACTCATGTGGGGAATTGTTGGAAATATTTAATTTTAATTAAATATTGAATAATTTAATTGATATTATTTGACCAATAAAATGAAGATATTAAAATTAATTTCTCGGAAATTAATTGATACCGGTGTGTTCTACTCGTGGAGTAGATGAATTTAATGTATTCATGCTCACAAAACCAATTAATGGTGAGTGAGAAATTGAGTCAACTAATCAAAGGTTAAAACTTTGAATTAGTGAGAGAATTAATCATGTAATACATTCTCATTCTACATTGGAAAATGAGAAGACTAATATACATAATATTAGTAAGAAATCAATTAAGGTAATCAAATTATAGTTGATTGATTGGCAATCAAAATTGTCAAACGCGCGTGCGCCGATCCGAGCCCGAGCCCATAGACTTGGACTTGGCAATTGGACTTTTGGGTGTACTTAGGCCTTGAACCTGGTGTCCATCAAATTTTTTAGAGCATAAAAGTTTTGTGAGTCCAGCCCAATTAATTCGGTAATGGGTTAGGCTCATATCGAAACTTGACTTCATTGTACAGATTCGATGAATTTGAAGCTGACGTTATGCCGACTCAACACTGGCCAAGTAAATGAATCTGAAGCTGACTCAGCTCTGACTCTCTCGTATCAGCACAAAAAAATGTGCAAAATTTTAAATTTGGCAGGTCAACAAATTGATTGATTGCAATCAATCTCTGACGGTTGATTAACGCAAATCTGTCCGCTAGCATTAAATGCGGACGCGTTTTTTTCCCATTTACGAGTGGAGGTTCACCTATAAATAGGTATCCTCATTCATTTCAGAACATACTACACACTCTCGTCTCTCTCTCTTTCTCCCTCTCTCGTCCACTTCTACATATAGTGTTTAAGTTGACGGTCCAATCTTAACGTTCTTCTGTTCGCCGAAACTTTAAGTCCTGTTGTGCTGCACACTTGAAGGCTTGCGTCATTTAGGCTTGTCAACGGGGCGGGGATTCCCCGTCCCCGCGAACTTCACTAGGAAAATTTAGTCCCCATCCCCGCTCCGCCAGGGAACCAGTCCCCACGGGGATTCCCCATTCCATGTGAATTTTTTAAATTTTTTTTTAACAAGTATAATAATTTTTTTAAAATGAATTAAAATTTAATAAGTATTATTAAATTTTAAAATACATAAATTATATTAAATTTAATATATTATATATTATATATTATATATACATGAATAATTAATTGGTTATATATATATATACACATATATATAAATGAAATATATACTATAATATACTTATATGATATATATAATATGTTAATATATAATATATATATATATATATTATATATAAATATGTACATATATTATATATATAATTATGCGGGTCCCCGCGGGGTGGGGAATACAATCCCGTTCCCGCCCCGTCCCCGCCTACGGTGCAAAAATAATCCCCCTCCCCGTTTCTTTTGGGGATTCCCCCGTTCGGGGCAGATCCCCGTAGGGATCGGGGATTCCCCGCCCCACTGCCAAGCCTAGCGTCGTTTTACCTTTGGGAACGTTTATTACATACCGAAGAGCATTATCGGGAAATATTTACTTAGCAGAAAGAAGATTCATCGACTTGACGTTCGTTCAATTCTTATTGTATTATTTATTTATTTTTTTATGTATCTTTTACTCCCCGGTTATACCCCTTTTATTTTTTCAGTTTGTATTATTTTTTTCTACAAAATATTTTCTCCAACAAAATAAATATATATTTAAAAAAAAACCAATTATTGTACAAGAGAATGTTCTAACAACACATAGAATTAATTAGATTAAAAGAAAGAACAAAATTTCAGCAATTTAAGACTTTTTTTGAGTCTAACTAATTCTCTAATTAAGTTTGAGAATATCTCTAATTAAATAAGTAAAAAAAGAGCTATACTTGAATATAAATTTCTACCATAGAAATAGGTAAAAATTTCCAAAAATAGAAAAAATAATAATAATAAACCACGCGCAGGCCTATTGCGTTCACGCCATCAATTTCATCTACCTTCCCCCGCCCTAACACCCCCGACCCCCAACCTTGAGATCCAATTAAACTAAACACCTTATTTCCCTTTTTCTTTTTCTTTTTAAAATTTATTTTAATTTTTTAATTATTATATTAATTAAAATATATATTTAATATTATATTATAAATAAATATTTTTACATATAATAACATATATTTAATTTTACAGTAACGCATATTTATTCTTATAGTAACATACATTTATCTTTCAATTTGTATTATCATATGGACAAATGTGTGTTACTGTAAAAACAAAATATATTTTTATGATAATAAATATGTGTTTTTTAATTTATTCATCATCCATTTAAATCTAGATATATTGTTTCATGTAATACATATGTTATTATACGAAAAATAATAATTACTTCTATAAAAATAAATAAATATTTGTGAATAGTCAATATTTGTTCTTATAGTAACACACATTTTGCTCTTGCATTATGTGAAAAATTATTTATTCTATAAAAATAAATGAATATATGTATAATAACAACATTTTATAAGATATTAACACACAT
The DNA here is from genome assembly GCA_026898435.1 of Prunella vulgaris. Classification (NCBI taxonomy): domain Eukaryota; kingdom Viridiplantae; phylum Streptophyta; class Magnoliopsida; order Lamiales; family Lamiaceae; genus Prunella; species Prunella vulgaris. The sequence goes on from JAPKLY010000046.1 coordinate 196,388, forward strand.
TTGCTCTAATAGTAACACACATTTATCTCTCTGTTTGTATTACTATATGGGCAAATGTGTGTTACTATATCGGCAAAATATATTTAATGAGAATAAATATGTGTTTCGTAATTTATTCGTCATCCCTTTAAATCTAGGTATATTGTTTCATGTAATAAATATATTATTATATAAAAAAATATAATTGTTTACAAAAAATAAATAAATATTTGTGAATAATTAATATTTGTTCTTATAATAACACACATTTTGCTCTTGCATTTGTGAAAAATTATTTATTCTATATAAATAAATAAATATATGTAAAATAATAATATTTTATAGAGATAAATACAACTTAGTTAATGAAATATCTATATATTAAAGATTGGTATATACCTTTTTACAAATTATAATTTGGTTTAACTAAAATGCATTTTGGTCCAAAAAAAAATGGGGACCCTATTTTAGACTTTGTCAGCCCCCTATTGTACCACACCACACGCCACTCATGTCCTCTCTCTTCTTAAATCTGATTTTTCTTCTCTCTCCCCCATCTTTTCTTAATCTCTCTCCCCCAATTCAAATTTGTTTGGGAAGAAGGTGCAGAGTACGGCCACAACGATGAAGCTATAGAGGAGAACCACCACAAACGCTGGAGCATGATTCACGATCAGATCTAGCAGCGAAGACGACGAGCAACGACCAGCTCCGCTCAAAACGATGATAGATCGGGTATTTATCGACGGCGAAGGTGTCATTTCTCCCTTTCTCCAACCAGATCGTAAGTCCCTCTTTCTCTCTATTTAGGCCTTCGATCTTAGGGTATAGGTTTTCAGTTTGAAGTCCATGAATTGATGGATTTTTTTTTTAATTTGGGGATTTTGTTGTTAATGTTCATTGAGAGTTGTGTGTATTTTCCTTTAGCCGCAAATACGAAATTTGTTGCTATGGGAATTGAAACTACTGTTAGTTGTGGGTTTGTGTGTGTGAATTTAAACAAGGGAGCTGTTGCCATAGACAAGTTTATAATGGAATGACTTTCCTGTATTTGACTATTGTGGGTTGTTAGTGAGTTTTGTGTGTTCATGTGTGTGGGATGTATGTGTGGGGTTTGTGAGTTTGTGTGGTGTGTGATGAAGATTTTTTTTTGTGTAATTATTGTGTACTGTGTTTTTTTATTCTTAGGGATTTTGACTTTGTATTTTGTGTATTTTTTGAATCGCAGAAAATAGCGAATTTGGTGGATGATATAAGAGCTTGAAGGTGAAGAAGATTGATGAACACCCAGTGAATTTTGAAGATGAAGATTTTAATTCTATTTATGTAACTTTTATTTTTTTTACAATGTAACTTTATGTAAATTTATATTTTTATGTATATGTAAAATTTTACAAAATTATGTTAGTATTGTAAACACCAAAATCCCAATTTTGTAAAAATAAACCTGTATTTTTTAAATTCGTGCAAAATTATATACGTGCAAATCTGAAATGTGTGCTTTATAAACTTGTGCGTTTTAAATTTTGTGCGAAATAAATATGTGCATTTTAAATTTTATGCAAATTAACCTGTGCAAATCGAAATTTCGTATATGTGCACGAATTTAACTTGTGCAAATCGTAATCTTGTGCAAAATTAACTTGTGCAAATCGGAATTCCGTGCAAAATTGTATATGTGCAGACGAAAATCTGTGCAAAAAAGCACGATGGGCCCCACAAAAATTACAGCTGTCAAGTTTGCAGAAAGGTTGTGAAATTTTTTTTGCAGCTTTTAGCTTTCAGGTTTGCAGAAAAGTTGTCAAATTTTTTTTGGGCCCACTTTAAACCAATTTGTAATTTATAAAAAGGTTAAAACCGAATTGTAGTAACCATTATATAATTGGAACAATGTGTAAACTACCCTATTTTATAAGATAGTAATACATATTTTCTCTAATAGTAACACACATTTGTCTCGCAATTTGTGTTACTATATGGGTAAATGTGTGTTACTATATGAGCAAAATATATTTTTATGATAATAAATATGTGTTTCTTAATTTATTCATCATCCCTTTAAATCTAGGTATATTGTTTCATGTAATACATATGTTATTATATTAAAAAAAAATTCTAAAAAAATAAATAAATATTTGTGAATAATCAATATTTATTCTTAAAGTAACACACATTTTGCTCTTGCATTATGTGAAAAATTATTTATTTTATAAAAAAAGTATATGTAAAATAACAACATTTTATAAAATAGTAATACACATTTTCTCTAATAGTAATATATATTTGTTCTTCAATTTATGTTACTATATAGATAAATGTGTGTTACTATATGAGTAAATGTGTATTATTATTTGAGTAAATGTGTGTTACTATACTAACATAAATTAAGAGCAAGTTTTTAAATTTATTATATAAAATTATTTAATTTATTTTTAAATTTATAATAATTGAATAATAATAATAAATCAAAAAATTCAATTACTTTTGACAATTGAGCCTGGGCTTAGTGTATGTTTGGGGGGTGGGGGTGGGGGTGGGGGCGGGGCCGGTTTGAGGAGGAATAATTGAATTTAATTATCCTGGAGATATAGCGTGCGTCTTTGATGCAAGGGAGGAGGCGTGTGATTTAATTATCTACTTAATTCTATTTTTAGAAATTTTTACGGTATAAATTTTTATATAAGTTTTTGTTGTAAAAAAATATTCTCTCGCCAAGCACCAAACTCCAATTTCTTTTACGTCCCTGCATGTGATTTTCTTAAAAATAGGTTGATCCATAATTTCTAATTCTTCTATTTTAAAGTCATATGCAGAAATTTACACAAATAAGTCCATACATTACGAAATTTACATTATTCCGAATTAACGTGGACTTGGTTTCTTTAAACTATATATCTCTATTATACATATTTATTATATATACACTTTATTGCTAAAAATCAAGTTTTTTTGGTCATACATATACATCTTTAAAAATAAAGATTCATGTAAATTTGAATTCAGTTCATAAAAACACACACGTAGGTCTATATACACACATACATTATATAAAAAGATGTAGTACTAGCTAATTACCTTGAGCAACGTAGCCAATCTTGTAACTATTGGCATAGTGAGGCAGAGCCAAGCCTCGAGGGTGCAAAACAAGTTTTCCGGCGCCGACTTCCGCCTCAGAGAGCACGGGCGATTTCGCCGGCGTCCAGGCGTAGTATCCGCCACCTTCTCCTTCATATACGGTGGCATCAGCCATTTGGGGAAGTAAATTCAATTCCATGACAAGTAAATAAACTCTTATCAATTCCTAAACTTATTGGTGATGAGTGCGTTTGATAAATGCCCCATACATATAAGGCTAAGTTTATAGACTTGGTGTTCATTGCATAATTATTTCAATTGGGTATGCTGAAACTTTGTATTTGTGACAAGGGTATTTCTTATACCTTTTGAGTAATAATATTTTTTTTTCCGATAAAAAAAAAAAAAAAGGCTAAGTTTATGTCACCAAGTCAAACAATTAAATAATAAAAAATAAATGAAAAATAAAAATTGAAGGCGGCCGATAGCCCAGGTTGGAATTGTCACATGGCGAAATTCTATTGAATAATAATTGTGTTTTTTATAATTATATTCGTAGATGTTGAAAATAATATATATTATTAAAATAAAAATAAATATTAAAATTTATAAAATAAAATTCTCTATAAGTAGAGTTCAATATCAAAATATTTTAAAATTTAAATCGAAACACTCTATTTTCTTTTTTTAATATTTTTTGTATTCGTAATTTAATATTACATGTATTTGTAGTATATATTTTTTTATTTATTTTAAATTTTGTATTTTATGTATTTGTATCAAGGGTGCAAATGTCGCTTGACGGTCGTCGGGCGGTCGAGTGCCGCCAAAAGCCAAGACCGCCTAGGCACCCACCTTGGCGGTGCCAAGATTTTTCTATATATTTTTTTAAATTTATTAGTATTAATTTTTTTCTAAACATATATTAATAAAAATATACATTATAGATAAATTATAAATTTAAAACATAATTAATAACTATCTCAAAATATAAAAAGTCAACAAAATGTTAAAAACTATCATAATACGACATTGTCCAACTTCTAAATGAAAACACAAAAATAGTAATTTAGTACACAAAAAGAGTAATAATACATAAAACGAATAAATATGAAGTAGTTCAATAAAACTTTTATTTTTTAGTAATTTCGTAAATTAGTTTTACTTTTTTTAATTTTAGTTCTAACTTTGTTGAAATAAAAATTAAAAAAGAAGAGTAATGGTCATCTAGGCGGTGCCAAGACGGCCTCGGCAGTGCCAAATGTGTTGACATATTTTTCTCAGCGATTTGATCTTGGCGTTGGCAGCCGAAGGCCTTCAAGCGCTTAGGCGGTCTCGGCGACCGCCATTTACATCCATGATTTGTATGTAGTTTGTTTATTAGTTTTGTATTTTGTATTTTTAAAAATTTTGTAATTTTAAATTTATTATTGAGTTAATATAAGTAAATATAAAAAATTGAATAAATATAATAAGTATTTAAAAAATAATTTTATCTGGTTTGAATTGGAGTCACTGATAAAGTATAAAAAGGTTAAAAGTTAGATTGAGTTAAAAATTGTATTTATTGATAAGAGAAAAATGAATATTTCATTAAAAGGTTTGTTTGAGATGGGCTACAGATATAAATGATGGTCCAAGGAGGATAGGAAAAGCAACTTGTTTGCTTTAATATTAAAAAAGTTGAGTGAAAAATGTAAATAACTAAAAATGGAAAGTTGGCATTCGTAATATAGAAGTTCGATTGCATCTCCCTGTGCTACGCCACAATTAATTAAGAATACAAAGTACTATAATTTTTTTTTCCAAAAAAAGTAAATTTATTTACTTTTAAAAAAAAAAAATCAAAAAAGGATAAGTGTATAAAAATTATAAAATTGCACATTAAAAATTAAATATTTTTTAAAAATTGCATATTTGTCCTTTTTATAATAAACCTTAAAAAATATCCTCTTTATAACTGTTCTTTTCTAAAATTTTTGTATATTGTCAAAGTCATGAACTTAGATTTTAAGTTTAAATTGAACTTTAATTTTAATTTTTTAAACTATTCCTATATATTAATATATGGAGTTGTATAACTTTTGCAATTAAGGTATGATTAAATAATAAAAAAAAATGAAAAAAAAAATTGAAGGCGCCGACAGCCCAGGCAGGAATTGTCACATGGCCAAATTCTATTGGATAATAATTTTATTTTGATATAATTATATTAGTAGATATTGAAAATAATATATATTATAAAAATTAAAAAAATATTAAAATTCATAAAATAAAATTCTCTATAAATAGAGTCCAATATCAAAATATTTTAAAGTTAAAATCGAAACACTCTCTTTTCTTTTTAAATATTTTTTGTATTCGTAATTTAAAAATTACATGTATTTGTATGTATTTATTTATTTATTTTTAATTTTGTATGAATATTTCATGTATTTGTATTTAGTTTGTTTATTAATTTTGTATTTTGTATTTTTAAAAATCTTGTAACTTTAAATTTATTATTGAGTTAATATAAATAAATATAAAAAATTTGAATATATAATATGTATTTAAAAAATAGTTTTATTTAGATTGAATTGGTGTCATTAATAAAGTATAAAAATGTTAAAGGTTATGTCGAGTTGAAAATTGTATTTGTTGATGAAAGAAAAATGAATATTATATTAAAAGATTGGGTTGAGATGGGCTAATAATGTTTAAAGCAACTTGTTTGCTTTAATAATTAAAAAAGTTGAGTGAAAAATGTAAATAACTAAAAATGGAAAGTTGGCATTCGTAATATAGAAGTTCGATTGCATCTCCCTGTGCTACGCCACAATTAATTAAGAAGACAAAGTACTATTTTTCAAAGAAGAAAAAAAAGGCACCTTTTTTTTTAAATTACAAAGAGAAATAAGTGTATAAAAATTATAAAATTGCACACTAAAAAATAAATATTTTTAAAAAATTGCACATTTGTCCATTTTTTTTTAATAAACCTAAAAAAATATCTTCTTTCTAACTGCCCTTTTTTAAAATTTTTTGTATATTGTCAAAATTATGGACTTAGATTTTAAGTTTAAATTGAACTTTAATTTTAATTTTTTAAAATATTCCTATATAGAATTGTATAACTTTTGCAATTAAGGCATGATTACTTTTTGAATATTACGATAATTTTTAGAATATTTTTTTTTTATCGGTAAATGTTAGTTGTTAGTAGTTAAGTTATTTCACCAAGTCTCCTTACACCCCATATCTCCAAGTCCAACCTTATATCTCTCATCTCTCAATTCGTTCCCAGATGGAATCGAACTTGGGTCACTCACTCAAGTGAGGAGCCCGGTGGCCAAGTGAGCTAGCCCACCTGGTTGATAATTTTTAGAATATTATTTTCAAAATTTTAATACATATCATGCAATTGTGTGCACAGAAGAATTACTCATTATTTATATAGTTGTATATCTTACTTAATGCACAATACACCAAGTAATATTAAACTTTTGCTCTAAGAATTAATAATATTGTTTGTAAGATTTAATTAATATTATTATTTATAAATAATACTATTTGTAATGGTAACTATACATAGTACATAAAGTAAACCAGATTCAGGCTTTTATGTGAGAGGTCTAGTCTGGTCTGGTCTATTCCCATCCTTGTTAGCAGAGGAATTATCTTATCTAAACGTACACCTCAATTTCTCACTCGTTGAGCAAGGTCTCAACTCTTCTTCAGAGAATGACACGTGGACAATTTTAATATTGACGGAGTTACTTTTAGTGAAATTTAATCTCAACTTTTTAACTTTGATACTATAAAATTTTATCTCATCTAAATATTTGATTTTAATAAATTGTGCAAAGTTAATTCACTCCTCGTGCCTTGCAAGTGGTGAGACACTCAAGTTTTTTTTTTTGGAACGAACTAAGAGATTTTTTTTGGAGTATTTGAAGACTTTAAATTAATCTTTTAACAACTAACTTTAATTGATAAAAAAATTGGCTCTAGCAGAGAATTTTAAATACTCAACATAATTATGTTATTTGAAATTCATTAATTATTAAATCTGTTTATTTTTAAATTTAATAAAAATTTGAAATGACGTTTGAGTTGCCTTACATAGTTGTGGGAAAGAAAGATTTTGTACTGATACTGCAACACACATATACGAAACCAAGAAAAAGTTTACCTCAAAGATTAATCCAGTGATTTATGCGTTAAAAATTAATAGATTATTCTAGTTTGATAATAAAAAAAGTAATAAAAGTGCAATTACGATAATTATTTGATTATCTTAAAAAAATTCCTTTGTATTTTCGCTGCTAAGAGTATAACTTTTTTTTAATTCTTGTATATGTCATTTACATCGTGAATCATTTTAAATAAAATTATCTACTTCACTTGATTATATTTATCTTATTAAATACTCCATCTGTCCCAAGATAATTTTCACACTTTCCTTATATGGACGTCCCAATTCTTTTTTCACACCCTAAAAAAGGAAACAATTCACACTCACAAAAGTCAATAAAACACATTTTTTATATTTTATTATTTAACTTAACACTCACATACTTTATTTTTTCTTAATATGTGTGCAAGTCAAAGTATGAAAAAAATCCCGGAACGGAGGGAGTATAAATAATCACTTGCATCATGCATACCAATTTAATAATATCACTCATTTTACTCAATAGTGTTACTCATCTTAGTGAATTATAAAACTCGAAAACCAATAACACGGTGGAAAAATTATATTCCCTCCGTTCCAACTTTTTTTTCCACATTTTCTATTTTGGGATGTTCCAATTCTTTTTTCACTCCTTAAAAAAGAAATAACTTACACTCATAAAAGTCAATAAAATATATTTTTTATATTTTATTATTTAACATCACACTCACATACTTCATATCTTTCTTAATCTGTGTGCCCATATCTTTTGAAAAAGAGACCCGAGACGGAGGTAGTATTAATCAATATACATTTATTTATCGGGTGTTGTTTAAGTTTTAAAATACAAAACGAAATGTGTTAGACATTCGATGAAACTCCATCAAATGCGTAAGGAGCTATAAGTTTTGAAATAGTTGGAAGTGGCAAAAATTATAAATTTTTGCTTTCATTTAAAAAATTATAATAATAAAAGATGAAATGGAAATTCGATTATGCAAATTAAAGTGGCAAAATTAGGCAAAGTACCAAACAGTACCATTTATTCAAATTAACATATACACGACAATTTAGCGTACAATAACGTGACACATTATCTAGCTCACATGGTCCCTCCAACAATGCATTCTCATTATCTAGAACAGTAACACGTTTCTTATTCTTGAAAATTTGCTTGTGCATTATTGATTCAAGGGGATATATAGATGATGTGTGGCCAAAATGTAGTCCCGTGATTAAAGAAAATTCTCTAGGTCTGAAGTGTGCCTCTTTGTTGTTAATATGGAAAACTAGTTCATTATTTTTTTCCTCCTAGAATCTTGCTTGAACAATAGGTGTAGATACAACTGCCCTTGAAATTTCACATCTCGAAAGTCAATAAACTGATCAAAACAGGACTCTTTGAATAGCTTCTGATTGTGAGTGCTCAACTTGTCCATAATTGTAGTAATGATATTCAGATCAGCACAATATACTCTTGCATCGAAATGCTCATCCACTGGGACCATTGCCATCTACAACAAATATCAGTTATTTAATATTTGAAATTCGTGAAGGACTTAAGTATAAATAGCTAATTCAGAATCTTACAATCACACACACATGTCTTGTGAAAATATGTTATATATAATCACATGCAATTATATCTTGTCAACTGCAAGTTATATTTCATCATACTGCCAAATTTTGACCTGGGCGCAATAGAATGGTGAAAGTGCCCCTACAGAAAGCCATCAATGATTCAATGTCATTGGACATTCCATCAAAACGGGGGTACATACAAACGACAATGTTGAATGCATACGAGGTATGAATAAGATGCCAAAAAACAGAGTCAAACAATGTTTAAGCTCCCAATTAAATGATTGATTGTCCTCGAATATAGGCAGTATCACACATCAAGATGAATATTTCAAATAACCTAATTATACCAGAGGACAATTATACAATTTGCAATAATACCCACTGACCCACACTCATGTCATCTAATTATTCATCACTAAAACCACATCTATAAAATACCTAATACATACCACATGTCAAGCATATTCGTTGATAGGATTGAAAAAATAATTTTCACGAAATGACCAAAAACAAACCTTGTGTTGCCAATTTCTGTGCGCGCGTTTGTGTGCAACTGTCTAATCATTTCGTCGGAGATGCTTGTGTGGCGGGGCGGCTAAGTTGGAGGAATAGAATATAAACGGTTGTGTTGAGTAAACAAAATGAAGTAGACGGAGAGACACTAGAATGGGAGAAAAATTGGCACGGGATATTTCTTTCATTTGACCGTCGTTACTTGTTGTATCTAGGGTAGGCATTATAATGGGCCTTCTAAATAAAACTAGTATTGTGAATCCGGAAATTAAATTGTTGTGCCTAGTGTAGGCGTTTTAATAGGCCTTCTAATATATATCATTTTATTGGGCTTTTCATCAATATTAATCATTTTTTATATGCAATCTTACAACACAATAACGTTATTTGTAAACATAAAAATTATAAAATTAATTCCATCACATTAAAATATATCTTAATTACTTGAGTGAGTTTCTGACTATCTCCTAAACATATTAGTTATGTGATATAATTTAGCATTGTGTTTTGTTGTGCTTACTATTTATAAATTAATTGCTGAAGAACATTAATTCGTATGTGTTTTAAATTACCATTGATCATTTTATATTTTACGATTACATCATTTGTTTTCAATTTATCCTTGACATGAATTAGATACTGTCAATTAATAATCATCTAGTGTTCTTGTTGTCCATAGGGTAGGCAAGAAAATGGGCAATCAGCTGGGCAGTTTATGTCATAAGCATACAAATCAATGTTCTTCAGTTTCACATATATACTATCTAGTAGACATGAAAAAACCAGCAACATATCACAAGTTTAATAGAATTTTTCATAAATATATGAGCTATTTGATTTCATGGATACCCATTCAAATGTACAAAAAAAAAAAAAAAGACCCAACTATCAATTTGTCCACAATGCTTCAAGCAAAACACCCAATCAGAGTTTGACCTTCATAAAGGTTCATTACATATTTACCAACTAACTGGGGTAAGCAGAGGATTACACAAAAGCTACCATAAAGTGTTCATAATAATGACACAAGTTGGGTTAGTAGAACACAGACTAAAGTCACTAAACGTTCAAATGTCCATCCAACAGTCGGTGCACATAGAGTCCCCGCATCCCTTCAGTCATCCTAAGGAACATCTCAAGACAGTCTGGATTTTTGGCAAGCAAGTGTGCAACATCCACTTTTTCAGTATCACTTAGGTCAGCTATCTCATTCAACACACTAGACAAGTTCCCTTATTGCGTTGCCTAGCTTCGACTCGTAGCCTAGACATGAATGAGCTTTTCCATACGTTGTTCAGTCGAGGCCTTCATCTGTCCCAATACATCAAACAACTTCTCTGAAGGCAAAATCTCGAAGCAACCCTTTTCTTTCCTGTGATCTTAACCGAGGAGGTCACATCCATAAATGGGGGTTCACTGTTGACCTCCACATCTACATGATTTTCTTCATGATCCAAACCAGTTGGGTTCGCGCTAAAATGACCAGCTTGGGATTGATTCTTGTCCACTAGAACATTCACAGCTTGGATTACATCCTCAGTAGAACTACCATTTACCTTGTCCTTCCCAAAAATTTCATTCCAATCCTCCAACAAAGACCATGATTTGTACCGCATATTCACAGCATTAGGATCATTATGTAGTATATAATTCAGAATACTTAGTCAAGCATAACCATCACAAAATTAAATTGATTCCATGAGCATATAACAAAATTGATTCCAGAAAATATTCCAACATGTACACACTAAATCATGTTCCATAAACAAAAGTAATCATTGAAAACAATAGTTGCCTACATGGTCATCCATGGACTTCATAAACAATATACAAATTTCATATACTATATTACAAACTGGACATAAATGACAATTCTTTAATTTCTTGAACTAGTTAAATATCACTTTGAGTAGGTAAAACCATAAACATATATACAAGAATGTAGCAAGATGTTTTACCTTGCAAATATTTTCCCAGGCATCATTATGACAATCAATCATTCCAGTCGATGCATTGAAGCCGATTCCAGAATTTTCTCCGAGCATCAACAGCAAGGAGCCGTGAAACTTCTTCCAAATCGATATCCTTGAGGCAATGTGGGGATCTCTCTGGATATTAGTACCCGAGAGCTTTTCTTGCATTCCAGCTTCCAATTTTTGCAAGTACCCAGGCTTGAATCCATTTTCGGTCTTCCAACCCTTAGCAACAAGATCCTTCATCAAATCCGCGAGAACCGCTTCCTCTGCCGTAGTCCATGTCCGTCGAGTTTTTTCTATTTTTTTTCCTTTGTTCTTGAGATCGATGCTGCTGCTACCACCGCTTTCCATTCTGCAAATACTAGTAGTCGATTAATACTAGAAGAAAATAAATGATACAACATATAACTCGGAAAAAAATTCACCTTCAAGTCGAGAAGCTCTCCAGCCGTCAATGGAGTAGGTGAGAAGAAACCCTAGAATGAGATGGAACTAATGGCAACGAAGATATGTTGAATGATTATAAGGACAAAGTTGTCATTTTCTATAAACACATACGAATTTTATGAAGGATTATTCTTATGTACCAAACACACAAAACAAATTATCTTGTCTCATTTCTATTCTACCAAACAAATTTAAAATTTTATCTAGTGTCATTTATAATCTACCAAACAAGTAAAACCTTTTATCTAGAGACATTTATAATCTACCCAATGTTCTAAAAGTCGCTAGTCGGTCAGATCACTAGGGTCTAGCGAGTAGAGCGACTAGTCGGGGATTAGTCAGACACTAATCGGAAGCACCTAAATGGTAAATATAATTATTTATTTAATAAATTAATAATACATTATACATAAAATAAATAAAATAATTGACATCAACACCTTTTATTATTAAAATTTAAGTGATAATAACCATGAAACTCAAAATTTAATAAAGTGATAATTTAAAAATCAAAAGGAAATTAATAGTTTAGTTGTTTTAATTTTATTTTATTATAATTACTTAGGGTTTGCCAAAAAAAATTTTAAAAGGGAGAAACATGTCTAATCGGGAATGACTTAGTCGGTATTTAATCGATCTAATCGTTGTCTAGTCGACGTTTAATCGGTCTAATCACTGTCTAATGGGCTCTAGGCGCCGACTACTATTGCTAAACGTTTTCTTTAGCGACTTGGTGCAAATCGGGTCGGTCAAGGGCCGACTAGCGACTAGTCGCCGACTAATCGGTCAAGTCGGCCGACTTTTAGAACTGCGAATCTACCAAACAAGTAAAATGTTGTTACCGATTTATTAGGTTTTATGAATGAATTTAATGTGGCTATAGGGTATTCCGATAAATAGATAAAAACAATAAATAAATAAAACACCAGCAATGCGGGAAGAGCTTGAGAGCTCCTCTCTTGAATATGGTGGCTTTGAGTGCTCACAAGAGAGCCCCCTAGCCTATGTGTATTATTTCTTGAACGGTGTTCCTCCCTTTACAAATGTGGATGAGGCCCTCTATTTATAGAGGGTCAAGCATAAAATAATGAAAAGACCTATTTGCCCTTCACATATGAGCCTAATACAAATAAGTATAAACAGGCCCTATACTATTACATTAGGGAAATTCGGCCCATTTAGGGTTATAACTCGGGTTCCAGTAGACCCCAGTTTAGAGGCCCAAATTCATATATTTTTTGTCACAACATAAAACACTTTATATATTGAGCTACCGAACACCAATAAAAGTTATTTATCACACAAACACCTTAAATATTTTTTTGAGGTCCGTCCTACCTTTTTATCTTATGGAGGCTACCAAACGAATCCTTAATGACTACCCACTCCGTGCATTGTAGATTGGTACTAATACTACTCTCTCCCCCTTGTAAATTGCTATTAACTTTTAGGCATTAATATTAAAAAAATATAAATATATTAATATAGTACATGTGATGTGATTGAGAAAAATAAAAAAAATAATGAGAATAGTATAAAAAATATCTAAAATAATAATAAAAAAATAAATAGTAGTTTTAAAAAAAAAAGTAAAAGAGCAAATGAGCCACATATAATGAGACAGACAAAAATGACAAACTTAGCTACTTATAATTGGACGAATGGAGTATTTTTTTTCTAAAATAAATAAATAAAATGTTATCTTGTATGAAATCGTCTAATGATATGAGATAAGATAATTAAATAAGATATGAATTGACTACAATTTATTGTCATACTAGTATGAATAAATCTTAATTTATGTAGTCTCATGTCATAAGACGGTTACACATAAATTTTTACCATAAATAAATATTCATTCTAATACCTTTCCACTAAAATTTCAAATTCTAACCAATATATTTAATGAGTGTTTGTAAATTCTATTTTATAAGTAAAAATATGTTTTTTTAAAAAGTAATTCTATAATATTTGCAATCAATTTTTTAAGGGAAAATACACATTTTATCCTATAAATTTCGTTAAATTTCGTTGACTTTGGTTTTCGTCCTCTTAAGTTTTGGATTTTTGTTTTTGTCCTTTAACTTACAAAAAATTATGGTTTTCGTCCTCTTAAGTTTTGAATTTTTGTTTTCATCCTTTAACTTACCAAAAATTATGGTTTTCGTCCTCCAACCGCCTATAACCAATCATACAACGTAATACACACGTGAATTCATTTTTTCTTTCTTTTTTTTTAAACAAAATACCAACGTGGGGGTATTTGGAGGGAATTTGGTCTTGACAAAATACACTTTTAAACGTAAATTTCCTCCCAAATACCATTCAATACTTACATTCATAGAATCTTCTGTCCAGATTCATTTTTGAATATGATGTACAAACCGTGCAACGAAACCACAATTACACTTTATATTGCGCTCGAAACTCGTTGATTCATACGAATTTCTTTAAGACATCCATCTTCCTTTCCGTACAGTGAGTAGGCTTTTGGATGTTTTGATTTGGAGATCTTTAATTCTTTTTTCCCTAATTCTCTCAAGCCCCCATGCCTAGATTTGATCGACTAGGGTTTTGATTTGGGAGAGAATTTACGGTTAATCATGTATTTTATCCATTAAGACCTAATTCCCTCTAAATACCCCCACGTCAGTATTTTGCTTAAAAAAATAGAAAATTTAATCCACGTGTGTATTACCACCGGTTGTGTGACTGGTTACAGGCGGTTGGAGGACGATAACCATAATTTTTGGTAAGTTAAAGGACGAAAACAAAAACTCAAAATTTAAGAGGACGAAAATCATAATTTTTGGTAAGCTAAAGGACGAAAACAAAAATTCAAAACTTAAGAGAACAAAAACCAAAGTCAATGAAATTTATAAGACAAAAATGTATATTTTCTCATTTTTTAATTGCTTAAAATCGATTCTGACAAACAAGTTTCATATGCTTTTAGATTCTCTAGAATTTATTTTGATATAATTAACCCTACAAATTCTTATCTCATCTTTAATAAAAGTGAATTTTTTAAACATGTTATTTTCTTAACTTAATCTAAAATTATTTTATTTTCAAATATTCAACACTTTTGATTTTACTATAAAAATCAATTAATATCACTTATAGAAAATTAATGAGTAGAGTTTCAAAATATACCCGAAATATCCAATAAAAGAAATACCAAGTGGAATCTATAAATATATAATAGCAGCAATTCTTCGTTTTATATTTCAAACGCAAAATTGTTATATCCGTTGATCATTTCTTCTATTTTTATGTTAGCTGTTGGATCTATTTATCAATATGATATGGAAAGATTTTAATCATGGGACCCTCAAACTAAATTTACCTATATATATGTATGTTCATTATTCATCATGGTCATTGTTTTTTTTTCCTGAAAAAAATTTACTTTTATTAAAGTTTTTCGAAATTTTTGAGAAGGTCGATGACAATATAGATAATGCTCGAATTTTTTGAGAATGTCGATGACAATATGGATATTTTGCATTTTTCATCGTTTGGTGCTTATGGAGTTTTTGATCAATCTCAAGATGATTTGCATCTATAAGTGCACTCATACAAATTGATATTTTTTTTTAGAGTGATCAATCCGATGCAAAAGTGTTTTATTCATTTTTCACTACGGGTATGTTTGGTTCGTAAGATAAAAGTATCTATCCGCGGTAAAAAACATGCATGATTTTGACGGATATATACTTTTATCTTACGAACCAAACATACCCACATGTATTTTTTTTAATGATGGATTGAGAAAATTTTGTCTAGATTTGAATTGCATTACCACAAACATTCCGTGTTAATATTTGTATGAATTTCAAATATACATTTTATAATATTAGAGATGTAACTTTTTTTATATTTTATTTGCACCGAAGTCGAAAATGCCTAAGGAAAATCAAAATCAGAGGTCCAACAAAATCAGAGTTCAAGTCTAACATTCTTACATATCTTCTAAAGATTAAAAAAGAAGAACAATACATATATATATATTCATGATCAAGCACTGTCGAAATAAAACAATTGATGTACAACGTGTGCATTTCATTCGTTGAAGATCAATTTAAATGCTTCCTCAATCAAAAGAAAGATTTGAATCATCCGAAATTAGGAAAAAATCTCCGATCTACAAACCAAATCACCCCATAAAACTTGTAAGCATTTGTTTTAATTGTATGGATTACCCTGCTTGTACTTCCTGAAGAGCTCATCAGTTTTAGCATTCCTAAAAGCACAACAGCCCATTAAGTAAAGCACAATCAAGGCGACGAGAGTTATGATCAAAATGACATCGGCTTTCATCCACTCCCTCTTGAGATTGGCAAGCAATCCAGCTTTGCACGAGTCGCACGAGTAACACAGCTGCGTTTGCTCATTGCTCCACTGCAGACAGTCCATGTCTGCTGCTGAGTTTATGGGACTTATCCAGTATGTCGGGTTCACAAATGTGTACCCACACTCTGTTGGTGGTTTACAGCATCCTGACTGCATTCACAAATTTATTAAACTCCACGAAATCATACATTTCGTCGAACTTGTAAAATTGTATACGCTTGATACGAATTTAAGACGAGAATGATAATGAGTATTATTGAGAGATTATGAGGTTAGTGATTACCTTTTTATTTAACCTATTTTTATTATATCATTCGTTTATAATAAATAAATAGTACCAAACACTATTAATGAGTCTCATTCCATACTCTCATTACCTCAACCAAACAAGTCAAATCCTAATATTTCTCCTCATCATAACATGACTTCTCAACGTTATCTCTTTGAGCTGCTTTCAATAGAAATTAAATTCAAAATATGTGCTCCAACTTTAATAAAAGTGATAATAAAGTTAATAATGATAGGTATGAGTATGATGTCTAGCATGATCTTTGTTTGGACTATGATAACACAAAATAAAAAATTAAATTAACGTGATGTTTGGATCGAAATTTTCAATGTGCTAAAAAAAAGTATAACATATATAAAAATGGGTTATTGATTGTGGCATATAAAAATGATACAAGAAGAAAAAATGATAATGAATTACATAATGATTATCTTATTGCGGTAGATTTAAAAACAATCAACTATCTTTTTTTTTTTTTTTTTATTCATAACTTTTAAAAAGTTCCTTTTAGCCAAGAGTTTAATTAGTTGGACAAATATACCTTTCTTAAACTAAGTAAATAAATATAATAAAATAAAGTAAAATTCATATAAATTAAATAATTAGAGACTTAAGAAAACCAGACGTATTTTCTTCTTTTTCACGCGGTGAAGATACGGTGCTTCTCTCCAAACCACAATTAAATCACACATTATTGTGCTCCAACTATAATTTATTTAAGTTCGTATCACTATTAATTCATTTCATACCACATTTTACTATCTTGTACCACTATTAATTTATCCCATATCACTAGATATATATTTAGCCTTTATTCCGACTCCACATTTTATTTAATCTCATATCATAATTAATTCTCGCAATAGGATGCCCATATTATAATTTATTTAAGCATTTACCAACCATTAACTCAATCTTTACCACAATTAATTCACATTGTACCATACTCTTACTACATTTGTACAACCATTAATTTAGCTTGCACCACCAAATATTTAGTCTTCACCATAATTAAATAACTTTGGTACCACACTTAACTCACATAGTACCACACTTTAGAATAAATAACTTTGGTACCACACTTAAGTCACCAAAGTTATTTAATCAAATCTAATTTAGAATAAAATTGTCCTAGATTTACAACTTTTCAAAATTATTATCATACTTTTCCAAGCATGAAAACATATTATCCTTAAATTACAACTACACTATAATTAAAGTTCGAAAAAAAAAAAAAAATTACCCAATACTTTTAGCAACTTATAATCTAAAAAATTCAGAAAGAAAATATATATGACACCGTCTCATGATCACATTTGTAATCACCTATAATCACCGTTGTAATCTTTTCACAATTTAATAACACAAGTACATGCAATTAAAGTATTTTTAAGGAAATTATAAAATAATTTATAATTTTCACTATTTATTAACACGAGTACATCTACACACATTTCTTGATCATTTTAATTAAAAAAAATTATAAAATTAATATTTGATGATCGTAAAACATGTTTTAGTTATAATATTTGATGATCGTAAAATATTTTTTAGTTAAAAATGAATATTGTAATTAAAACATGTTTGATGCTCATTTTAGTTATAATATTTTTAATAAAATTGTTAAATAATTACCTTTGTAATCTATTTTTACTATTTATTAACACGAGTATTATACACACGTTTCTTAATTGTTTTAGTTAAAACATTTTAATAAAAAAATTACAAATTAATCATCATTTTAATCTTTTTTCACTACAACCTAAACTATTATCTTTTGTACGGAAACAATCTAAAAACATATGAATACTATATCTGAGAAAGAACGCAAAACCGAGCAACATGAGAAAGAGATGTCAGCAATAAAGGGTGTGCGAAAGAAGATGAAGAGTTAGACGAGTTGATTGTTATATTTTATACTATTATATATATATATTTTTTTTATATATTTATGTTATTCTTTATTACATATATTTTTAATTATTTGTTGTATATACTATCTAATTAGATATAAAATATTACTTTTATATTATTTTAATGAAAATATTTTTAAATAAATTATAAAATAATCATATTTGTAATCTTTTTTACTAGTAAGCACGAGTACTTATTAATATACATGTTTCTTGATCATTTTAATTAAAATATTTTTAGTAAAAGTATAAATTAACCATCTTTATAATTTTTTCACTAGTTATTAACACGAATGATGTATACATGTTTGATGATTGTTTTAATTAAAATATTTTCAATAAAATTGTAAAATAATAATCTTTGTAATCTTTGAAAAAATATTTTTTTAGGACTGTAATTATAGGATAGTTGTAACTTAAGGACAATATATTTTCGGGCTTGGAAATGTAGAACAATAGTTTCGAAAAGTTGTAAATTTAGGACAATTAAGCCCGAATAAAGTTTGATTCGGGCTCAAATTGGCCGAAATTTACAACTTTTCAAAATTATTGTCCTATTTTTTAAAACTCGAAAATACATTGTTCTACTTTTCAAAACCCGAAAACAAATTCTTAAATTATAACTACCATATAATTACGGTATTAAATTTTTTTTTTCCAGAATCTCGAATCTCAAGACGTGTGGCCAAATTTCAAATTGCGCGCCTAGTTCGTTATGGAACCTTGCCAAATAAGTTTGAAATCAGTTTTCCCTTTGCAGTCAATAGGATATGGAAATCTGGTCACATTACATCTCGAGCTACATGGTTCTTGAATCTTGAATTTGTTTTCTTGAAATATTATTAATTTAGTGTTTGTTTGCGATCTCTAGTAGAATTGAAAAAATGATATTAAGTAATTTTAGTAGCAAAATGGAAAATAAGGACTGTTTTAAATTTAAGTGATTTTGAAAAATTATTAAGAAAAATGTGTTTGCAAAAGAAGGTATTGAAAATTATTTTATTAGGAATGTGTAGAAGTGTTTAAGTAAAAGTTAAAAGCTAAAAATTATTGCTTGATCAAAAGTAATAATAAGCACTTAAAATAATTGTTGAAAACATATTTTAAGTATATTTTTTTTAAATAAGTACTTTTACTTTGTATGTTGAGTTTGCAAACAATCACTTAGTGTACTTAGGCCTCATTTGGTTCGTTATAAGTTAAGATAAATTAAATTATCTTATTTAATTTGATATTTTGTTTAATGGATAAAGGCTCAAGATTAATAAAAAGTTCAAAACTAAAATTCAATTATCTTATTAATGATATTATCTTAGGGAAGATGTATGATAATAATTCATTGTGTTTTATCTTTAATAAAATACTTCTCTTATGTTGGAAACGAGAACCATAATTCACTTTATTTTTGTTTATGATATAGAGGGCAAAATTGTCAATTTCATAATTTTTTTTATTATTAATCTTACAATCCAAACATTCAAAATGAAATTATCTTATATTACTAATTATCTTAATCCATCAATCCAAATATACTATTTAACTAACAAATAACAATATTAAGATTATAATAATCTTATCTAATCTATCTTGATTTATTTATCTTGTCCATTGTACCAAATGAACCTTTAATAAAATAATGCTTTAACAAATTTGATTGTATTATCTCAGTCCTCAAAACTTTATATACTTTTCTTTTTTAATTTTTCATAAAAGTATGTACATTTCAAAGATGAAATATTTCATAAAATATTCACCCTAGAAATCTTTACCATACACATTTTACTTATTATATACTCTCTTATTCCATTATAAATTGCTCACAATTTTTGGGCACTAATATTAAAAAAAGTATAAAAATATTAATATGGTACATGTGATGTGATAGAGAAAAGTAAAAAAATAATAAAAATAGTGTAAAAAATATTGAAAATAATAATAAAGAAATGAATAAATGTTTCCTGAAAAGATAAAAAAGCAAATAAACAATATATAGTGGGAAGGACAAAAATAAAAATAAAATGAGCAACTTATAGTGGGACGGGGGGAGTATTTTAAAAAAAAAAAATTGAGCCGAAAAAGTAATACAAATTTTAAAAAGATGGAGGTAATATGTGTTGTTCTTCTAAAAAGAATGACTAAAGCGTAATATTATACTCCCCCGTCCCATAATTGTTTTCACACTATTTTTTTCCGTCCGTCCCACAATTGTTTTCACACTCTATAAATGAAAACTATTATTTTAACTTTATCCTCACAATTCAACTAATTTAATTATTTTAATAATATAACTTTACACAACACTTTGCTTTTCTTAAAAATTGTGTCATCCCAAAGGTGAAAATACCTCTGGGACGGAGGGAGTATATGAACTAAGTTTATTAAATTTTTCATTTTCGAGAAATTATGTTCAAACCTAATGCAAAACTTTCACAAAGAAAAATAGGGATAGGCTCACAAAATCTCACATTATGGACTAAGGCCATCATCATACCCCGATCATGAGTCATATAAATTTGAGTACTAATTATGATGACCTGCATAATCTGTCCAGTCTTTTACGTTCTTAATGACGTTTTGTTTGCATTATTACATACTAATTTCATTCATAAAGAACAGTGAAACACAAGACTCAGTAAAGAATTCTGCATAATCAAAAAGTTTGAACGTATAAAAGGAGAGGAATTAATTCATTTAATTAATTTGTTAACACTCTCCCTCACTCATGAGCAAAACTCTCAATTTTTTTTTTTAAGACTCAACAAGTAAACAATTTAAATATGAGTAGAGTTGCTTTCAGCGAGAATCGAACCCAAAATGCGGGTGAGCCTAAGCTTTGATACATTAAAAAAAAAAGAATTTTGTCTTACCTAAAAATTAAAATTTCAAGTTAAAAATAATTTTGGTCTCAAAACTTTCACTAACTTTAATAGTTAAAGAAAACTATTTTTCACTTAAATTTGTGCATTGTTCAATTCAGGTCTTATTTTGCCAATTGAACTTTTTTCTAGACAAAGTATTATATAAACAATTTTCACGATACAAATCACTTGATAGTATTAAGATTTATATTTATGAATTTATTTTTTTGTCTTGTTAAAAAATGATTCATAATATAAATCAACTTCACACAGTTCCTACTCTTTTTCTAATTTTTTTTGTCACATGACGTTTTGCAACATTTTTTACAAACACTGAGTGTAAGTTAGAGCAATGTAAAAAGTAATTAAAACTACAAGCAATTTAATTATTCATGTATAGAAAAAGATTAAAGTTATGAATCAAAAATATTTTTAAATTTGATTTTTGAGTTTTCAAAAGATGAGATATTATAAGAAGACTCGTGTAAATAAATAAATAAAAGTTCAGTACCTGCAATGGAGTGATTCGCGCATTGAAGAAATCCTGAGCCATGCGATAGCTCTGATTCAGCTCAGCACACATAGTGGTGGAGCTAAGGCAGGTCCGGATCCTATCCCACTTGTAGGAGCTCCGAACCCGCCTCCTCAGCCACCCGGAATAGGCATCCAGATTGTACTCCAAGTAGACCCGACTCGGCACGGCGTGACCCGACCCTCTCGAGGTCACCATGTACACGAATACAACCAAAGAAGCAAGAAGTACAATCAGCACAAGCATGGCCACAAGATAGAAAATGAGAAGCCCCGGAATCCTCCAAAACCCTCCGATAAATCCAGCTAAGGCTACAACGAGGATCAAAACCCCCAGGATGATCACTGGCCATTGCAGTATTTTCACACAAGAGTTGTCCGCCTCCGTCGCTAGCCAGATTCCGGCGCCGATCACCGGAATCGACAGCAGCATCACGCCGAAGTTGATGGCGCCGATCAGGCTGTTGCTCAGGGCCATCTTTTGGGCTGAAACGAAATTAAGGGTGTTTTTTTGTTGTTGGCGTCAAATTTGTCCTTGAGACGAGGTGAACTTTTGAGGGTCCACACGTTAAAGTGTGCTTTTGTAAACTTGCATTGTTCTTATACACGTATTAGGTGCACCACGTAATTTCAGTTTATTTTAAAAAATTATACAAAATATTAATAAAAATTTATACAAGTTATTACTGTGTGTATATTATGGTATAATTTTTTAGTAATAATTTGTGTAACTTTGAAGTAATAAATAATTTAATTTTTTAAAAATACATTTGAATTGTACGGTGCACAACACTTTCTCTTGTAATTGTGTTGGTCTCGGGGTGTAAGTTTGAAATCTCAGATTGAAAATCTCAATTGTTAATTGAGATTTCTGAATTAATGATCAAATATGATGAGTTAATATATAAAAAGTAAAAAGTTGTGTTGGATTTGTGTGAAAGGTATTGATAAAGTGTTTGAATTATGGGGTTTTACGTATAGGTCCCGGATTTTGTGTGGCATTGTTTTAACTTTTTGAATGGATGCATGATGTAAAAGAGACCAAAAGTAAAAGTTGGGAAGAAATTCGTTGCCGGAGACACAAGTTCATGCTCTGACATACATTAGCATTGGATTCGTTTATATCTAATACTTCTACTATAATTATGTTTGGAAAATTTATTCCTTAGGTTTGTTTCTTACTAAAGTTACTCTTAATTTTTACACAAAAAATAAGAAACACTACAAAAAAAAGAAACGCGTTACAAGAAAGTGAAAATTTCGTCATGAAAATATCATTTTTTGTCACGATCGATATTTAGTGATGAAATATTTCGCCGCAAAAATCTGTCATGGAAAGTGAGTGGTATTAGGTATATGTGATACTATTTAAATTCGTCATAAAATAATCATTATTTAGTGATGATAAAGACTATCGTCTCTATATATTTTTCATTTGTAGTAACATATAAATCGTCACATTAGGCACCAGAATTTTGTTATTGATATGGTGTTTCGTCACTAAAAGTTCTATTTTACATGACAATTTGAATTATTGTCTCTACAAAATTAATTTTTGTGACGATTATCCATATGTATTACTTATCTCACAAAGTATTAGTGACTTTGTTCTTGTTACAATTAGATTGATTATTTTGTTTGATCCGCCATAAAAGAGTTATTTTTTGGTGATAAAATATTAATCGTTGTAATACATATGCAAATATAATGACGATAAAATTCATCAGCAATGAGTGTGTTTTAGTGACATTATAATTTGTAATTGTTGTTATGTATATTTACATATATAATGATGATAAAATTTGTCATCAGTGAGTGTGATTTGGTGACAAATTTTTTATTTATCACCGTAATATATACTATTTAATGGCAATGATCATAATCATCATAAAATTTTTAAATATAGCGACTATATAATTTGTTATTAAAAAATGCACTTAGTAAAATTTGATCGTCATTATATATATAGATATAACAATTTCAAATCTGATCAGCAACCCTTAAAAGGTGTGAATATTGTGACAATATATTTTGTTATAATAAAATAGTGTTCAATGATAAAAAGTTTCACGATAAGTTAATTTTAATTACTAAACATAAGAAAAAGAAGTTCAATAAAAAATAAATCAAAGATAAAAAGTTAGTTTGTTTTAAACAAAATACCCATTCAAGTAATTAGAAACCAATAACACTTGGTATCATTACATGAAACAAGGAACTAAAAAAAATGTATTTTCATGATGGGATTCCTTCTCACTTTTAATAGCAATGATGAAAATATACATCTTCTCCGCTGCAGATATCTCCTATAAAAACAAATGTATATTTATAATAATATTGAAATTAAATGCTAAAGTATAAGATAAACATATTACAATAAAACTGATAAATATCAAATGGTGTTCAAAATAATTCATAACCATTATCGATGTCACCTATTAAATTAACATATTTTATTTCAAAGTGGTTAGAAGTTATCTTCTTATTCAATGTGACATGCAACATCTGTCATATCATCAATAAAATACCTTTAGGCACTGTTTGGTAGTGTGTAGGAAATTGGTACGTAGTGTTGAGATTTCAATTATTAAGTGTGAGATTTGTATTAAATCTTAGTGCTTGGTAGTAAATATTTAAAAATAGATTATTTTTGTATTCTTATTTGGTAGGGTGTAGTTGGTATAATTTAATATTTTTGTTTGGTATAATTTATGTAATAACACCTATGGTGTGAGATTCATAATATATACTCAACAATGAAAATGTGTAGAAGAAATGGTAGAAGAAGTTCCAACTCGTTACTGTTCACGGGTCGGAGATTTCTAATACATTGTACCAAAACAGTTATAAACCATTGAAAAAAGCCCTTATCTCACCTACCAAACGCACCCTTAATAGATTATCCTTATCACATGTGGTATCGCACTTAAGACACATTTAAACAAAAAAAATAATTTATTGAAGGAGATAGAAAAGTGCCTCTTCAATTTATAAATTAATAAAGCTTTCTTCTTCAAGTTTCATTTTTTTAGCGATTGTGCACTAATTCAGTGAAAAATCAAACACAATAAAACAAAAAATCCAATATGTATTAGTTAAATAATAAATAACTTTTTAAATATACGCTTAAATTGCACGTGCAATTGAAGCATATAAATATTTGCCAAAAAAATGTAATATATATGTAAATGATGGTGGTCGAGTTAAGTCTAGAGTGTAGAGGTGCAATGTGCTAGCAATTACTAATTTATGTAAATAAAATTGTAAGCTTCACTTTATAATCCTGCTAGTGATAGCGACAAAGGTCGGAAGATGTAACTTATGAAAATGTATTTTATTAGCATAGTGGAATGAAATTAGGGGTGAGACGTATTTTTCAACCCAACTCTTCGATGTAATGATACAATTTCGAATGTAATGTGAGAATGATCCAAATTTTATAGCTTTATTTATTGCATCCAATCCAAGTTGATTATAAATTTAAAAAATTAATTAATTAATAATGCAAAATTGCTCCTCTATATACTAATTTTTCATTTCGAGAGAAGTATAAGGTCAAAATGCTCAAATGCACTTTTGCATCACATTGAAATAAAATTAGCTCTAAAATGTCTTTTACATTTTAGTGAAATGAAATTGAGTATGAGCTATCTCTTTCAACTTTAAGAGGATTATAATATCATACATATTGTAGGTAACCGATAACCTAATATTTGAAAAAGAGTATTAAATATTGGGATAAAAATGTCGAGATAGAGCAGCGTAGCTTCATTATACTTCAGTATTTTTGGTGTACCGTATCAAACCACCCCTAACTCCTAATTGGAACTCCAAACATTATTTTCACACTTTAGAAATAAAATATTGATTTGTGTACGTACTCAAAAAAATATGCATCTACCTATTAATATGTCATAAAATATGCATCTCCCT
Organism: Prunella vulgaris; assembly: GCA_026898435.1. Classification (NCBI taxonomy): domain Eukaryota; kingdom Viridiplantae; phylum Streptophyta; class Magnoliopsida; order Lamiales; family Lamiaceae; genus Prunella; species Prunella vulgaris. Next base: position 221,998 of record JAPKLY010000046.1, read on the forward strand.
TTGTTAGGGGTGGATGCATATTAATAGGTAGATGCATATTTCTTAATGAAATACTCTCTTCTTCCATGATAATTGATATACCTTGATTGTGTACGGTTATTAAGAAAAAATTGATGTTGAAATGTAAAAGTGAGTGTATTAGTATAAAGAATTGTTTAATTATTAAAAAAATATTTGATGTAATGTGTGAAAGTGAGTATATATGTATAAAAAAATAAAAATAGTGATTGTAATTTTTTCCATTTTAGGTAGGTGGACTATTTATTGTGGATGATCGTTTAAGACAATGTGGACCATTTATCATGAATGAAGAGAGTATTACTTATTTTGTTATGCAAAAAGTTTTGAATAATAAATCAATTATATATACATACACATGTATAATAATGAGTTTTGGTCATCTCACAAAATACCACAAGATACAATCTCCTTCCAGTCTGGTATACTCCTAACTCAAAAAATACAACCATTGAAGCTATAGCAAATCATTTTTACTATATATATCCAGCTTGCTTTATAGCAGATTGCTCATCATTAATTCCTTCCACCTAGTGATTATTTTTCTTCATTACACTCCTTTGACGTGGTACCATCCCAGGAATAGCATAAGAGTGACCAAATCAGCTGGAAGATCTTCATCCATTACTTCAACTTCACGCCAGGCAGTTGCATCCCTCTCAACCGGCAAAATCCCTTGATCACCTTCGTTAAGCTTTCTCTAATAACCCTACTCGATCCATAGTGTTCGATCTTTGGCGTTCAAGTTAGACATCTTTGGACTCCATTCGGCCAAAAACATCGATTGTCTCCTCAAGCAATTCGCTTTAGCTGTACCAACTAACAACAACTACATCTAACACCAATTGTTGTTCCTCTGCTCTGCATAATCATGATGTTCACCTATTGCTAGAGCCCCAGAAGAAGAGCAAGCAGAAAACGAATTTTGCCTTATTTCATGATGCTTCATCAGTTTTAGAAATTCTAATGCTTCTACAACAAGACCACATCTGGCATATAATTTTTTAAAAAAAAAATAGTTCCATAAGATAACATCTTCCTTAATATCATCGAAGATTTGACGAGCAGAATGAATGTGGCCGTGCTTTCCATACATGGAGATTAAAGCAGTAACAACATTTAAAGATGACAACCTTGAAGCAGAATACATGTACATCCTGTCTAAATGAAATAATCAGTGCCTCCCTTAAAGGTGATAAAACAGTCAGAATGGTAGTAACGGTCATGTCAAAACTCTCTCTGTATTATTATATTCCATGATACCAAGTTTTCCCCTGCACCCATTTCATCAAACAGCTGGTGAGCATCTTGAATTCTTCCACAAACACAATAAAAAATGCAGGAGAGCATTCAGTACGTTTAGAAAAAAAAAAAAAAAACCCAGACTTCACAGCAATCGAGTGAACTCCAAACCCGGTATACATGTCCAATAAACGGGAGCAAGATTTTAGAACAGAAAAAAGTAAATTGATCAAAATAAAATCTCATCTATAATTCTGAGCCACTGTGTATCTGAACAAAACCAGAGCCTTTCGAGAATGACCCCTGAGCATGGTATTTAACATAATTGAATCCCAAAAATACTCCCCTCATCTTCAAGTAGACATCCTGCCTGACGGGTAGAGTAAATAAATTAGACTCTCAAAACCCCCAGAATAATTTCTCTCCCCAAAAAAAAAAAATCTGAAATTAAAATCGCCCTGCTGCTGCTCCTCTCTAGTTTTCGCTGAATGCTTCCACCCAAGAAGCTGCTGCTCTTTTTTTACTAACACTCGCTAAATTGGGCTGTGGACTGCTGCCCTATTTTCTTTCAATTACAAATGGACTGGTGGCCTTTTTTTGCTAATAAATGGCTGCTGCCTTTTTGGTTCCTAATTAAAATAGGTGGCTGAAATGCTTTAAGAAAAATTGGCCACCAATTTGATCACCTGGGCCGCAAGTGTCCGTGTTTGCTTTAAAAAATTACATTTTTTGTGACTTACGATTCAAAAAAAAATTACTATATTTAGGCCTCATTTGGTAGGAGAGGTGTGAAAAGGGAGTGAGATAAGGTAAGAAAAGAAAAATTGTGGGTCCCTCAAGATAAGGTGAGAAAAAGTATTTTATATGATGTTTGGTAGAATGTATTATAAATACTATGTATTGTTATATTTTGTTTGATAGATAGTTATAAAACATATAAAAAAGGGACACATTCAACAAAATTGCCTAAAATCTCGGAACCACCATATCCACGTTTAGGAGAGAAACCATTGATTCATCCATTAATTTCATTAATTTCATCCTATTGATTCATTAATTCCATTAATTCATCCATTAAACCACATAAGGATGAAATCGACGCAGAATACGCAGATTGCTCTGGATTAGGCAGGATTTGATTATATCAAGGCAACCTTCACAATAATGAGGTGTTAAAGAGAACGACGAGCAATCGGCTGAGAATAAGCTATAGATTCCGGCGAAGTAGCTATTTCGCCATAGATTCCGGCGAAGTAGCTTTTTCGCCACAGATTCCGGCGAAATAGCTTTTTAGGTGTGCTTCGGCGGAGAAAAGACTTCTGGATTTTTCTCTCGTTCTCCTCTTTCTGGCAATGAACGAGTGGGTTTGCAGCAAATGGTGAATTTCTGGCGAGAGACACAGCCTTCTTTTATCCCTGTTTTTTTCCGGCGGCGATATCGACCAAAACCGGCTTCGACTTGACGACGGCTTGGGACTGGAACCGTCAATCTGGTATCGAATGGGGCTGTTGGCGGCTGAGTTGATAAATACTGTTATGTTTAGAAAATATAATCTCAACAAAATGGTCCGATATAATTTCTGGGGACGCGCGTTGAAATTGTATAAAACCGCAGCGAGGAAGGCCTGACCGTGAAAAGGGACGGTCATCCAAGAAATTTTTTATGATGTTTGGTATCTATGAAAACGTTAGATACCTTTTTTCTCTTGACCTTTTCTCACTTACCAAACGAGGCCTTAATAAATAAGTTCATAATATTTGCATAGAAGCACATTTTTTTGCACAGAACCTATTTATAAATATAATGACTTTTTTGAACCTATATGTAAATTTTTCTTATATTTTCTTATGGCAATAGCAAAATACTACTGCTCTCAAAATTTAAGTGTAATTAATCAAATTAGTATAAGTTATACATGAAATCTATTAAATTAATCAAATAAATCATATAAATTTTAAGTAATTTTCACACTAATGAAGTTCACATTAATCAAGTAGTAGTTGTCTAAAATATGTTTGAGGTTGTGTTTTCAAGCACAAACATTATATATTTTTGGGAAAAATATTTTTTTTGTCCTGTAAGTTTGCCTCTTTTTGATTTTGGTCCTACTAACTTTCAAATTTTGATTTTCGTCCTGTAACTTTATCTCCTTTTGATTTTGGTCCTATTAACTTTCAATTTTTTTATTTTGGTCCTATAACTTTACCCCTTTTTGATTTTGGTCCTATAACTTTACCTCTTTTATACATGAATGGGGTGTCACAGGACCAAAATCAAAATGAGGTAAAGTTACAGGACGAAAATCAAAATTTGAAAGTTAATAGGACTAAAATCAAAAGGAGGTAAAGTTACAGGACAAAAATAATAATTTTCCCTATATTTTTTTTTTGGTTAAAGAAATTATTCTGTCTCTAGTTATTGGTGAAGAAAAACTATTAATTTTATATCAAATACGACTGTATTGCTATGTTTTAAAAAGCGGGTTGGACCGGCCGGTCGGACCGCTACTCGGACGACATACCGAACGGTTCGAAAGCGTTGGACCGCTCTTCTTCTAAAGCGGCCAGAAAGCGGTCAAAATCGGCAAAAGCAGGTCAGACCGGTCAATGGTTGGACCGGTCAACTCGGCGCTTTTGCTTATTTTTTTTTTAAAAAATTAAGATTTTTTTTTTTGCAATTTATAATTTTCACTGAAACTCAATTTTTCAGCTTTGATTTTTTGTTTTATATTACCTCAATCACCTCCTTTTTTTTAATCCTTTTTTTTCCCAAATTCGTAATATAATTTTCATAATTTTCTACTAAATCATCTACGAAATTTTGACTTGAAATCATGAGATCAAATTTTAATGGTGTTAAGTTTGATATTCATTCAAATTAAATATTTTTATGTTGTTAATTGTATACATTTGAATTGATGAACATATATATTTGATATTTTTAAGACATTTGGTGAACTTAATTTTACATTTGACATTTTTATGATATATGGTCTAATTTTAGTAAAATATTGACATTTAATTTAGAGTTAAAATTAAAATTTAAATAACAATATTAGATGTATATTTATTTAATTTTTATAGTAATTTGTACATAAAATTTAATATTTTTAGAGAAAAACTATTTATAATATCTTTAATTTTTGTATATAATTACATATTATTTGATTATGATGTTATACCGGTTCAATCGCTTTACTAACGGTTAGACCCGATCCGACCGGTCCGACCGTAAATATTAAGGTTGTCTGGTTCAACTTCCGCTTCCGCTTTTAAAACATAGTTGTATTGTTAGATGGGTCTGTGCATGATAGAGTTTATTTTAAAGGCCTTAGGTTTTTGCTGTATTTTTTTATATTAATTATGCCATTTTATTTAATTTCATCACTATATGTGCACAATAGTGACGAATTGATATTTAATCATTAAATCATTACCATTCAATATTTATTTGGATGATAAATTTAAATTCATACCTTTGTGTAATAAATAATGACGAAATTCATTTATCGCCGGAAACTTTTATAAAATTTATGACATTCTTTTGTGAAATATGACAAATTATTACTAATGGCCACTATATATAAGTATATTGATAATGAAAAAATGCATCACTAGTTATTCCAAATAATAAATGACAATACATAAAACCGTCATGAAAATTTTATATTACACAACGAATATAATAATCACTAATTAAAATAAATATCATCACCAAATAATATTGTGACAAGATAAGTGTATTACTAATTATTTTGAATAAGTAATGACAAAATATTGTATCGTCATAAAAGTATTATATTACACGATAAATATAATCGTCACTAATTACAATGAATATTATCACCAAATAATATTGTGACGAAATAAATGTGTCATTATATAATTTGAATATATAATGATAAAATATGGCAATGTCAGAAAAAATAATAATTTTAATGACGCTAAATATTATCACTAGTAATTATAAATACAATCACTAGAGTTTATTGCGACAATTTCTTTTATGTCGTCGTCAAATTTATAAATTAGCGATTTAAAAATAAATTATTGGTGAGAAAACAATATTTTGTCACAATTTATTATTTTTTATTGACGAAAATAACATTTGTCACCTTCAAGTAACAAATTATGACGAATTTTGTGTCGTTGCGAAATTTTTTTTCATGTAATGTGTGATTTTCTGGTGATCGCTATTCGATTGTCAATTAGATATGGTGACCATTTTTAGCAATTGAAATAGCGAAATTAGGTTTGGCGATTGAAGAGCAAAAATTTGCGACCATTTTTAGCGGCGGCAGGCGATTTAGCTTTAGCGATCACCGAGATAGTCGTTGATTGGTCCGGATCTTGACACGAATGGGTATCATTCAATGACCACCATTGACGGTCAGAAAATTTAATTTGTTAAATTTAAGTTTAAGAAGATGGGAGATCTATAAATTTCCTTCAACTTTTTTTATAGTTGTACAGACAATTTTGTTTGAAACCCCCCCCCCCCCCTCATTTTCAAGAATTGGTTAATCATCCAGTAATACATACAAGTAGTATATCATATTCGATGAAAGAAAGCGAAGAAAGAATAAATTGTTAAAACCTTATTTTATATAGATTTTGATGATAACAAAATATAGGATTGAATATTTATGAACTAACATTTTAGGTTAAAATTGAAGAAGTTAGAAAGTTACAGTTTGAAAGGGAAGTCTACAACTGTATAGTTGATGAACTTACTACTAGACATGACCTTACAATTGCAAACTTGATCCTATAGTTGAAGAGTATTTTGCAGGAGCAAAGCTACAACTAGAAGAGAGAACCTACAAGGCTACAACTATTCAAGATTGTTGGTGAATTAGTACAAGGATTAACAAATGAAGATGCTAGAAGACTCTTAATAACTCACATTAGTGAAGCATTAACTTGCACTCATTAGAGAGTACTTAATGATGAATTATCAAACAATTATGAAGACTTAATGAAGATCAAATTGAAATTTCAGAATAAAGACAAATAGTACACCCAGTACTAGTGTGAGTGGAAGAGGAGAACCACCTCACGCATGTGAGAGCTTATAGAGAGTAAGAGAAGACTTATCCAGAATTCAAAAAATTGAACTCTCCAACGGATAAGTCACACCCCTTCCTCTATAAATAGAAGAGAATTTCAAAAGAGGAGAACAACAACAACTCGAGCTTTCAAGCATTCAACCCTGAGCAAACCTACAACTAGCAAATTTTCTAAGAGCTTACTTTGAGAGATTTTTCTTTGTGATTCATAGGCTACTTTGTTAGGATTTTTTTAGTGAAGAATCACATTATTGTTGTTCCCTCACCTATTTTGTATAGTTGTAACATCTACTTAGAGTAGATTTTAGTGAGGTAAAAGACTCTTTGTGAGTCTGTTGTATTTTTAGTGAATATGTCAAGTGTTTTACCTGAATTAGTGATTTGAGTGAGAACTACTTCTGAGGGAAAAAAATACTTGTATAAGGATCTTAGTGATCATTCTTAGTCAATTTGACATCTGAGTGTTGTAACAGTGCATGTAGGAGGACTCTAAACCACTATAAATCTTGCTTGTTTCATTTATTTAATTATTGTTATATTTCATAATCTTTTTACTTATATTGTTAAATGCATCATTGTTTTTAAGATTGCATAAAAACTGTTTAAACAGAACCTGGAATCTACAGTTGTAGACTTAATAGCCACTCAGCTGTAAACTTTATTTTTTTGTTTTTCATTAACACACACACTTATTCCACTGCACATAAGAGACTTATCAATGCACTTCTAAAGTGTGAGAAATCACTCTGAAAAGATATCTACAAACTGGTTTTATATTTAGTTATTTTATAAAACTTGCAGGCGTAAACTCTTTAGTCTACAATTGTAATCTTTGTAATAAAAAACCTTGTAGAATGTTTAAAACTTTAAGGTACTTAGAAGACTCTAGTATCCTGTTTAAAAAAGTTTGAAAATTGTATTTGAAGGTCTATTCACCCCCTCTAGACCTTAACCACATAAAGGGACCAACAAGTGGTATCAGAGCAGTTGGCTTGCCACTACTTTGATCAGTACCTAGCTAGATCCTTTTAATTTTTGAAATATACACCTGCATACTTGCATGGCTCCTAAAATGGTGAAATCCAAGGTTCCTATGTTCTCAGCAGAAGACTGTGATGAATGGAAAAGAAGGATGCAAGCATATCTTTCAGCAATCAATGATGAGATGTGGTCAATCATGAAGAAGGACCTATTATCATTCAGAAGGTGAACACTGCAGCTAATCAGTCCAGTGGACTAGCTCAAATCATTCCTAAACCAAGAAAAGAATGAACTGAGGATGATAAGAGAACATCAAACCTTGATAATATTGCAAAGAATACTATTTATCACTCTTTCGATAAAATTGTGTTTAGCAAAATCAAGTACTGCATAACTGTAAAAGAAATCTGGGAAAAATTGAAAATGATTTGTGAAGGAACTGATCAAATCAAAGAAAACAAACTCATTATTGCAATTTAAAAGTTTGAGAACTTCAAAATAAAATCTGAAGAAGTTCTCGACAAGTTTAAATCAAGATTCATTGAGATACTCAATGAGCTTGAATCACTTGGGAAAGAATACTCACAGAGAAAAATGAATATGAAAGTTCTTAGAGCTTTGCCCTCTTAATGGGACATGAAAGTGGTTGACACGAGAGAATCAAAAGATTTATCTAAGATATCCACCTTTGAACTCTTTTCTGACTTGAAGGTTTATGAATTTGACATAAGTAGGAGAAAAGAACCTGGCAGTGCAAATGTTACGACTCTTGTAGCTGACAACCCTGCAGCTGCAGATTCAGATGAAGAAGACTTGACTCTTTTTATAAAGCAGCTCAAGAAGTTTGGTAGATGGTCAAAGACAAAGACGAATCAGTCTACACCAAGGGAAGAATGTAAGTTCAGTAAATCAAGTGGAACTAACTCATCTTATCTATGTTACAACTGCAGGAAACCTGGACATTATATTAAAGATTGTCCATACCCAAAGGCAAAGATATACACTAATGAAGAAAATTACCTTCAGGAATAACTACTCGCGCAACCAAGTGATGGGGACCGGTGATGAGATTAGCAGTCTTTCTCACGTGCTCCTTGCTCAGATGCTCAATCGTACGATCCTATTTGTTCCAAAGGCACGCGAGGGCGATGATGTACTTGAAGAACTCTGAAAGTCCCCTTTTTGTTGTGAAGCTGGAGTGATGGACTTGAAAAGAAAATAAAAAGGTACAAGTTAGAAAAAAAAAGTTCGAGAACCATCAACACAAAGATAAACTCATACGCCTCAATTCACCATATGCCTAAAGGGACATGATGCGACCATTTTGACCCTCAAAATTAGTGGATGCTCGCCAATATCCACTTATAAAGAAGAATTGTTCTTTCAAACCCCTAATCTTGTTAGGCATCCCCTCCAACAACTTCACATCTATTCACGCCTTGAGGTAATAGTACCCAAGTCCTTCATCATTTTGGCAAGTGATGCACATAATATAATCTATCTCATAAATGGTCAAGAAATCCTTATAACCCTCTAGAGCAAATATTGCAATCAGAGCGAGCAGGTTATGCCACCAATTTGTAGTTAATTGGGTTATTGCCAAGTTAGTGTCAAGCAAGAAATGACCAACTATGGGATGAAGGGGAACTATAAGTCCAACATTAAGGGTGTCCAAGTTACTCGATGTACATCCAACTGGGGGACAATCAGCTCTTTCCTCAGCTCCAGGGGCATACATGTAGACATAACAAGATATCATATAACTTCTACAAATCATGTCCAAATGCTTTTCCTTCATCAACAAGTCTCGACACTCACAAGTGCAGTGTTTCATATTATGATGATATGCACAATACTTCTTAGGATACATTTTACTTTTTTTTTTCTGCCCGATCTTTAAAAAAATGGCTAGAAGGCTCCTGCTGCTAACAATATTATAAATTTGTTCAATTAAAACAGTGAGCACTTGGTTTAGTTCGTTCTCGAAAGATGTCTTCTCAAACTCTTCGCCACCCCTTGTCTTTTCATATTTTCCATGTAATGCTTCCTGCATAGCAACAAATATTCATGGCTTACTCTTAAATTCAGTGTAGGTCTTGGGATATGCAAGGTGCATTCTCCTCCAGAGTTCAATTCCTTTCTGCAGCCTAACCATTAGAGCTATAACTTTTGTGTCCTCACTTACTGGTTCGTCTTCTAATAGTATCTCATCAAATCATTCCAGGAAGTGTTGATTTGATTCTTCATCTCTCTATTTAATATTGGCTAATTATTGTCTTTGGGTTACATGAAACACAAGACTTAAAAGTGAGATTAGAATTCCTTGCTCAACTGGGCAAAATAATTGATTGAGTTTGGTGTTAGGGAAGAAAACCATTAATGCTCTCAATCACCCAATGTGAGAGGAAAATTTCTACATTGAGTAGCGTCGAATGCCCCATGGATGTCATATAATCAATATATTTTTAAATATGTACTTTGGGATTCGATTCTTCTTCATACATATTTATCATTAGGTATTGAATTTTTCTTTGAAGGGAGCCTCCAAAATCATACGAGATGAAGGTGATTTTGGTAGATATATGTTTAGATCGCTCTCTGAACGAGTTGATATCTTTGCCTATAAATCTTTAATTGCTCTTTTCAGGGATTGTAATTCACTTACAAAGGGTCCACTCTTTGGAAGCTGTTCATGAGCCAATCGTCTTAAGCGAGAGGTTTCATGCATTCCCTTGCTCCGAATGGACACTCTAATTGTCTTTTGCTAGTTACTTGCTCCGTGAGGGCTTAGCCTTTCCTTGGCAGATCACCATAATCTATCATGGACAATCGTCGCTCACTAGTATCATTCTAAGATGAGCTATGAGTAGATCATTCTATATTTGTTAGTGGCTTTCCTTGTGGGCCAAATTGTTCTATGACTTTTTATTTTCCTTTTTTCTCTCGGTGATGTGTCTGCTCTCTTTTATCTGTTTGAGAGGTAGAGACTGGAGCTTTTATGTGGCTTCTCGAATATTTCGGTCCTGAGATGTTTCTTGCATTTGTGTAATCTTGCGATACACATTTCTTATGTTTAGAAGGCATGCCTACAACTTTTTGGATCTTTCGAGTTACAAGTAACTTTATTTAGTAAAGCTACCAACTTTATTGTACTTCTTGAGTTTCCCACAATTTTGGTTGGCAAGGATGCCAACTTTTGACTTTCTTAAGTTGTAATTAATTTAATTCGGTAAAGCTTTCGGCAATGAATTTCTAAAGTTCTTGCCACTATAGCAGATCATATCAGCGAACAAGTTTTGTAAATAAGAGAGCAATTTACAGCTTTGACAACCAATATGGAGGTTGATAAGTAATTTTTATGTGATTAAACCTTAAATTAGCTAGCGATCAACATGCTATTGAATTGTCCTTCTTAGGTAAATAATTAAGCTCTCTCCAATCTCGGGTTTGCAGGAGCAATTGATATCCTTGAGTAATCTGGGGGTGCGAGAAGGTTTCGATTTATGGCCTATGGGTGAGAAAACCCTTACCTTTGCATGAAAACTATTGTATGTGAGCAACTTATTCTGCGAACAACTAGCCCATCGAGCAACAAGGGTGCAACCCTGGTCCGGGTACAATCTTTGGCCAATAGTTGTATGGATGAGCATCTAGTTCTTATACACGAGCAACTGAGCTCTTGTTTGTATCAAGTATCAAGCAACTGATGTGCTAGCAATTGGCGCGTGAACAACTAATGTGGTGCGAACAACCTTGTTGCAAGTGAGCAACTAGCAGCAATGTGACACCACGGGCAATTGTTTTTGCCGAATGATTCAATGAGTGATTATCCTCAACAACCAACGTTCTTACTCGAATTTTGGGTTAAACCAGTCAAACTACTTCAGTAATGGACAAACAATTATCTCAAATTGATAAGCAACTATGCCCCTTGAATTGGTCAAAGTATAAGACTCATATATCTGTGAACCACTTCTTGAATTGGTCCAACTATGAACGAGTAACTCAGATCAACGAGTAAACATGCCTCTAAAGGCGATTAAACTCAGATAGGCGAACAATTCCTCTATTCACGAACAACACAGTGTTCGATCAACCTTTCGTGCGAACAAGTTCAAGCGACGAACAACTGGATCAAATTATTATTTTCTTATTCGAACAACTCCATACGCGGACAACTTGTGAATTCATAACTCCATACGCGAGCAATCAAGAGGATTTCTTGATGGAAGATGAACATCTTGTGAATTTACATCTACCAATATAACCTTTATCTCTCATAATCTTGGGGGCACCTGTTCAAAAGAAGATCCAATACCCAATGATAAATCTGTACGAGGGTGAATCGTACCCAGAATACGTATTTTAAAATATATTGATTATATGATATCAATGGGAGCATCCGACGCTAACCAGTGCAGAAATTTCCACTCACACTGGAAGAACGAGCACATTGATGGTTTTTCTCCCTGGCACCGGCTTCAATCAATTCCTTTGCCCAGTTGACTCGAGAATTTCTATCTCACTTTTCAAGTTTTGGGTTTCACTTAAGTCGAAGACAACGACTAGCTAATATAAATAAAAAGATAAAGAATGAGATCAACTCTTTCTAAAACGATTCGATAAAATATTACTAGAAATCGAGCTGGTATGTGAAGACACGAAAGTTACTGTTGTAATGGCAGGGCTGAAGAAAAGAACTTAATTTTGGAGGAAGATGCATCTTGCATATCCTAAAATGTACCCTGAATTTAGGAACAAGATAAGAATTTTTGTATCTATGCAAGAAGTATTACAAGGAAAATATGAAGAGATAGGGAGTGGTAAAAGGACAGAAAAATTTGCACCTCTAAAATTTTACGTAATTTAAAAAAAACTATTTTTTAATTAAAATAGTAGTATATCAATAAATATATGTATAGTTTTATAAGTGTACATATAAATCAATATTTTTTATTAAAGTTTTATATGAAAATAGTTCATGATAAGCTTATTATGAACCAGTTCTAAAGTATCAAACATTTAACCAGGTGCATAAAAAATCTCATCAGATGTATCAAAAATTGGGGTCAATAATATTATGTTATAATTGTTATAGATTTTATTGACCTATATCGACTTTTGATACACATGATGAATATTTTAATACACTTGACGAAATATTTGATACTTTGAAACAATTTTATGCTAAGCTTATCGGGTAAATTGTACAAATGGTCCCATGAGAATTTGTACTCATGAATTTGGTCATTTTTTTGACATGAATGGTCCCAATTTTTTTTTCATTAAAACAAATGGATTAATGTGAGATCAAATCTATTTAATACGAATTCTAATGGGACCATATGTGCATTTTTTTAACGAGTGGGACTAAATATGCTAAAAAAAGGACCGAAATAGAACGTGGGATCATATCTGTTAAATAAAAATTCTCATGGCACCACACATGCTATGTACCCAAAGCTTATCATAAATTATTTTCACAAAATATTTATTCATATTTTCTTAATATTGTATAAATTTATATCAAAAAGAAATTATGTAAATTTATTAATGGAACTCTATCTTCTATACTACGCTCTTTGACCAACGTACTATGTGCAGGCCTTTCCCTTCGTAGTAAGTCGTTCATTGTCAAGTACTAACAAGTTTTTTTACCAAATTATTTGAAACAATTCCTAATAAATAAACAATCAATCCATCCATTTACCGTGCGACAGTGACGGTTCACTATACACTTTTTTAATCATACAGGATTTGATTTTAGTATAAGTAATGATATTAAACTAAACCAAAAACTTCAAGTATATTACTATTTTCTTAAGCAAAATATACGGTGAAATTGTATTTGTTCTCCATTTTTTTATATGTCCCTCAGATACATTATTATTCGTTTTTATTTAATTTTTCTTAAAACTCAAGTTCATTCCAATAGAAATATAATTGGATAACAGAGAAATTGGTTTAATAATATTATATATAATAAAATCAATAAATATTATTTTGAATTGTACATAAAATAAAACTGATTTACAGTAAGTAAGCACATTTTAGTTATCCATACCATAATTCAATATACGCACTACACACAGAGGCTTTGATTGCATTAGTAAAAGAAAAATGCAATAACAATTAAAAGAACACAAGTCACGGAAAAGAATCATCATTAATCCACCAAAATTCAAACTAATTTAATGATGAACAAAAGGACCAAAATCTTCTATTTCTATATATCCTGTAATTTGGTATGGTAGGCCCATCAAAGTTATTCTTCATAATCCTCCTCCTCCAATTTCATTTTTTCACCCTCACGGTACTCATTCTTGAATTTTCTTTTCGTTTTTCATGACGTGCCAAAAAGTATCTTATATTATAAAAAAAATAAAAATTTATTTATTAATAAATTCTGATGAAATTTTTAATATTCTTTTAAACATATTTTACGGTAAATTTATTATTAATTATTTCATATAAAACCTACTAAAAAAATATAATGAAATATTTGAAATTAATGGGATTGAGAATCCATAAAAGAAGAGTGAATATTCTTTAATAAATAACTCCAATCTTTTAAAATGAATACTAATCATTTTTACTCAATATTTTATATTTGTACTATATAATTATCATTCTTCAATATTAATTAATACAACCTCAATAAAATCTTACCCTCAGAAGATCGATTAGGAAAGAAAAGTATTTGTTGATCCAAATTTAACACTTGTTTCAAACGGATACTAGAAGAATTTGTTGTTTTCTTATCTTTTCTGTGATCCACGTGGTTAATTCTCGTACCTCCGTAAGGGCATCTTGGTAATTAACCTCTACCTG